>JASKUP010000006.1:1200000-1800000 GCA_030448955.1 Trichopoda pennipes | reverse complement strand
GAGTTAAAATGGCGCTTTTAAACATTTGCTAGTTTCAAATATTTATTACAGATTTCCACCTCCTCTTACTTTTAGTTATAAATTTAAAAATACTATCGCCTTTGATTAATTTGTTCCATCTTATGAATTATGTAAATATATTATTAAGTCATTAAAAATGATCAATGAGGGTTGTAAATATAATATAAAAAATATAATTGAGTTTAAGAGAAAAACTAAGAACCTTATTTTAATATAGTATCATTATTGGAATATTTAAAAAAATTTTACAAAGATAGAGAAATGTTTATTTTTACGTATTCTCAAATTTTGTATATGAAAAGATATATCCAGCCAAAAGGATGGGCGCAATAGCTCCTCCAATTGTGGCAGATATTGTTATGGAGAAATTATTAGATAATATTATTGAAAAATTAAGCGTTAAACCAAAAATTATAACAAAATATGTCGTGATTTCTTTTGTGTTATATCTGAATCTGCATTAACAAAATGCTAGAAACGTTAAATGAGTTTGATACTTCAAAAAAATAAATAATAAAATACGGCAAGCGATTCAAAACTTGCATATTTAGACACCTTAATAATAAGAAAAAATAAAGAATTACTTATAGATAGGTACCAAAAACCAACTGCTTCAGGAAGAATTATTAATTGTTATTCTAAACAACATAAAAGAATTATTAAGACCGCAGCCAATAATTTGATAGAAAGGATTTTTAACAATAAGTGATAAAGAATTCCATAGAAAAAATAAAGAAAAGACTAGGGATTTAATATTATAATATTCCAATACGATTAACTAATAGGTTGATTAACCAATTTAATAATAGGCAGAAAAGTGCTTTAAGAAATGTAACTTACATATATGCCTGTTTTATCCGAAAATAATAGTGAAATCAAAAATTTTTAATACCAATAAATACCAGATGGCACATAAGAACACTAACACATTAAACAGTCTGTTTAGTAAAACTAAGGATAAAATTCAAAAATTAAATATGTCTAATACGGTAATGATAAGGTGAATTGTAATAACGTTTATGTAGGCACAACAAGAAATAATTTAAAAACTAGAGTAGCGAGACACATGTAAGTCAGATCAAAATTACAAGTATAAATCTAGTTCACAAAAACCGGTATTATCTTCACATTGTTCTAAAGCTAACTTTGAAAATGTTGGAATTTTAAATTTAGAAAATAACTATAAACGTCGGTTCATATTAGAAATGTTACAAATAATTAAAGTACCATCAAAAATAATAAACTTTAAAGTAGATACGGAGAATGTTGTATAAAATTATAGGGATTTTATGTATAAAGTTATACAACAAAAGTCTTTACCTATATAACATTATTATATAAAACTTCAATTTTTTGTAATGTTTGATAATTAAATTTATGTTTATATATACATATGTGAAAAATAATATTGTGTTGTAAATTTGTTATTTTCAAAATTGATTTTATTTAAAAAATTTTTAGTATTAAAAATTGTATGTATGTATAAATAGTTATAATATTTTTTCAGTTTGTAGTTTTTATTGTTTTTTTTTAAAAATTTATTTGATTATTTTGAATTTTTTTGTCAACAATTTTTTTATTGTTTGATTAATTTGATAAATACAAAATACTTTTGGCTTTTCCTGAAGATACCAATCAATTGTTTGTCGAAATATCAAAAATTAATATAAAAAATTTAAGATTAACTGAATTCAAGCACCTAGTGCTTCATTAATAAATTATTAATGGATGTATTAAATTATAATTCTACAGTTGGTAAGTTAAAAATACCCATTGTAATAGCCTATGAACTCTTGTAAATAAACAAATTAACTCAATTAAATTATTTATTGTAATAATTTTATTTTATTATTTTAAAACATCTAATTATAACGATTGCCTCAGAAAAACTAGAAAAACATATTTTTTTTATTTTGTTTTTTTTTTTTAATTTATATTTCATTGCCTACTTGATCAACTTGTTATTCTGCGGGCTGCCACATCCCTCCTCTATTTTTAAGCTTCAACATCACTTTCGGCCTGGGTCCGTTCGGATCTATATTCTGTGATGTTGATGGTAGTTTCGGTGACTGCTCATTACCGGGAAGCCGATTGTTATCGGAATCCACGTCTTGTTGAAGTCCGAGATGTTCTGGATTTACAACCGAATTCCTAGTAGGTTTGACTAAAGATGGTAGCGTTGAGTCAGCTGGAATTTTCTTAACATGAGTAATGTTTCTACGATACATTCTGCCTTCTCCTGATATCACGACATCATTTCCTTTTCGATCTGTTACTTCATATTCTGTTTTCCCAAACGTTGTAGATAATTTATTAGAAAAAACAGTATTTCGGAGCAGTACCTTATCCCCGACTTTGATATCACAATCAATCGCGTTTCTGTCAGAATCGGCACTTTGTTTCCCTTTTTCTTTATTAGCAATGTCATTGTCTCTGGCTTCAGAGTCGATCACATTATTCTCAATGTCATTCAGCGATGGAATCTTGTCTCTAATGACTCGATTAAAAATAAGTTCCGATGGAGCTTTCCCAGTTGTACCATGAGGGGTGACGTTATACATGAGTGTAAACCTGCGAATCTCTTTTTTGTAGTCCAAACCCTGCGAGTGAGCAATTTGAAGACGTTTTACCAGAGAGCGGTTCAAGTTTTCGACTTCTCCATTGGCTTGGGCCATTAAGGCGGTGATGTCATCAATTCAATATTATTGGTGTTGCAAAATGCCTTGAATTCTTCGCTAACGAATTGGCGACCGTTATCAGCTTTTATTGATTTCGGATATCCATGTCGGGCAAATATCTCCTCGAGAAAATCAATAATTTCTGTTGATGTTATCCTTTTGATAAATTTAAGTTCATGGTATCGCGAATAGTAATTAATTATTACACATACAAAATCATGATTTGGCAAAGGGCCTAATAAGTCCATTGCTACACAAATCCAGGGACTATCTGGCAGGGCGCAGGTGGTATCGGTCGAGATACCAACATACATTCATGACAGATCTTAACATATCTTTCTATATCTCGATCGACCAAAGGCTACCAAATCTTTGCCCGAATTCTGCGCTTCATTACGGTTTCGCCTGGATGGCCTTCGTGCGCCAGATTTAATACTTGTTTTCTCAGTCCTCCTGGAATCACGAGTTTCGTACCCCTTAGCAACAAATTTCCCAAAATACTGAGTTCAAATCGAAATGGATAATATCTGTTCCTAGTTGCTGTACTCCAGTTGTCGGTATTGATACATTCTACTGCCATCAAAAGTTCCTCATCTTTGCTATTATGGTGTACAATTTCCAGAACCGTTACGGCTCGCGGAACTGAATTTTCTATGATAGAACAAATGCTTAATTCGCATGGCTTTTCAAAGGTGACACCTGTATTCACATTGCAGAGTCTAGATAGCGAGTCTGCAATATTTTGCTTTCCCGCTTTGTAAATAATTTTGTAGTTAAACGACTGAAGTCGTAATACCCAACGTTCGATACGAGCCGGCGCCTTAGATGTTGGCTTAAAAATAGCTTCGAGAGGCTTGTGATCTGTTTCTAACTCAAATTGAATCCGTGCTAAATAGTAGTAGAACCTCTCTACAGCCCACACCAGAGCGAGACTCTCTTTTTCCGTTTGTGAGTAGCGACGCTCAATTTCAGAAAGTGCTTTGCTAGCAAAAGATATAACATATGGAGTATCTTCAGTGAATTGGATGAGGACCGCTCCTAAAGCTACAGTGCTTGCGTCAGCAATCAATCTTGTTCGTCGGTTTTGTGAAAAATAAGTTAGTGTTGGAAGCTTCGCCAACTTTTCCTTGAGTTCTACAAATGCATCATTCTGTCTTGTGGACCATACAAATTTTTCATTGGCTTTTGTGATCGCTCTTAAAGGTTCAACTAGATCACTTAGATCTGGTATAAATTTACCTAAATAGGTTACCAGGCCAAGAAAACTTCGAGTTTCCTCACGGGTGTTTGGAGGTCGAAAATTTAAAACACTATCGATTTTGTTCGGGTCGGCGCTTATGCCATGTGGTGATAGAATATGGCCAAAAATTTTAAATTTTGTACCTTCCATAAACATTTGTCCTTATTTATGGTTACATTGAAGTCTTTAAATGCGGTAAGAACATCTTCCAACTGTTTATCGTGTTCCTTTTCCGTTGACCCGATAACTATTATGTCATCCAAATAGTTTAGTGCATTTTTACATGGAGCCAAAATATTTTCCATAGTTTTTTGAAATATTTCCGGAGCAGAATTCACACCAAATAACAGTCTTTTATATCTAAATAAGCCTTTTGAAGTTATAAATGTTGTTATATACCGGCTTTTCTCTTCAAGCTCCAATTGATGATAGGCATTTTTTAGATCTAGCCTTGAAAAGAATTTAGCTCCTTGCAATCTCGTCATAAAACTTTCAAAAGTTGGCAGGGTATAATTTTCCCTTAAAATTGCCGTATTCGCGCGTCTCATGTCAATACATATCCGAATGTCTCCGTTTCCTTTGAAGACAACCACCACCGGAGATATCCAAGCGCTCGGCCCAACAACCGGTTCAATTATATTCAGAGCTAATGCCTCATTCAGTTTCGCTTCAACCTTATCCTCAATAGCAACTGGCACTCTACGCAACGGTTGTTGAATAGGCTTTATGGAGGTATCGATGGATAAGCTTACTATAATTCCAGCAATTTTATTGAAAGTTTTCAATTGCTCCACATGGTTTATGCCTATACCCAACTTCAATGCACCCAGTTTTATGGCAGTATCTTTACCCAGCAATAATTGCTCGCCCCGCTCAATGACATAAAATGTTGAAATCAAATTAGAACTTCTCTCAATCCCAATAACAGCTTCAAAAACTGCTTTTATCGTAAGTGCCACGTTACCAGCGTAAACTTTGAATTGGTGATCAGATTCAAATCGAATATTCCACATGACTGCTTTCCCGGTATTCAGAAAGTTCTAATCATCTTCACAAAGGAGGTTGTATTTTGATCCTGAATCTATCAACATCCTTATCTTTCTACCGCCTACGAAACACGTTATTATCTCGATCGCAGATTCCCTGTTATCAAATATTTTATAACAGCCGTCATCATTTGAATTGGATTGGCCATCAACATATCTTATCTTTGAATAACCAAAATCTCGACGTTTCGGATTTCTGCTGTCGAATGTGGAAAATTTCCGTTTGTTTAAGCCAGTGCGACATTTCCGAGCAAAGTGTCCCAACAAGCCACATTTGTTGCATTTCACTTGCCTGGCTGGACAAACTACGCTGTTTCCGTCATGACCGTTTTGTCCGCATCTAAAACATTCGCAGTTACTTGCAATTTTATTAATTTCAGTTGTACTTGGAGCCTCCATTGATTTTGATTGAGCATTAATTTGCTCGTGGACTTGACAAATTTCAATAATTTCTTTCAAATTTCTTGCAAATCCGTAGATGCCCAGGAGTCAATAAGTTTGTCTTTAATGCTGATTTCCAGAATATCATTTTTCGTTTCACCAAATACACATCTCGAAGCCTGTTGCCGCGTTCTCAACAAGAATTTATTAAATGTTTCACCATGTTCAGCCTTCAATGATCTAAACAAATGCCTCTCAAATGTTGAGTTTCTTTCTGGGGAAAAATAGTCAGTCAATTTGTCAACCAATGTTTTATAAGCATCTTCTTTTTCCCCAGAAGCAAGTGCACCTGGAATATTGTATGCAACTTCCTGCAACTGAGTTCCTCCACAATGTAAAAGCTTATTTTTCTTCTTGACAGAATCTGATATTTCTTCAGCCTGAATGTAGAAAGTAAATGCTCGTAGCCACTTTTCCCACTCAGTACGAATTAGCGATTTGTCAATCGCTTCACAAAGAAATGGCCTGATTCCATTTGTCTCATTCATGTTTGGAATCAACGTTACTGTTTCGACTGATTGTCTTGTATTTTTACTTACTTAATTTGCCCAACTGGCCTAGATCTTATTCCAAATGGATTTTCCAAATTGGAACCCAGATTTTGTACACCTCACTCGTGCTTGTTCTTATTTTAGTTCCTTGAACTAAAACACAGAATTGTTCTTGTTCTTATTTTGTTCTTGTTCTTGCTTGTTCTTATTTTAGTTCCTTGAACTAAAACACAGAATTTATTTGCCTAACTAGCAATCTGAAATCAATAATGAAGTCATTTACGTAAATCTCTTTGTCTTCCTTTTTCCTTCAAAAATTTCCTTTAATGCGTGCAAACACTAGCTTTTATTTCTTCCATATTTACCTCGTCGCCAATGTAATAGCCTATGAACTCTTGTAAATAAACAAATTAACTCAACTAAATTATTTATTGTAATAATTTTATTTTATTATTTTAAAACATCTAATTATAACGATTGCCTCAGAAAAACTAGAAAAACATATTTTTTTTATTTTGTTTTTTTTTTAATTTATATTTCATTGCCTACTTGATCAACTTGTTATTCTGCGGGCTGCCACACCCATTAATAAACAGAGTTTTCCCAAAACACAAATTTATTTCATATACCAACTTCCGTGCCCGTGACTGCTTTGCAAGTCATTTCTTATTGACCGTGCGAAAAACAGGGATCATGCAAAAGCAACACGTATGGGGAACTGATCAAACCGCAAATCTGCAGGAGTCATAGGAATGCGTGGTATCAACACATTCTCGCCCTTAAATTTTTATAATTTTTGCTTCAATCACATTTTTCATGATTTTTTTGACTACTAAACGTGTCCTATTGCAAAGTCGTGGCTGGCAGACATTTCTAAGCAAAATAATTGCTACACCAACTTTCACTTGTTGGCGGTGGGGAGGCAGTCCAGGTAAGTCAAGCGAATTTTAAAATTCGACTGGATAATTTACAACAACCGATTTTTAGGTACAAATTTCCCCGGGAATGTCATTCAAAATTGTCACATTGATGTCCGAAACATCTGCATTTTTCGCAGCTAAGATAGCTCTTTCGCCCAACCAATCATGGTTTTTAAAATTTTGTGCAAAACCGGAAAATACGTTTGTGACCAATTCTTGTTGTGATTGCACAAAGTGGCAAAAATTATCTGGAATCGTAATCATATTTGTGGTGGGGTCAATTGCAATTGCGCCATTTCCAATATCTAACAATTGCTTTAAAAAACGTTCGGCTGATGGATCATTTTGCAATTGAACATGCAAATAACACACACACAGACACACATACACACAAAAAATGCAACAGAATATTGAAAGTAAAATTGTCTATTTGTTTACACATACACTTGCTATGAACATGGGATATTTCGGTTTGTATTGCCGTCGCATTCTGTGCAAGCACACACACACACAGCAACGTACAAACAAAAACACGCATTTCATTTGATACAGAACATTGAGTCGAAGTATTCAATAGAAAAAATATTTGATTTTTTTTAAAAATTTGTCTTGTTTCAAGCACGCACTGTGGACGCACTATTGCGCATAAACGCATGAAACAAAGATACAAACTAGCGAACGGCCATTACGAAGGTACTGTGAAAATTTGGTGGAAATCCGACTACAACAGACATCTATTTTGGGCTAATTTTTATATATATACATAGATTCGTTTCTGATTCTAGATGAACCGTTTAAAGTGAGCTATGGTTTCAATATGTAAAACCTGATATTAATTGATACACAAGGGCATATGGAGCTTCTGCTAAACTGCAGGTTTTGATTTCTTTACATTGGTGAGACCGAAGAAATGTAAGTATGAGTCGCAATTAGAAATTATTATTTAATTTTTAAATGCTTGATAAAAATTAAAATTTATGATTTTAGCTAAAATCAAATTAAAATAGTCGCCACATTTTATGGAAGAACATATATTTTAATGAGCGACTTCAACGCAAACAATTTTTTCCGATCTTATTGGCGCTATTTCTGGTACTTATATCATTCCGAAAGAATAACATTTCTTAAACGTGCAGACAGGTATGTCCGTAAGTAAAAATAATATATAAAATATTCTTCTTCAAAGAGTTCTCACTTTTAATAGAAGATCTGTCGGCTAGACAGAGGGGACACAGTTGCCTATTTTATGATTTCGAATATAAAATTTAACCTTATTTGTACATGCCCATATCATACCACAAAATAAAGAAGAAAATAAATGGCTTTAAGTGCTGTGAGGAAGCTGGTGACATGATGTTTTGGAGAATTGAAGCAACTCTTTCGTTATTTACTAGATGAGTTAGTAATTTTTTTGGAACACCACAAATTCAAAATACTCGTGGAACTAGGTCTACTTGTTTAAAAAACTTTACACAATAACCTTTCTAAGGAACACAATTATATTAATAATTGTCTTTATTTAGATCTAATATATAAATTCGCTCAAATAAAAATAATAAAAATAATAAAAACCGGTTGAATAAAAGTAATTAAAACCAACAATAAACAATCAAGAAGAAGAAAACAAATCCAAAAAAGTGGATAATTTGCAATAATATATTTAGATCAAAACATTTGTGAGCAAGAGAATAATCAGAAGATGAAGAAACAATAAAATTCAAAATCAATTATGTGCTATAAGAAAGAAGTTTTGAATTGGACAATGCGTTCAAATTATTCAGTTGCAATTTATGGACACAGAATTATGTTCAGCGTTGAGGCTCACTTTTGTCCTAACAAGTTTGTTACTTAACAAAAGTCGCGGATGTGTAGTAAAATTAATTTACAGCCATTTGTTGCGAGTCACCCTCGCATAATTGATTAATTATTTTATTATTATTGGTCAGCAAGTTTATTTAAGTATATTGTACTACTTATATTATTATTGTTTTCAAGTTTATTTTGGTTTATTGTTAATGAATAGTATAAATAGTAAATAAGTTTTAGATTAAGAATGATTTGTGAAGTATAACTGACCATAGTAGTTCGAACCCACAGCTCAATAGGAACTGTGAGACACTAGGTAGAAGTTAGGTTATACGTAAATAAAGTAGCGGCCTGCGACTCCTACGGGACCCTCCAGGGTTGCTATAAAGAAAGGCATAAATCACACTTCAACAAGTTGGTATCCAAAAAGGATACATCAACATTTTTGGCGCAGCCCGGTAGGATTGGTAGGATGTTTGTATATTGGTTTGTTATCTAAGAAATACTCCAACATTTTTGGCGCAACCGGTTAGCGCGTATAAAATTAAATTTACGCGTATAGGATAAAAGTTCTAATGCCTGACTGTATTTTTCTTTCGACAAAGTAGGAGCGAGTCAATAACGCCTAAATTCTAGCCACCTTTGACTTGCTGGAACTGTCGATTGGTGGAATACCGTCAGGACGGGACTTTCTTATGGAATACCGCGTATAAAATTGAATTTACGCGTTTGAGATAACAGTTCTAACGTCTGACTTTATTTTTCTTTCGACGAAGTAGGAGCAAGTCAATAACGCCTAAATTCTAGCCACCTTTGACTTGCTGGAACTGTCGATTAGTGGAATAACGTCAAGACGGGACTTTCTTGAATACCGCGAGATTAAGTCAACATTTTGGCCCACCTTCAGTTTTTTTTGCGGGGTATTCTCTTACATGATAGACTAATATATAAACAAGAACTAAAGCATTACATTCATACATACATATGTATGTATGCTTATGCAAGCGTCAGTTTTCATAGTTTTCAAAGTAACATTAACAGGGAAAAATTGTTTTTTTTAAGTTTATTTAAATAATTGAAGAAAAAAGACGCAGCGATGTCCCTGAAACTTATGGTAAGAGAATATAATTTTTATTTTAATGGAGAATCCTCAGGCTAAAACGGACGAACTTATAGAAAAACTTAGTACATTTAGTTACTTAGTAGACAGTTTACAAGTGCTCGCCTGGACAGAACTTAGACATTTGAATTCAGACAAAACATTTATAAGCTACCATAAGGATATCGTTAGATATCAGAAGCTAACAAAGTTAGAAGAAGTAGGCTATGTTCTTCAACTGGTATGCGAATTAAATAAAGATCAGTCCGAGGAATTCAAAAGAACAATCAAAGAATTAGAGGAAAGTAAAATTCTATTAGAAGTTAATAGCAAGAAATTGAGGCAGCAAATAAATTACACGGACGACTTGCTAGAAGAAGTAGTGAAAGAGAACGAAGAACTAGTCAAGGAATTGAAGGGCAAAGCATCATTCACAAGTCAAGATCACCAACTCCTTCATTAGGTGAAGAGATAAAAGGCGCTGGAGTACCCGCCATAACAGTATCAGATAGTCATCAACAAAACATAGAACTATCGGAAGACGAGGCTCAGGCATTGGAATTGTTAAAAGAAGTCAAAACCGTGATAACTAACGCTAGAAAAGCAGGAAGCAGAGGCTACAAGGCGGAAACGAAGGCTAAAAAGTTAGGCGATTTGGAACGCGTTGAGGAACAATTCAGCGAGCTGGAAGGTATCAACGAAAATTTACAGCAGAATTTAATAGCCTGATACGTGTGGCACAGGAAATTTTGGAAAGAAGATCACCAACGCCCAGACAAGTCGAAAACACAGAAGCCAGAATGCCGGCCTTGTCAGAAATTACGAAGATTGTAAATAACACGGTGCCCACATTCTTTGGCACCGAAGGACCGGATTTATCCTCTAAAGTTTGTAGATTCATACAAGGATGTAGGATGGTGGAAAGCGAACTACTGGTGCAGCCAAACGCTGACCTAGTGCAAAAGGTCATAGAATGTTTGAAATTACGTCTGTTGGGATCGGCATACTCCAGAATAGCAGAGCTCAAGTTCGGGTCGGTAGATGCCTTATGTAACCATATAAAGAAGCTCTATTTGAGGAAGAAAAATTTAGACCAGATCAGAGAGCAGATACTAAACTGTAGACAAAGTGTAAAAGAATCCGCAAGCAAGTTCGGCAACCGCCTGCAAATCTTATTGAACGAAGCGATAAACGCAGCTGAAAGTGAGTGGCCGGAGGTAAACAGCAGAAATACTATAGTGAAGGATTTTAAACGAGTAGCCGTGAGATCTTTCATTAAAGGGCTAAGAGACCAAGCCCTCAAATCAAGATTTATTGACAGACAAATGGAAGAACTGGAATCCCTATTAGAGGTAGTTGAAAATGCGGAAGATTTATTTGGGGAACCTCTACACAATCTCAATACAATAACAATGGACGTTCCATGTGGTTTCTGTAACATACAGGGCCACGAATGGAATAGTTGTAAGAAAAGATTGAACACCCCATACTGTGTTCAATGCGGAAGATATGGGCATGAGGTCGGCCCACTATGCAACAATAGCCCAAGCAAGCAAGAAACTTGTGGGTATTGTAAAAACAGGGGACACAACTTCGACAGCTGTCGGAAACGACTAAGTTCAGTGTACTGTGGAGTATGCAGGATAAGAGGGCATAAGGAGAATTCATTCTGTCAACAACAAAGAATTAGAGCCACTCAAAGCCAATGGAATATCAGACCAGTGGGAAACAATCTGAGGACACCAGATAGAAGTTACGGAAATAGCAATAACACAGAGGGTAGACGTAACGGAAATAATGGGACAACCACCAGAAACGTCACACCTCCACTCTGCTTTAAGTGTAACCAGCTAGGACATTTTGCATGAGACTGCCAGAATAATCAGACCCACCCAAGGAAGACAGAAAACTGCATCAACGGGCATACAAAGAATAATATCCAAAATACGGGGAGATATCAAGGAAATAGCAACAGCAGCAGAATGCAAGGAAATAATCAGGGAAACGAAATACGGCCCAGTTACAGCCAATAACTGGGGAACCACAAATAGGAGAAGGACTAACTTGGCACAAACAATTTAAAAGCACGGAATATAGTAAACAACTGGGAAAGGGAAACACAAAGGAGTTTAATAAGAAAGAAACAGAGGCCACATACATAAGGAAAAAGAAAGAACAATTAAATACTGAGCGGAATAAAGTCAATATGGTAAATAAAAAAGACTCAGAAGAAGAGTCAGAAGCTGAAGAAGCAACAGAAATAGTACACAAAGCGGTAATGCACACAAGAAAGCAGGAAAATTTATATAAGAATCAGGAATCAAAAGGCGCAGAGGATAATCAAGAATTAAAGGTTAATAAAGAGCAACAAGATATGATGTGCAGTGACATTGACAATAGAGTCAAGAAGTCCCCAGGCAACGTAGATACAATTTTCACTAGAACGCTTTTTAAAAGAGCCAAGAAAATTCTCTTGAACCCTAACGAGCATTTCATAGGCAAAATGTATCGGTAAACATGGATGATCCAGGGTTCAAGTCACAAGGACTTGAGAAAAAATGGTCACAAAAAAGTTGGGAGGAAACCCCCTATCAGAATCCTAGTAATAAGTCTCCTATGAAAGACAATACGGATTTTGGTGTTGTTCTGGGAACCATACCACTAAAAGTCAACACCAGTAGCGGGGATAACCGATCATCAGATAGGCTGAACGCAGTGTTCATCACGCTTAATTGCCACGAGGCTAAGACAGGAAAGCTGATCCTGCTCGTGGATACTGGGGCAGATTCCAGTATATTGAAGGAAGAAGCAATAAATTCATCTTCGATCAAAAGTACGAGTGAAAGAGGAAAATTATCAGGCGCTTTTGGAGGCTGTGCGGCAACATTGGGCACGGTAACAGTAAATATGGGAGAAAATTTTTTACCATGGACTTTTCATGTGGTAGGCCAAGGTAGCAGCCTATCCGCGGACGGAATTCTGGGAAGAAACAACATTTGGGGCAAAAGCATAATAAACTCTAATACACAAACCCTGAAAATTCTAGAAAACAGGCAAGTAGTAAAAACGTTCCCATTACACGCTGAGGGAGCGAGCGCAGAGGCAACAAACCGCAAGAATTACTTGATAAAAAAGAGAGCAATCACGTTGACAGTAGTGGTACACAAACAACAGCTGTACCCAGGTGTTTATATTGGGAATACTATAGTGGACACTCATAACGGAAGTGCGGTAGTACCCATATTAAACGTAACCGAAGAGGATGTATCGATGGAAACAGACCTCAAGATACAATTTTCAAGGCTAGATGGCTATAAAGAAATTAAGAATACGGACATAAAGGAAAATCCTGATTCAAATAAAGAAGAACGAATAAGGGAACTAAAGGAAATAATAATGAGAGGAAAAAATTGGAATGAAGAAGAACGGGCCTCATTGAGCAGAATGTGCGAACAATACCAGGATGTATTCATGCTACTAACTGACAAGCTTCCTTATACAAAACTAATAAAACATAAAATACCAACAAAGAATGACCAGCCACCTATTAATCAAAAACAGTACAGATTGCCACATGCACATAGGGACGAAAAAAAAAGCAAGTATCAGAATTATTAAAAGAGGGCGTTATTAGCCCCAGCATATCGCCGTGGAATTCACCACTATTATTAGTACCCAAAAAATCACAAGACGGCCAGAGGAAGTTTAGAATGGTAGTGGATTTCCGAAAACTGAATGAAGCTACAATCAAGCAAGTTTTCCCTATTCCAAGGATTGACGAAATTCTGGATCAACTGGGGAACAGCAGATATTTTACCACGTTGGATTAGGCTAGTGGATATCATCAGATGCTACTGGATGAGAAGAATAAAGAAAAAACGGCCTTAGCACTGACAAGGGTGATTTCGAATTTAACAGAATGCCGTTCGGGCTGACGGGAGCTCCAGCAACTTTCCAGAGGGTAATGAACTCAATATTAACAGGTCTTCAAGGTTTGGACTGTTTTGTCTATCTCGATGACATAGTCATCTATGGAAGAACTGTGGCGGACCATGAAAAAAAATCGTTAATGTTTTATCCCGCCTACGTGAAAACGGGCTAAAGTTGAACACTAAAAAGTGCCAGTTCTTGAGAAGAGAGATTGTTTATCTGGGGCACAAGTGCTCAGAGAAAGGAGCGCTCCCAGACCCTGCAAAAGTAGAGAGCGTTAGAAATCTGAAGGCCCCTAGGAGTATAAAACAGGTCCAGGCTCTACTAGGACTAATTAACTATTACCGAAAATTCGTCAAAGATATGGCGACGCTGGCCGCACCCATAAGCAGTCTCTTGAAAAAGAACAGCCAATTTATTTGGACACCGGAGTGTCAGAAAGCCCTAGACACGTTAAAGGAGAAAATTTCTAGCCCCCCAATTCTCGTTTATCCAGATTTTTCACAACCATTTCGGGTAACTACGGATGCCAGCAACGAGGCACTAGGAGCGGTATTGTCACAGGAGAGGGATGGTAAGGATCACCCCATTGCGTTTATTAGCCGAACCCTAAGAGACACCGAGAAAAGGTATTCAACAATTGAGAAAGAAATGTTGGGGGTAGCATGGGCTACCCACACGTTCCGCCCATATCTATTGGGACGGCATTTTACGGTCTTCACCGACCATCAACCGCTCAAAGGCATATCCAACCTCAAGGACCAAACCTCCAGACTGGCGCGGTTTCGTCATAAGCTATCGGAATATAATTTCGACATTGTATATAAACCGGGAAAAACAAATTTAAACGCAGACGCGTTGAGCCGGTTGCCGCTAGAGGACGAAAAAATACAAGTCGTCACGAGGGCGCAACGAAAATTTTAGGAAGAACAGAAAAACAAAGGGAAGGAAATAAACATGGCGAATCACCCGGAGGAAAAACACGCGGAAGATATGGTGGACACAGCCGTTACTATAACCGACAGAAAAGACAATCAAGAGATCCTGAGAAGTTTCCATGACACTCCATTGGGCGGGCATCAGGGAGCGAGGAAAACTTATGCCCGAATAAGAAAATAGTATAAGTGGCAAGGCATGCAGCAAGATATAAAAAACTACATCAGAAAATGTCCTAAATGTCAGAAGAATAAAAGCGGGCCTCTAAACAGGGAACAAATGGTGCTGACCGATACCGCTAGAAGACCATTTGAAAAAGTCTATATGGATATGGTTGGGCCCCTACCGACCACCTCCATGGGGAACAAATATATCCTGACGTTCCAGGATGACTTATCAAAGTTTTTTATTTGTGCACCCATGCCAAACGCAGAGGCAGAAACAGTGGCAAGGGTTTTTTATAATGAGATCATCACCAAATATGGTATACCAACAAAGCTAGTGACTGATAATGGAACAAATTTTACATCAAAATTGTTCGGGAGTGTGTGCAAACTTTTACGAATAAAAAAGCAGCATATCACTCCCTACCATCCTCAGGCTAATGGGTCATTAGAACGAAGCCATCGACCCTTAGCGGAGTATCTGAGAAGTTTTGCGAAAGAGGACGGGATCAATGGTTGGCCCCAGCCATGCATGTGCATAACCACACAGAGCATCCATCTACGCTGCAGACCCCGTTTAGGGTACTCTACGGGTTTGACATCCCACTACCGGCAAACCTTAAGAGAAGTGTACCCCCCTCTACAACTACTACGACTATTCCAAAGTACTGAGGTATCAAGTTCAAAAGGCCTATGAATTAGCTCGCCGGGCGCAGATGAAAGCCAAAATCACCGCCAAGAACCGGTATGACAAACATACTGCAGCCAGCACCATGGAAATTGGAGATAAAGTTCTTGTAAAGAACCAACTAAGGAAAAATAAATTATCCCCACTGTGGTTAGGGTCCTACGAAGTAACAGGCTTACCAACGCCGGTAAACGTAAAAATCACGATAAAGGGAAGAGAAAAAACCCTACACCGGAATTTGGTTAAGGCCTATAGAGATGGATCGAGGCCCAACGACAACTTTAACGATAAATAAAAAAGGTGGATAACTATAAACGCACCTACATTTATATACCTACGTACAAATACATAGAAAAAATAATTAACAAATATGTTTCTTTTTTTTATTATTTAAAGAATAAATGTTTAAGAAATTAAATAATTAAAAATTTTTATAGTAAAAAGAAAACTAAAAAATTGAAAACTAAAAATTTAATAACTAATAGTGAATAAGTAAACAATTGAATAATAGATAAAAATTAAATAATTAAAAATGAAAAGCGCTCAAATATATTAAATATATATCATTAAAAATTTAAATATAAAATCAAAAAAATTAAATGTGAAAAATTAAGTAAAAATTTATAAACAAATAGAAAAATTCTTGATAAATGTTTTAAGCTAAATTAAGTTAATTTGATCGAGTATCAACTTTTGAAAGGGGGGAGGGATGTTGCGAGTCACCCTCGCATAATTGATTAATTATTTTATTATTATTGGTCAGCAAGTTTATTTAAGTATATTGTACTACTTATATTATTATTGTTTTCAAGTTTATTTTGGTTTATTGTTAATGAATAGTATAAATAGTAAATAAGTTTTAGATTAAGAATGATTTGTTAAGTATAACTGACCATAGTAGTTCGAACCCACAGCTCAATAGGAACTGTGAGACACTAGGTAGAAGTTAGGTTATAGGTAAATAAAGTAGCGGCCTGCGAATCCTACGGGACCCTCCAGGGTTGCTATATAGAAAGGCATAAATCACACTTCAACAAGTTGGTATCCAAAAAGGATACATCAACACATTCTTGATTTTGAAAATTCGTGTCATTTGGCATTATTAGTGGCGCCACGTAATCACTAATTCATGCGGATAAACCAGCGACAATTTGCTCAATTTTAGATTTTTTTGAAATTTTTTCCAATTAAAACTTTCGTCGAGCGTAAAAAACGTCCTTCACAAATTTTCTAATTGTGTGTTAAATGCAGGCATGTTTAGTTATTTAGTAGCTGTTCACACCGCGATTATTTCCTTCAATTATGTAATAACATACCGAAGGATTTTTAGGCCAAGAAAATTGGAATTTATTCGATAAACGAATTAGTTGCTTTAAATGGTGAAATATCTTTTGATGGAGAATGCGAGAAACAATTCATTCAATCCATCAATCGATTTGCTGATTAGTGTCATCGAAATGAGAAGTGAATATGATTTTTTTGGAAAGGAATACTAAATCAATTGTAATGTTGGTTGGTATTGATTTTCTAAATTGAAGATAATTAAATCGTTTGCAGGCGTTACAATGACGGAATTCTTAGCACTTGATTCTGTATTATTATTAGCGGCATGAAGTAGTGACATTAACTTGCATAACTGTTACATGCAGATCCATTGCTTGCTTTTATGATTTTTCCCTTGAAGAATCTTATATTTTTAGAGGAGATCAAAGGAGTTTAATGATCTCATGGTGTCATCGTCTGAAGTTCGTTTCGTTTTTGAAATTCCAAAACAATATGTTGTGTAAATCTTGTTAAAACTAAAGTAGTTTCCGCAAAGCACTTTTTTGATTAAAATTAAAAAAAAAAAAAAAAAAACAACTATAAATCATTGGGCTTTACGCACGAGACTTTGGAAATACTAAACAATTTATTATAACAAAAAGAAAGTACAAAAAATAGAAAATATTTACGACGCTTGATGGGCTTCCATAGCTTATCGCTACTTTAGTTTTTGTTTTAAAAACTAATCAAATCTAATCCGTAATCTAAAGAAAAAGAACAACAACAAATCAAGCATTCTGATAGAAAATTTTTGTATAAAAGTCCCCATGATTTTACTAAGGGAATCAGTTTTATTAGTTTTGTTTTGCGGCAACAGCATTAAATTATTAATTATTTTGGCTGTAGTTCTAACTACTGCTTCAGCTTTTAATTTACGAGGTGAGGAAACTAACTCAAGCCGTCGTGAGGAACCAGTTGTAAAGAAAGAAGGTGGCATTACCAATGGCGAAACTGCCTCTGAGGGTCTATTTCCTTATCAAGTTGGTTTGTCTTTGAAAAAAGGAATCTCTGCTATTTGGTGTGGTGGTTCTTTGATCGGTAATGAATGGGTTTTGACTGCTGCTCATTGTGTTGATGGTCCGCATTCGGCTGTGGTACACCTGGGTGCTCTTTATCGTAAAAAATCTGAAGTCAGCTTTAAAGTATCTGCAGACGATTTCATTATCCATCCTGAGTGGGATTACGAAATGAAATTGAATTATATCGCTTTAATTAACATACCATCGGTATCGTTATCAAGTACAATTCAAGTGATTGAATTACCTCCCCTTGTCAGCTCTTACTCCTCTTATGATGGTGAGTATGCTATTGCGTCTGGTTGGGGCAGAACATCGGATAATTCCAAGGCCTCTCCAAAGGAACTGCAATATGCTCGTTTGCAAATAATTAGTAACAGTCAATGTAAAAAGGTTTATCGTAGAAGTTTTACTAAAAATAATATTTGCGTCGCCACTGAGGGTGGTGTATCGGTCTGCAGTGGTGATTCTGGTGGTCCTTTGGTTTTAGAATCCGATAATATACTAATTGGTGTGACTTCGTATGGCGCTAAGGAAGGTTGTACACTGGATTTTCCAGCTGCTTTTGTACGTCTGACGAGTTATGTAGATTGGATCTATTCCCATACGGGTATTGCGTATTAAATCTTATAATTTACAATTGTTACTAAAATTTTGTAAAAATTTAATAAACAGTCAATTGTTTCATATCCGTGCATTAATATTTTCGGAATGTTTTCTTTTTTTAGTGGAAATCCCTGAAGACAGAACGAAATACATTTGTGCGATTTTAAGCAAAATGCTATTGTTGTTGTTTTATAAACATAATGAACAGCTTTTTATTACAATTTCAGTTTTGCCAGTTTTTGTTTCGTTTTGTTTTTTTATTTTTTTTAAGAAGTAGTTGGGATTTAGGATTTTTAAAAATTTGCAAATATCATGTGCAAGAAGTTATTATAAGAGTGAAATATTTTGTTAGCGGCCCCGTGAAACTTGCTTGCTTAATATTAAAAACTACATATTGGCGTAAAGGACGTATAAGACATTTAAACATAAACCATTTTGAAAGCAAATTAAATCAAGTCTTAAGTGATAAAATATCTCATGTTGATAAATGTTATCTTTAACGTTTTAACATTGAAGTAATAATTACAGCATCAGTTATATCATGGGATGTCCTCAATGTCAAATGGACGCACTATTTTCAGTTAAAAAACATAAATTGAAAAAATAATATTAATTTTTCGCCAGTAACTTAACGTATAGTTGGGAACAGCTGGGATAAGAAACTTGATTGGGGATTTGAGGTTAGGAAATAAAATTTTCTCTCAACAAAATAAATGTCAAGAATTAGGCTGTCATCCTTTTATTAAGCAAAAAAGTTTTAAGCTTTTAAACATGGAATGTAACACTCTTGAGCGAAGAATTGTAATTGTAAAAATTTACTATCAGAATGTTGAAAATTTTGTTGGATCACTTCATAAAATTCGAGTAGCTTTTCCTCGTAATCAGGCTTCTGCTGTGCGTAATTTAATTAGTAAATACAAGGTTCACGGTATTGTTGCTCACAATGTACTGACGCAATGTTGCGTCATAACGGATAAAAAGGTTAATCGTGTTTTGGTGTGGTCTTCGATTCGAAATTAATAAGTATAAGGCTACCATGGACAAAGTCATAAGAACCAACGCGTGAATCACATTTATTTGAAATTTAAAATTTTGTATGTATGTATGTATGCAGTATGAAGAAAATTATTTTATATGTTTTGTCAACTGTTTTAAAAATTTTTTGAAATTCTTAATAATTTCTTATTATAAACATAAATCTCCTGAAGAATCATTCCAAAGGAAAACTAAAAATTGAGCGAATTTATATGTTAAATCTATTTAAAAACAGACCGAAATAAAGACAATTACTTATTCATTAACGTAAAATAAGGTTGAATAAAAATAATAATTATTTTATTTATAAATGTTTTGCAGATTATAAAATTGCTATCATTTTAATATAAAAAAGTATGAATTTAAAAAAAAAATACAAAATAAATAGCTATGTGTTACATGTAATTCAGACAATATAAAGTTCCTTACCATAGTTTTTTTTTAACTTTTTCGTTGCTTTTTAAATTTCACATTTTAAAATAAGGTACTTTCCCTCTCTCTTTTATTTTCTATTTGCATTAAGTACATTAATTCAGGATGTTTAAGTTCTACACCAGCCATTATTTTAATTTTATTGCAAACTACATTTTTTCTTGGAACTGATAAATCTTTTTAAAAAAATAAAGTAAATTCTTTAAAAAATTTTTTTTTATTTTTTCATTTCACTCTTGAATTTACTTCTATGCGCAATTTGCCACAATGCAAGCTTTTAATTTACGAATAATTGCATCATCCAATAATGACAAGTAGCATTCTTGCTACAAAGTTGCATTTTATATATATATATGTACATACATTAATGCTGTAAAAAAGTCAAAATAAGTATACAAGGAACTAAAAAGAAATTATGAAATTTGTTTGGTTTGCAAAAGTTATCCTCTTTATCAAGCACTTAACATTTGGCAAGAAATTAGTACCGTGGCAAAATTTTAAAATAGAAACAATTTGTTTTTTTAATATTATGAAAAGAACTTGAAATTCAGTTATTTACAATTTGTTTTAATACCTGTCTTTTTAGCTTCTCTTTTGTTGCACATCTTTTAGTTGTACAGAAGTTACTTCATCGTTCTTAGGAACTATTGCTTCTTTCTCATAATTACTACTGCTAAAAACTTAAAAAATCAATACTTTTTGTAACTAAATTTCTTTAGGGAGATGATGGAGAACTTAAGATGGAGAAAGTGCTAGTAGCATCCAAGAAAAATAAAATATAGTGGTGGCAGTGTTATGGCTTGAAATGAGGTCTTTTTTACAGCATTTTGCTAACAGCCAGAATTTATTAAAAAATTGTCGGCAAATATACAAAAAGTATTATAGAGAATATTTTTTATAAAAATTTTATAAATTTTACACTTACGTCTATTGCATTAATAATATAATTTACTTGCAATTTGTAGTGTCATAAATATATACCTATATCTATATATATATATATGCATAAGCATGAGTTTGACGACCGAAAAATTTTGGAATTTCTTTGATACAATCTTGTAAAAGAGAAAAAAATATGCATATATATACCGATATTTTCCAATAATTCTATATATTATCGATCCAGAACCTTTTCTTATAAATAAGCAATAGTTTGACAACCGCTGTATACGTTAGCAATACTTCTGCTACCGGTCGCCATACCCATGCCAAAGTATAGTACAATTTTTGTTGCCATATGTGTTACTAATCTTAGCGTTTTATTCTTTGCCGCTGGCGTTTGTATCACATTGACACTGTTTTCATTATTTGTATGAGTTCATGATGCCAATAAAATTTTGCCATAAAAACGACTATGAGAAAAAATCACTAAAACAACATTTCAAGAAAAGTAGTGAATTTTTGACGTGCGATGCAACTGATAGAAATTGCAGAAAACAGTGTGTTTTTATCAAAAGTTTCAATGAAAATATAATACTACACGCAAATAAGCGTGGTAACAATCATAATGGTGAGAATAATTATGAGATGAGCTGTGAGCTGCTGAAATAGGCAGTTTCAGAAAAACGCTCAATATTTATTTTTATCGCTCTTAGGGATAAATCGCCCAAGAAGAGTTCACCATTGCTATATAACTGAACTGAAAATAGTACATAAAATTCCAAATGAATAAAAAATTATGATATTCATCAGTAGTATATAAACATACATACATTGAAGTAACTGTTTAAGATCAGCATCAGGAACAACTGATCGCTAAGCTCTTTTTTTATAATTATTATATCTGGCCAGTACCACAATAGTTAGGGTATAATTAATTTGGATTGTCTTTTAATTTTTTTTACTTGTTTAATAACATTTATATTTAAGTTTTATAATATTCTCGTAGTTATAGATATAGTTATTTTCCAGTTTGATTATTATTTTCAGTTTTATTCGACTTTTTTTCTTTTTATTAAATATGATTAATCTTTTTAAATGGTCTTTTTAAATTAAATTTTAACGATTTATTTTTTCGATATTTCGCTTTTCTGTGGAAAATGCTTCTTCAGGAAATTATTTTTTATATTTTACAAAAACAAAAAATTTTAACGATTTGAAAAGAAAAATTTTTTCAAACATTTGACAAAACATATAAAATAACTTTCTTCATACATACAAACATGCAAAAATTAAAATTTCAAAATTTTGTATGTTAAAATATTTGAAATTTTAATTTTTATATGTTTGTATGTATGAAGAAAATTATTTTATATGTTTTGTCAGGGGTTTTCAAAAAATTTTTCTTTTCAAATTGTTATAATTTTTTGTTTTTGTAAAATATAAAAAATAATTTCCTGAAGAAGCTTTCCACAGGACAGCGAAATATCTAAAAAACAAATCGTTAAAATTTAATTTAAAAAGGTTATTTTCCAGTATTACTTCTTCTTAAAAAAGAATTTAATTTTTTGCTAACGAAATACTGAAAAATAAAAATAACTTTTAATTTTTTATACATATGTATAAAGCCAAAAGCTTAATAATTTCCCAAAAATCCATTCAAAAATTCTAATACATATATAATCTTGTAGGCTTAAATTAAATGCATATGTGTTGTATAGAACGAACGATAGATCTACAATCATGAAAGCGTCATTAGTATACAGTATTGGTGGTGTTTTAATTCATTACCATTATTATATAAAATTATACTAACTCGATTTCTTTCTAACACGGCTGCCTAACTCTAAAACAGCTGATATTTTTCATTTTTAAATGGCTATTTTATTCTCTAAAATGTAAGCTAGCAGTGATGCCAGTTCTTTAAAGTTAAGCAGGGCTACCACTTATTTCTAATTTAACCGAAAATCAAACTTAAATACCTTTGTTAACTTTAAAGTAGGAAAAAACCTACAATAAATTGACAGTTGTATTTTGTTATTTTTTATGACAGTATAAAAATAATAATAATAAAAACTGAAACATAAATTGCCCTTCAATATAAAAATTTTTATATCGTACATATTTCGTACTTATTACGTTAAATATCTAAAGGTATGTTTTGGAAATTCTAGTCTTATTCAACAGTAGAAGAAACATTAATTTTATCCGATTTAGAGTTGCTGAAGGGAAAAAACTCGAAGATTGTCAAATGATTGGAAGCAAGTTAACTATGAAGCGTAATTATTAGATTTTGCTCTGTTAACTGCTACATGTTTCTACTAGAACTACTTAAATGTGACACATTTGCTGCTATGCAATCATTACTGCAACAACAAGGTTATAAGGAATATGCTGGCACTAAAAAAATCTAAGCATAAATTGAAGTAATCTCATTATTTATACGCTTTGCGCATTGAAACCACTATCTTATTCTTTTCTATTCGGTTTACAAAAAACAAGTTTGGACTTTCTTTAACATAAAAAACACATTGGTTTAATTTTAGAAGAAAGGATAACTAAGTTTTTGGTGCATAGATCAACACTAAATAATTTGCATATTAAAATAACATATTTTTATTTTGTTTTTGAACAAATAATTTTTATGTTTACCTTATTGATGTACATAAAATCAAAACAAAGCTCGTTATCCGAATACTTAGTTTATTAACATTTAAAAACATTCTTTCTGACTTCCTCGTAAATCTTGCAAATTTATTTTTTCGTGTTTTGTTTTTTATTTAAAAGATTATATGCTTTTTTTATAATTATTATACAGGACGGTATCAATTATGGCCATTAATACAATAATTAGGGTTTTAAATTATTGGGCAGTATTTTAATTTTTATTCTTTACTTGATCAATAAAAATGATATAAAATATAAAATTAAATTATATATTTTGCTCCTAGAATAGTTCTTTTTCAGTATTAATTTTTCTTAAAAAATAATTTGATCATAATGATTACAATTTTTCAGAAGAATCTAAAGGGCAACGAAATACTGAAAGATAAAAATAACTTTTTATAGGTATTTTTTACATATATAAAACCAAAAACTTAACAGTTTCCCAAAAATCCATTAAAAATTTGTAATATAGTCTTGTAGGTAAAAATTTACTATAAAAAGGTTATTTTATTAATATATAATAATTATACTAACTCTTTCTCTTTCAAACACGGATGACTAACTTTAAAACAGCTGTTTTTTAAATAGCTATTTTGTATTCTCTAAAATGTAGGTTAGCAGTGACATCATTTCTTTAAAGGAAAACAATGTTACCACTTGTTTTTAATTTAAGCAAAACTAAAATAAATGGAGTAATTTCATATATTAATGTATACGGACTCCAAATTTTATTTGAACTAGGATTATTAAATAACAATATTTAGTGATTTATAATTATTCGATTTTTTGTATCTAAAACTATATTCTGTGGAGATATTTGAAATTTAAAAATACATTCCATTACCACATTGTTCTTGAAGTGTTTAATTGACATCCACTACGAAATAATATGCGAATTTTAGTTGACATTAGAAAAACATATTATATACAGTCCATAAAAATATTTTCTAAATGACAATTTGAAAAACATGTTAGTACGCATGAGTTTAAACAAAAATGTTTCCTATGAATAATTCATAATTGAAAGAGAAAAATTGTCCACTGTCTAAAATAAGAATTTTGAATTTCCTATAAAAATTTGGGCTTAAACTTTCTTATGAGCTATATGTGCGGTAGTGGAAAGGTCATATGGATATGCTGTCCCTAGAAGTAATACATTTAAAATGAAATGAGAATAACATAAAATATTTATTATTTAAAGGAATCTATCACAAATTAAGGTAGATTATACAAATGATTTCAAAAAGCTAAATTTTACTTCAATTGGATTTGCACTTTGCGTTTTTGTAAAACTTTTTACCAATATTTTTTATTTTCTTCATTTTTCAAATTACATATGAATGCCTCCCACAGGAATCCCTTATGTTGAAAGATTTAAAATCAAATATGTTTTTGTTTTCAAAATGTTTGTTGTGCTTTAGTATAGAAGTGTTCTTGTGCTTTGTTGTCTTTTGCAGTGTTGCTTTAATAAAAATTCTCATTTTATCAGTTTGGCTTGAGATGTAATATTCTTGAATTTCCTATACAAAATTTGTGGAAAAGTTTACTGATGAGCTATATGAGCAGTATTCAAATCGCCATATTATATGCTGTCCCCGGCAATAACATATTTCAATTACTATTATTTTTTGAATAATAAATATTTTATGAAAATATCATAATTAAAGGAATTAGGCAAAAATTAACGTAGATTAAAAAAAATAATTCTTTAAATATTATTGAAACAAAACATTTGATATAAATTTAAAGAAGAAACACGAAAGCAAATAAAAATACATCAATATAACAATTTACAATAATTTCTTCTGCAAAAACTATTTAACGCCAATTGTATCGTAAACCCAAAACAAAGCTTTGGTAACCCATATTTAAAATTAACTTGCACATATAAAGCCTCAAGCTTTTTGCATGAGTTTTGACCTAATTTTCAACCTGTTGGGTAACAATTAGCAGCTTAGAAAGTGCTTTCAATTATGTATACATATATCTTGGTGTAAATTACACTTTTAATTGCAGAACATGTAATTTTTTTTGATTTTTTTACTGTTTTACTGTTTTGATTACGCTTACAATTTTTTATTAAAAAAAGAAACTGATTGCAAGGCTTTATGACTAATTGTAATTTAGTTGGTTAAGCATTAAGCATATTAAAAAAAAAAAAAATATCCTAAAATATTTTTTAAAGTAATGTTAAATAAATGATTTATAAATAATATTTTCAATAAACTTAACTTTTTATTGACATTTGCTATACAACTTTTAATTGATTAAATTTTATCTTTAATTGGATTTTTGAAATTTTTCAATTAATCCAAAAAACTTTACGTTACTTGACAGGTCCTTATTCTGAAAATTCAACTTTTTACAACGGATGTATTATGTATTTCATAAGCACGCCAACTAAAAATGCAGAAGAGAAATCTGGCAACGCATTACATTTGTTTCAAACAAAGAGTTATGGCATCACTGCGACATAACGGTAAAAAGTATATATATACCTAAAGCCAGATAGCTTGTGGCCAGCGTTACCACAATCAATTATTGGTACAAAGAATTTTGGAAAATATGTAACCAAATGAGAAAAATATAACCAAAGTTTTTAATATGTGCTCATTTACGGTATTTCGACAAAATTCGATTAAATCATTTAAGTTTTTAATTCCTTGTTAGAAAATCATAACAATCTTAAATAGTTTTTAAATTTTTCTGAAGTAATTTTTGAACCACTTAAAACATGACTAGGTTGTCATCTAAAAAGTTTAAAAAATTTTGTTTAAACAATGATTGAGTATTTTTTAATATTAATTATATATTTCTTAGCTTTACTTTGATAAAACAAGTGTTCTATATATTTAAGCAATTGTTTTTATATTATAAGCATCCAAACACCAACTAAATTTAAGTTTTCAATATAGCAGTTATTAATAAAGCTTCTAAAAATTATTTAATTAAAAATTTATTTTTAACGATCTTAGTGTTAGGTTCTGCAATAAGGCTTACAATGACCATATAATTGAACGGCAAAATAGAACATGTAATTCCATATGAAAAAAATGTATATAGTCATATGGCAACGTCAAATCATCAGTATATGAACAAAAAAGTTTTTATTATTATGATGACATAAATTTAATCGGGGAGAAGACAACAAACTTTTGAATATTTTTTCTTGTTTTAGGCAAACTTTTTTCAGAGTTGCACAAAAAGTACCTGTACAAAACGTGCTTTCATGTATTACAATAACAAAGAGTAAAAAAATTATGACAAAAATTTACCATTTTCAAAATTGATTTTAAATAGTTAATTTAAATTATATTTTAAATAAAAAATATGAATTGAAACTCCTGTAGCTCACAGAATCAGATTTTTCAGTTGTCTCTTTTATTAGTTAAGAAACAAAGGCACTGCACGTAAAACATTTTGAAGTTGTTTTGAAAATTTTTGATTTCAGTTTTCCATTAATATCTCGATAACCGTTCCGCGTGCACAAAAAGTACTATATACGATCGATAGAGGATAAAAATACGAATCGATAGTGACATATTCTGTTTCTAAAACGACTTTACGGAAAAAGTTATAAGACAGCAAACTTCTGAAATTGTATTCGTATTTTTATTCTCTATCGAACGTATATAGCCGTATATCTGCACGCGGAATAGTTTTTGAGTTGTTAATGAAAAACCAAAAAAAAAATTACGATTTTTTAACAAGTTAGAAGTTTACTGCCTTATAAGTTTTTCCGTGAAGTCATTTTAGAAACAAGATATATCACTATCGGTTTATACTTTTATCCTCTATCGATCGTATATAGTGCTATTTGTGCACGCGGAGTGGTTATCGAAAACTGATATCATAAATGTTCAAAATAACTCCAAATAATTTAACCTCCAGTGTTTTCGTTTATTCACTAAAAAAGTGACAACTGTAAAATCTGATTCTGTGGTCTACAAGCTTTATATTTTAAATCTTTTAATTAAAATACAATTAAAATTAACTATTAAAAATCGAATTCAAAAATGGTATATTTTTACATAGCTTGTTTACATATTTCTTCTTGCACATGGCGTTTGTTTCCATTTTTCTTGGAAATAGTCCGTTCTGTGCAACTCTGCGAAAAAGTTTGCCGATGTCTCAGAGTTTGTTATCTTCTCCTACGTATAAATTTAAGTAACCGTTTAATATGAGCATCAGGAATAACTGATTGTCATGATCTATATGTTTTTTCATAATTATTATAAGAGTATTAAGCCAGAATATAACCCGTTACGTTCATAGTTCTTGAGAGCGTAAATGTTATGGCCAGTATCACAAAATTTAGGACTTAATCGTTGTATTTTAATTCTTATTTTTACTGGAGAAATAATATTAATATTTAAGTTCTAGGTATATAATGCTCATAGAATAGTTATTTTTCAAGATTAATTTTTCGTAAAAAATAATTTAATTTTTTGCTTAAAGTATAATGGGTATAATTTCTCTGAAAAATATAAAGGGCAACAAAATACTAAAATAACTTTTTATTGGTATTTTTTGTAAATATAAACCCAAAAGTTAAATAACTTATTAAATTGTAATAAAAAGTATTGGAGGCCTAAATTCACATACATATGAACCATAGATATGAACATACCAGTATAGAACGTACGATAGTTCTACAGAATCATAGAAGCGTCAGCATGAACATAATTCCTTTATAATAATATTAATAACTCTATCTCTTTCTAACACAGCTGCATAACTCCAAAACAGCTGAGTTTTAATTGACTATTTTGTATTTTCTATGAGTAAGATCAGCAGTGATGCCAGAAGTTTAACGAAAAATAATGTTACCACTTATTTCTAATTTAAACAAAACTTAAATAAATAGTTTTTTTAGTATTAATATAATTTTAATCACAGATTATATTTTATATTCCAAATTTTATTTGAACTAGGGTAAAATATAATAAAAATATTTAGTATAGTTGTTGGATTTTTTGTATTTAAACTTAAATTCTGTGGAGAAATTTGCAATTAAAAATGTTTTCCATTATCCCATTCCTGTTAAAGTGTTTATTTCACATCCACTACAAATAATATTGAGAGTTTAAGCTTATTTTTATTTTTTATTTTATTTTTTTATTGATCTATATATTTATTTATTACAATACACAAGACTTTAGGTCTCATATTGCAGTATGGAACTCAGTACAAGTACAAAAAAATTGTATTTCTATCAAAAGTTTAGAAAAAAAATAAAACAAATAAAAACATAATTATCAAAATAAAAACATATATTAAAAATCACTTAACACTAACTTAAAAATTGACAAACTATATTTCTTTTGAATTGATACATTAGAAAAACATAATTTATACAGCCCATTAAAATATTTATTCAATTACAGTTTGAAAATCGTGTCAATACGAGAGAGTATAAACGCATATGTTTCCTATGAATAATTCATAATTGAAAGAAAAAATTGTTCAGTATCATTAAATGAGACTTGAATTTCCTATACAAAATTTGGGGTAAAAGTTACTATCAGCTAAATGAGCAGAAGTGAAATGGCCTTATGGAATCTAACTCCGATTGATGTAGATTTTAAGAAAAAAATATATATAAATATTATTGAAACAAAAAATTTTTATACATTTAGAGAAAAAACATAAAAGAAATTAAAAATGCATTAATAGAACAATTTAGAATAATTTCTTGTGCAAAAACTATGCAACATCACTTGTTTTGCATGCAATTTAGCCCATACCAAAGCTTTGATAACACATATTTTAAATGAATTTGGACTTGCATATGTAATCTCTCAAGCTGCTTGCATGAGTTTTGGCTGTATTTTCGACCTTTTCGGCAATAATACGCATACACAACACTCAAGAAATCACTTGCATGTGTAATCGCTGGGTAAGTGAATACTGAGGACGAATTATCAACTTAGAAAGTGCTTTCAAATATGCTTTTATCTGGGTGTAAATTACACTTCTTAAAGCAAAGCATGTAAGAGAGCTATTTTACTATTTTGATTACGCTTGCAATTTTTCATTTAACAAACATATTAAAGAACCTGCTTAGTCATGACTAATTCTCAATTAGTTGTATCAAGCATAAAAGTCTCAAGTCTTATTTAGAACTTCAAAAATAAAAAACTTTAATCCTACCATATTTTTTAGGTTGCTATCGTAGATTAAATGATTTATAAATAATATTTTCAAAAAGTTTAACTTTTTTAATTTTATGTTTACTTGGTTTTATAATTTTTCTATTGATTCTTTCGTTAATATAATATTTGTTAAATAAAATAAAGCTAAAAAGGGGTTAATAAAAACCAAAAAATTTTACGTTGTTTGACAGCCCCTAATATTACTTTTTTATATACAACCCTTTGCAATGTATTTCAGAATCACGCTAACTTAAAACCTAAAAGAGCAAAAGAAAAATACGGCAATACATTATAATTGTTCAAAACAAAGAGTTATGGCATCACTGCTTGATAACGGTAAAATGTATATGATTTAAATTCCAGATAACTTTTGGCCAGGGTTACCTGATGAAACATTTGTACAAACAAGTTTAAAGTAACCAAATGAGAAATACATAATCATAGTTTTTAATTTATGTTCATTTACTATATTTTGACAAAATCATTTCAATCTTTAATTCCTTGTTAGAAAATCATTGCAATTTTCAATAGTTCTTAAATTTTTTATCCATTCATATGAAGTAATTTTTGAACCACTTAAGACATGACTAGGTTGTCATACTAAAACGTTTCACAATTTTTTGTAGAGTACAATGACTGAGTATTTTCTATCATATATACAATTCATATATTCCGAAAACAAGTTTTTCTTATATGTCTATATCGCATAGGTATCTAATATATTTATATATTTCAACCTTGTCCATTTTATTATTTCATTTAAAAGTTTTAATTTTTTTATGCTTTGTTTTGATAACAATAAACAAATTTATTTGACCATGTTTTATCTATAATTTAGTTTTAAAATAAATGTTCATGTAAAACGCTTTTATAAAGAAGTATTTTTAAATAAAATAATAATGTTTTCTGTTTTTCAGTATGATTTATGTTACCACTCAGTTCTTTTCCTTAGCTTATTTAAAAATCTACTTAATTTAAAATAAATTTAAGTTTTAAAAAATAATATATTCAAATAAATTTTCGAAAAATTCATCGAAATAATTCAAATTCATTAAGCATGAAATGTTATAAGAAAAGCGCAACGCAGTCAAAGAGCAAGCGAAAATTTGGCTAAAATTTTATCTTAAAAAATCGAAATTCTTCTAAATAGTTCAATATTCGCAATGAAAATTTTATATAAAAATAAAAATCCAAAAATAGAAAGAAATAAATTAAGATTCCACAAAATATCCAATGAAATAAAAATCCAAGTGAACTGTCACAAGATGAAATTGAGCTTTTATAACATCTTAAAACTTATACTGTTTTTAAAGTGTTGTATTGCACAAAATTTCAAAAGACATCTTTCAGGTAGTTATTTCAATATCTTCTAAGCAGTGACTTTTTTAAACATTGGCAACTCTAAATATCCCATTTTTTGCCAAACAAATATATTTTTAGTTCGAGAAGATTATTGTTTACATTTTTAAATTCAATAATCCAATAAAAAATTCGACGAATTTAAATCTTCGCTTGGAAGAGCATATGCGTTTTGCTTGTGGGGACAAGGACATCAACTGGAGTGGCGCAAAGATTTAAATGTGCAGTATAATTGCGCTACCATAGGTTACGCCTTTGAAGAGATGGATGTAATGAGTGTCAAATTTACATGAAGTGGATATCGGGTGCTCACCAGACAATATTTAGCTTTTCTTTTACAAGCAAAAAAAGTATTAACATTTATGTAAATTTCATAATGCTTTAATTGGTTAACTAGATAACGAACGTAAAAAGCAAGAACTCTAAAGATCTCTACATGAAGAAAGTCTTAAGAATAACCATGATTTTATATGAAATATTTGTGTCCGTTGTGTGGAATAATATTCTATCATTTTAACAATTGGATGTAACATATAGGCGCCGCACATAGTGCAACCTCAAAAGATTTACGCATGTTTCGTGATTATAACACAAAAAACTATTATTGTATTCAGTGTCATAAAACTCATAATTTTTTTTTTATTTTAAATGTTTGTTTTGTTTGAGTAAAAAAAGGTTTAAAACTCTTCTTGCATTTTGTGAAAAATATAACAAATACACAATGAGACCTAATGTCTTTGTGAACCCGATAAGAATTTGATGTTTTATTTCAAGATAATGGTGATTGTCAAAGATATGTTTTTTTAAATGCCTGTGCAGGTATAGCTTGCTCCAAAACAACTCATTAGGGATTTTTTTAATTCTTATCTACTTGCACTTTTCTACTCTTAGGAACGTTTAATAGAATTAGATTGTGAAGTGAAGAAAGAATTCAAATTCAGTCATGAAGTTTCTTTAGATCACAGTCTTAGCGAATTAGGTGATGTAGTTATTAATAAGACTGATTCAAATGTGCAAGTAAATGGGAGTAAAATTGTATATAAATTTGGTAATGAGGAATTGGAAGATTAATGCAAATCAGGAAATCAGTTATTAATATTTAAATAATTCACAGGAACCATTAACAAAGACAAATAGAAAGGGACTAAAATTAGATTTGTCTGCACCGGAAACTAGTCTAAAATTTAACGAATCCCTACAAAAATAAATGCAGAAAGTATTAACTAATTACAAAATAGATATGCTTTTTTTAAGAAATAATTTCAAACCCACAAAATCGCCCAGAAGGATACAATTTTTAAAAAGAATGATAATATAAGTATGTATGTATATTTGTTCTGATTCCAGAATATTTTATTTAATATCAAGCAAATTGCGATTACGGAAAAACATGATAATTTTACACGAAACGAATTCTTCCATTAATTCCATTAATTTGAAATCATTATTCGATTTATTTAAAGAACAATATTTAATTATAATTTAATTTAGGCAAGCCGGTGGAAAGTATGTTTGAATTTAAACAGCACTATATCTGAATTATTGTTGTTTTAATCAACAATTTAGTGTAAAAGTTTTTTTTTAATATAAAATTAGTTCTATTTGCATACGGTTGTAGCTACTGAAAAAAAACTCTAGATCTAGTGACAAAGATGCGGTTTTGACAACACTAATAAACTCATGCTTATATATACGAAAAGTATGACGACCGTCGTCAAAGTATTAAAATGTCGTCAAACACGGGTTTACATAAAAAAACGGTCGTCATAATCATGCTTATGCATACATATATATAAAATATATTTTTGACGCCGTTCAATTTGAATTTTAGCGTTTTTAACCACATTTTTTGTTCTTACATACGGTAACGCGCTTATCAAATTATTATTTTTTTATTGGAAAATATTCATATTTAATGCGTATATATCAATAAAAGGATATAAACGATCAGTTGTAATAATATAGAGGAATCGATTATAAGTGGAATTAAAAAGTCAAAAAAATGGTCGCCAAAGTATTGTGGTAGCCAAACTCATGCTTATATATGTAAAAAGTATGACGACCGTCGTCAAAGTATTAAAATGTCGTCAAACTCAGGCGTAAACCAAAAAATGGTCGCCATACTTATGCTTATGCATATATATATATATATATATATATATATATATATATATATATATATATAAATATATATATATATATATATATATATATATATATATATATTAGAAACGTTTTGTTATTTCGAGTTCTTTTAATAATAATTGGGGCTATTCTGCGTTTCGATTCGAATCGAAATTTTCTCCGTCTTGCAGCTTTGATATTCTGCGTTTCGATTCCCTTCAGTTTCTTTCGATTGTATGTATTCTGCATTACGATCGGAGCTCCGTTTTTCTCAGTTGCTTTTTTGTTAACAGAGGGGTTTTCTTTATCTGTGTTTTTTAGTTAAAAAGTTTAAAATTTTAAAAAATGTAAGTAGAAAATTAGATAAAATGTTCAGAAACTATAAAAAAACCATTAAAATTATTATTATTTAATTTATTTAATTAAATTAATTTTTTTTTTGTTTTAAATTGTTAATTTTTGTACCCGAATTTGATGTGTTCTTTATGTTTTACAGGTCAAAAACAACAACACCGCAGCAGTGTGATAATTGTCAAATTTAATGGCATCTAAAGCAGACATTGCAAGTGGATACCACCAGCGATCAAAGGAAGAAGTGACAAAAAATTCTTATTTTTAATTATGTATACATACAACTTTTTGTATTAAATTTTACATTTGTTTATAAAAACAAACTTGCTTACTTTGCTATTTCATTTCCACATTTCACAGTGATGCTATTAATTTTGTAAACATTGTTGTCTTCTTCTTTATCTTTGATTCCGTTTTTCTTCAGTGTTACCGAAAAATCGCTATAATTAAACAGGGATAATTGTTACTACACATTTTTACAAGGCTTAAAATTTGGTTTGACCTCTTTGCCGCCGTTTTACATTCGTAGTACTAAAAATTATGCAACTTACTTCAATCTTTTTCGATTTCCGCCTTTTTGCATAAAACAATAAGCACAATTGCAAGCGCCATAAATATTGTAAAGAATACATTTGAGAAACTAAGGTAAAATTTGTATTTGAACTGTAATTATAATTTAATAAAAAAATGCCGCTTTCAGAATTTTAAAGCGACGACGAAGTAAGCTCTTAGAACTTGGTTTTTTTTTGTTTTGTTCAACAAATCTTTAAAATTCTTATGGTGATAATAAGATTATGGCACATGCTGCAAATTTAACTACGAGTTGTACACGATGCACCGACCCGGATGATGGAACCATGGTGACCTGCTCTAAATGCCTTAGCGGCTACCATGGTACCTGTTGCGATGTTGACACTGAAGCTGACATTTTTCCATGGACTTGCCAAGATTGCAAACAAAATTCAACACACAATCTAAAACCATCGAGTGATGATTTGGGTGTTGAGGTTGTAGAGCAAGCGGGGCTAAAACGCGCAGCCTCAAACAGCGCTACCATGACACAATCCACAACTGTCCAGCCTGACATAAGTGCTAAAAAGCAGCTTCAGCTACAGCAACTGGAGGAAGAAATGCAGCTAAAGGAGGAAGAAATACGTTTAAAGAGGGAATTTATAAAGCGTAAATATGAATTATTGCGGTCTAATGAGGAATATTCCAATTTTGTTGATAATGTACGGCCAGTGAGTAATAACAATAAATATTCAACGTTAAACATACCACCGTGTGTAAACAATTGTCAACAAACCTTGAACAACTCTGGATCGCAAAACAATGGTGAATACTCTGACTCAAATGTCACCCAACATATAATTCACAATGATACACACAATGATTGTGAATGCTTATCGAGGACACAACCCCGTAGTATGAACTCTTCAAATACACCACAATGCCAAAGTGGTGTTATTAACAATGTAAATGATCGTAAAGTGAACGCGCCGCCTGTCAATCAACAAAACAAATATATCTGCATATACAAGTGAATACAATAATTGCAAAAATATAACCACGACGCAACTGATGGCCCGACAATGTATAGCCAGGGATTTACCATCGTTTAATGGAGACCCCAGGGAGGGGCCGATATTTATTAGCTCCTTTGAACAAAGTACTCGCGTTGCCGGCTATGGAAATGAGGAAAATCTCATCAGGTTGCAAAAGTGTTTGCACGGAAAGGCCCGGGACGCAGTACGAAATTGTTTAATGCTACCTGATATGGTTCCGGACATCATAAGAACACTTAAAATGTATTTTGGCAGACCCGAATGCATTTTAAAAAATCTAATCGATGAAGTGCGGAAAACAACGTTGCCAAAATGCAAACTTGAATCATTAATTGAATTCGCGTTCGCCGTAAAAAATATTTGTGCTACGATTCGTGCATCACAACTAGATGAATATTTTAATAATCCGACTCTTTTACAGGAATTAGTGGATAAATTATCACCCGATACAGTACTTCAATGGGCTATGCATTCCAAGGATATACCGCGACCAAATTTAAAGGACTTTTCAGACTGGTTGTACTGCATAGCAGAAGCAACATGCAGAGTGACCGTTCCCGTATTTGAAACTAGCCATGATAAAAGACCTCCTAAAAGGGAAGGTCACCTCAACACCCACACTACTTTTACATCACATAAGCCACAACAACAGTGTATATTATGCAACGAAATACACAAATTGGCCAAGTGTGAAAAATTTACAACTTTGTCTACAGCTGAAAGATGGGATGTCGTCAAGTCAAAAAATTTATGCCGTATTTGCCTAGGTAATCACAGACGCAGGTGTTGGTTTCAAAAAGAGTGCGGTATAAATGGATGCAATGTTCTGCATAACACACTTTTACACAGCGAGCAGCCAACTAGTGGTACCCTTAATAATCACCAAAGCAACAGTGAGTCTTATTTTCGTATAGTGCCAGTCACGCTTTATAGTGATACAAAATCTGTCAAAATATACGCCCTTATGGACGATGGATCGACCCTTACGCTTCTAGAAGAAAAAGTAGCAGACTCATTAGGCGTTAAAGGTATCAACGACCCACTCTGCATCCGATGGACCGGTGACGTGTCCCGATATGAGGAAGACTCTAAGCGAATAAATTTAAAAATTTCTTCAACAAAATATAACGCTAAGATTTTTCCAATCAATAATGTTTACACAGTCAAAAATCTAAATTTGCCAGCTGAAACAATGATTGTACAAAATATTAAGAAAACACATCCTTACCTTGCGGATATTCCCCTGGAGGGATACAACAACGTAACACCATCCATGATTATAGGAGTTAATAACCCAAAATTAATTTCGTCACTTAAGACCCGTGAAGGTGGCTGGCAGCAACCAGTGGCATCAAAGACAAGATTAGGATGGACGCTTTTTGGTGGTGTATCAAAGGTATGTGGTCGATTAAATTTTCATAAATGTAGCTGCGATGAACTTCAAGACCTTGTAAGGACGCATTTTTCTGATGAAAGTGTTGGCATTACACCCCCGGCAACTGAACCCATGTCTAAGGATGACCAAAAAGCGACAGAAATTTTAGAACAAACTTGTAAGTTCATTGATGGTCGATATGAGGTCGGACTCTTATGGAAATGTGACCAACCAGAGTTGCCACATAGTTTACCAACAGCAATAAAACGTTTTCACTGTATTCGTCGAAAGGCCAACCGTGACCCAAAATTAGCTGAAGTGTTGCAACAACAAATTTTGAATCTCGAAGAAAAAGGTTATGCTGAAAGGTTACCATTGAGTTCTTTAGAAGGAAAAGGGGACAAAATTTGGTATTTACCCACATTTATTGTCAAAAATCCTCATAAGCCGGATAAAATACGACTTGTTTGGGATGCTGCAGCTAAGACGGGTGAGTTTGCTCTAAATGACTTTCTGTTGAGAGGTCCTGACCTGCTTATGCCTCTTATGAATATTTTGTTCAAATTTCGAATGGGAGCCGTTGCTATTTGTGGGGATATAGCAGAAATGTTTCACCGAATAAAAGTACGCAAAGAAGATGCATGCGCTCAACGTTTTTTGTGGTGGGACAACAACTCTATGGTGGTTTATCAACTAAATGTGCTCACCTTTGGCGCATCATGTTCTCCCTGCATTTCACATTATGTGAGAGATAAAAACGCGCAAACATTTTGCGCTGATGAAAAAGTTGTTGATGCCATTACTAAACAACATTATGTGGACGATTTCATTGATTCTACAAACACCGTTGAGGAGGCCATTGACCTGGCTTTAAGCGTGCGGGATGTACATGCAAGCGGTGGGTTTCACATGCGAAATTGGTCTTCAAACTCTTCTGAAGTTTTAAATGCACTCGGCGAAACTAAATGTATCGAAAACAAAACTTTTGAAAACGGAGAAAATTCAATCCAATTTGAAAAAATTCTTGGCTTATACTGGGATCCCAAAAACGACACTTTCCAAATGAATCTAAAATTTGTACGACTCCGTAGACCCATTCTTAATGAGGAAATAGTGCCTACAAAGCGGGAAGTCCTTCAAGTTCTAATGTCCGTTTTCGACCCTCTAGGTTTTGTAGCCTGTTTTATGTCATACCTAAAATCAATACTCCAGGAAATTTGGCGTTGCGGTATAGATTGGGATCAGCCCCTTACTGATGAACTTTATTCTAAGTGGAAGAATTGGTTAACATTCTTGCCAACGATCGCAGCTGTTTCAATACCACGATGCTATTCGATATCCTTACAACAACAAAAATACCTTGCTGAACTGCACACATTCGTCGACGCAAGTGAGGATGCCTATGCAGCCGTATCGTTTTTTCGAATTGAATTCAGTGGTAATGTTGAAATAAGACTTGTTGCAGCCAAAGCAAAGGTGGCCCCGCTACGACCCCTCTCAGTGCCACGACTCGAGTTGCAGGCAGCAGTTATTGGTGCCAGACTTATGCAGACGGTTAGTTTTCACAACATCAATTTGCAGCGAAAGGTAATGTGGACTGATTCAAAGACGGTTTTGAATTGGTTAACTGGTGACCCTAGGAAATATAAACAGTTTGTAATGTTTCGTGTCGCTGAAATTTTGAAGTTTACAAATGCTTCCGACTGGAGGTGGGTTCCAGGTACAATGAATGTAGCGGACTTTGCCACGAAATATAGACCTCCAACTAATGATTATAAGACGTGGTTTGATGGACCTACTTGGTTGGCACTTCCCGAAAGTGAGTGGCCTAAAAATTCAGATGTCGAATCAAATTTGGTTGATGTGGATATATCTGAAATCCGCCCTCGATACATAAATATACACATGAGTAAGCCAATTAAGATTTCAATCAATTTTGAGTATTTTTCTAGCTGGTTCAGACTTTACCGTGCTGTTGGGAACTGGCTGGTTTATATTGAACGACGATGCCAAAAATCTAAGAAGCAAAAGCCAGAAGCGACTCTTAATGGATTCCATCTAACCAAGGCGAAGCAGATTATTTACAAGATGATCCAAATATCAAGTTTTGCTGACGAGTATGCTGCCATTCTATCTAGTAAGGCTGTTTCAAAAGGCGGTGCTTTCGATAAACTTAATGTCTATATGGATGAGGATGGCGTGATAAGGGTTAAAAATCGTGCACAATATGCGACTGCAGCCTGTGGACCGCAACGTGATCATCATGCAACAAAATTAATCGTAAATAGTTTTCATCGAGCTTATCATCACCTAAACCATGAAACGGTTATAAATGAAATACGACAAATTTATTTTATCGTCAAATTGAGAGTGCTCTACAAAATTATTCGAAGGGAGTGCCAGCAATGTAAAAACGAATATGCTAAACCATTCTCACCACAGATGTCCCCACTTCCGCCAGCACGGCTTGGAGCTTTCCAACGACCCTTTACATATGTCGGTGTAGACTATTTTGGCCCAATAGCTGTAACATTTGGCAGAAAATCATTAAAACGGTGGGGTGTAATCTTTACATGCCTCACAATAAGAGCTGTGCATATTGAAATAGCGCATACCCTATCAACTGATTCCCTTTTAATGATCCTTAGGAATTTTATGTCAAGGCGTGGTATTCCAGCTGAAATTTATAGCGACAACGGCACAAATTTTCGAGGTGCAGATCGCTTCCTGAAAGAAGAATTAAAGAATATTAAATTCGATGATATTCACTTTGAATTATCACATAAGGGAATTGTATGGAAATTCAATCCACCAGCAGCGCCCCATATGGGGGGAGCATGGGAGAGGTTAGTGAGGTCTATCAAAACTATTTTATGGAAAATAACTCCATCTCAGAAATTTACGGATGAAAGCCTAAGATGTGCACTAATGGAGGTAGAAATGATAGTCAATTCAAGACCCTTAACTTATGTGTCACTCGAAACTGAGGATCAGGAAGCTATCACCCCTAACCACTTTCTATTGGGTAGTTCAAATGGAGCAAAACCATTTTGTAGACCAGAAAATGTTGATCACCGAATGTGTCTACGACAAAGTGAAATGTTTGCAAATTTGTTTTGGCGTCGTTTTGTAAAGGAAATGTTACCAACATTGACCCGACGTAGTAAATGGACCCAACGTGTAAAACCAATTGAGGAAAATGATATTGTACTTGTGGTAGACGAAAATGCGGAGCGAAACTCATGGATGAAGGGCAGAGTGGTTGAGGTGACAAAAGCAAAGGATGGTCAAGTGCGAAGAGCAAAAATAAATACTAAAAATGGTATAATGGAACGCCCCGCAGTTAAATTAGCAGTACTCGATGTCGGCAATATAGCGAAGTAAGAACCTTCTGAGGTGTCTTACTGGGGGGAGAATTGTTACCGAAAAATCGCTATAATTAAACAGGGATAATTGTTACTACACATTTTTACAAGGCTTAAAATTTGGTTTGACCTCTTTGCCGCCGTTTTACATTCGTAGTACTAAAAATTATGCAACTTACTTCAATCTTTTTCGATTTCCGCCTTTTTGCATAAAACAATAAGCACAATTGCAAGCGCCATAAATATTGTAAAGAATACATTTGAGAAACTAAGGTAAAATTTGTATTTGAACTGTAATTATAATTTAATAAAAAAATGCCGCTTTCAGAATTTTAAAGCGACGACGAAGTAAGCTCTTAGAACTTGGTTTTTTTTTGTTTTGTTCAACATTCAGAATACCAATTTTCGATCGCAACGGAACTGAATGCGGAGACTTAATCGAAACGCAGAATAGGGGTGAATAATAATAAATAATAACGAAGTACTTTAGAATTTCAAATTAAGTTAAACGATTTAGTTACTTTCGACATACACAAAAAACACTATGGTAACTTTATTGTTTTTACTTGGGTTAATTCATTTGCCCAGCTTATATGTATAGTTGTTTTAAGCGGTTATCGCATATACAAGAATATTCTGCATTAATATCACCCCATATTGTTGTTGTTATTACTATTCAGTGTTGGTGCCTGTTTGGCTGTATGTTTTGTGTTAGTTGTTTTTGTTTTGTGTTGTTTATCTTATTTGGTAGAATTTCTTATAAGTGTGTTGTTGGTTTGTATAAGATTTCTTAGAAAACTACACAGTGTATAAAATGTACAGTGAGTCGTTTCGTTTACTTTTTGACTGATAATTATTTTCTTTTAAAACTTAATAAATTATCTTCCTAACAACATGTTATAACCTCAGATTTCTTATAGTTTACTTTAACACACATAATACACAATAACCTTAAATTTTATTTTAATAAAGTCGGTAGTTAAATCAAAGTACATAAAAAAGCTACGATATTTTCAATCTAACAAAACTGTAGTGATATTATTGTTGGATATTAAGCTAAGCAATGATATTTAACATTTACAATCTTAGAACAACACTGATATTAAAGGCGAAACTCTGCCAATGAAATCCCTCCAATACCAAAATATCGTATTAATAATTTCAAAGATATGACAACAAAATAGAACTTTCTCATTGAAGCGTTGAGATTGTTGTCTATAATATATGATACATACGCGTATATATAGCACATACTAGTTAACTAATAAAAAGAATACATAAAAATTTTAATTTAAAATTAAAACAAAACATACAAAAAAGAACACAAATAAACTATTTTCTATGTTAAAAAAAATAAAACTAAATTAAATGTATATTAGTTATTAATTATAAATAAAAATTAAATTATCAAATGACTATAAAGTAAAAAATTGTATATAAAAAAAAAAAACAAAAAACTAAATAAAAGCCATTATCATTTTGTTTGCCATAGTGGCACCAGTACATCAATGAGTCAACATGAGAAAGGCTCTATTTTTTTTAATAGCCTGAGATCGCAAAATTACAAAGCCTAAGTCCCAATAGGTCTACATAAAGTTTAGCTACAAAAAAGTTTCTATGAACATTAAGTGGGCGTGACAGGTAATTCTGTATTTATTCCCCAAATAAATGCTTTAAAAAATTTATTGAAATTATTTCGGCTTAACTTGTTCAATAATTAGCAATCAATTTATTATTTTTCTAACTAATTATGTGAATTAATATTAATTAGGTGGTTATTGAAAATACTGTTGTAAATTATATTAATTACGTGGTTTCATTAAAAATCGTTTATCAATTAAGTTTTAATTTTAAATAAAATTTAAACATAATTTAATAAAATCAATATATTTCGGTTTTATTAGAACAGTATGCTCTTACTCTGACCTAACTATTTCAGAGAGAACCTACTTTTAAAGAGAAAAGAACAATTGATTTATATGTGTTCATATAAACAATATTAAGGCGACAAACATTTTAGTCAGTTGCTTAACTCTAGGCACAATAATAGAAATAAAGTTAAACAGCATTGAACAATTTTGTTTGCTGATTTCTTGTACTCTTTTCTCTGGAAATACAAACCTCAGTTAAGGCCATGATATACTATGATATTCCGTCATTGTCCAAACAGCACGAAAATGCATAATAAAATAAATTGTATGGCAGATTTTTTGGCAGCTCTTTCTGAATTGCTAACTTTTTGAAAATTAAAAATTGCATAAGACAATAGTCTCCATTCTATTAGGACTGTGTCTAAATGAACTTTTCTGGGTGATTTTTTCAAGTAGCATAGAGTTCCATCCGACTTTCTTCTGAATAAAAAGTAATTATTCTAATTGTCAAATCTTATAACATTGTAGTTCAACATCACCGACCAATTTATAATCTAATTACGACTTTGGAGCCTGTTAAGTAGAGTATGTTTTTAACTATAAAATATTTCCGACAAATGTTTTTTAATATATTTAATAAAAATAACAATAATTAGCAGCTCAAATCTTAAATTGTAGACAAAAAACTGTTTGTTAAAAATCGATTGTAATATGTTAATCTTCTTTCATTAGTAGTTTGATGCAGTTCAGTAGGATCTATATCATCAGGTAATGACAAATACAGTACCTATCTAAGTAATATTCCCGTACATCTCTTCCTGGGGCATGTAGTCTTGACATGCGCCTTCTGGCGAAAAAGGCGACACCAGTCGATAGCACGAACCCCAAATTGGTAGAGACATAGGACTCTCGAAGGTCGACCAGTGAACTTAATACACCTATAGTGATACCACGGAAACCAGTTGCTGACCATGTTCTGGCTATTGATCAAGCCCTTCGGTGAGTTGCGTGGTGGCTGTTGGTTTTATTGGTGCTTTTAAGAAATTTTACGAAGAGATGTTAACACAGGTTTAACATCCAATGTCCTAGCTTGCACATGCTACAGAACAAGGAGTTAGATAGTCTCCAAATCTGTGGCAGGAAGTGGGGTACGGCCCTGCTACCGTGCACTGAAAAATTGTGACTTGTGTGCGGGTGGCTGCTTTTCCAAACCGCCAAGCGCTAACATTCACATACATCCCCGTATATTACGACAAAAATTATACATATTGGACTTACACATGTTGACAGCATTTCGACTGAAAAAATTTTAAATTTTATGAAAGCATTGTTGAAAACACAGTTGTAGTTTTTAGTCGTATTTCAAAGATAGCCTTCTTGGTTTGTTTTTTTTTCTGTAAAATTCATGAATTGTTAAATGCTTCTTATTCTTTTCAATTTTCAATGTATTTTAAAAAGGTTTTTGTGTCATTCTGAATTCTTGAATTGCAACTAATGAAAAATGGAAAAATTCACATTTTTTCTTTCTAAATCTTTTAGGAGCGTACAACAAAATAGCTTGTAAATATACTATTCAACACAATTAGTAAACATTTAAAAAATGTTCATCAGGCAAATTTCCATCTTTTTTTTATTTTTGTTTAAATAACAGCAAACAAAATAATAGTTGTTAGTTGTCTCTATTTTTATCATATTTTGTTTTTCTCCCACACTGATGAAATTCCCGAGCAAAAGTAGCAAATGAAATTTTCCATATTTACTTATATATGTATTTCCGAAATTGTATTAGAAAATCTGAACGCAACTTTATAATCGTAACATTTATTATCACAAGTAGCAATTATTAGTTTAATTATTCTGGTATTCGAATTTTATTTTTTTAAGTTTTAAACAAAGGCAGTGCCTTATAATTAAATTTCATAATACCACTTTGGTTTTGGCAGACTCTTGTACACCACAGGCTTAGATTCATAGCTTTATTTTGATATTTTCTTTAAGGAAAAGGGTCAGAACAAGGACGATGTGCCTCGATGGTTAATATACACCTGAAAATCTGAGCAGGATAACCTGTCGATAAAGGAGAACATTTCACTGAAAAGTTCTTTTAATATGGCTCTTCCAACTCAAGCGACAATCGCAATGTATCAGGTTTTTCAACAAGAAGTGCGTTTTTCAATTGTGACAACACCAACAACAAGATATTTTTCACATTTAGTTTTTGGACGTATTCATAGTAGATGCATTGGCAATTGTTGAAATGAATTCAATTTCGCACGAAAATGCATTAAAATAAATTAAGTTCACTATGAAAATGGCGGTTTTGTTAAAGTTACATTTCGTAAAATTAGTGATATTTTCGGATAACATCGTTCTTTTGAGACCGCTATTAAGAATTTGGTCGTTATATTTGAGTCGACAGGCTCGATACAAAATGTGAAAACACTAACGCGTGTTCGACCGGATCTGTCAAATGACAACATGATAGCCGTGAGCCACAGTGTTGAAGCAGATCCAAGTTTGTCAATTACTCAACGTTCTCAATAATTGGGGTTATCCAAAACCACCACATGGCGAATTTTGTGTAAGAATTTGACTTTAAAGCCTTACAAGGTTCAACTGGTGCTGAAATTGAAGCCATCCGACCATTCATGTCGCCATAGATTCACTTACTTCCTTCAGAAACAACCTGGTTTTTCTGAAAAAGTCATTTTTTCTGACAAAGGCCATTTTCACTTGTCGGGGTATGTCAACAATAAAAATTGCTTCTGAAAATCCTAGAGCGATTATTGAGAACCATGCTTAGCATGTCACTGTATGGTGCGCTATGTGGTCTGGAGGCTTGATTTAGCCGTTTTCTTTTCGAAGTTTACCTGGAAATTAGCTAATGGTCAATGTATTATCGAGAGATGCTAACGAAGAATATTACTGACATGTAGTTTCAACAGGATTACGCCACAAGTCACACAGTCCATGAAACCAACAATTTATTGCAAACCAAATTTCACGATCGCATAATTTCACGATAATCAGCAGTTAGGTGCATAGCCAAATCGTATGATTTAACATCACTGGATTATTTTTTGAGGGGCTATTTTAAGGACAGGGTCTAACGGAACCAATCGAATCGATTTCAACGTTAAAACTCAAAGTCCGTGATATGATTAACGAAGGAGGATCGCCATTTTGCCAAAAAGTGATTAATTACATTTGAACATTTGCCCGATACCATTTTGCATTCACAATTGGCGTACTTTTCTCTAAAATAATACAAATTTGAATCATCTTTATCCGAAAATTTGTTTATGTTTTATGTTTTTTTTTAGAAAACAAACTTCTGGTTGCAAAACCCTTTATAACAAGATATTTAACCTTTAGTTGTGGTACCATTTGGTTATTTAGTTTATTAGCAGGCTATAAGCTTCTTTGCGATATGAAAGTTATGTAAGTACATTTTTTTCATTCATCTTCATTTCCTATTTATTCAACGATTTCCTAAATTAAATTGAATTTAAATGCTAATACCAGCTAATCACAAAGTATGGTCATAGCTGCAATTTGGCCTACCCTGAATATGCAAGTACTAAAAGACTCCCAGTACACTACTTTGTCTTCAGTTGACTCAGGTGAGCTAAGCGGCAAATTTTCCAGCAACAAAGAAAACTGAGGTATATCCTATACTTTATATAATTTAAGTCGACACGATAATGGAGGAATGATCTGCAGATATGTCTAATTCAAAATAACCTTAATTACGCCAACCTTAATAACAGTAGGAGTTTTTTGCCAATGAGTTTGCAATAGGTTAGTTGTACACTCAAAACTTCTTCAAGCTTTAATTCGGTATTAAGTTGTTTGGATTTTTTCGCCAGTAAATAAAATACTGCTTTCATTCTTTTCCGTTTTTTACTGGCTGGTCGTTCTGTATAAACGGTCGTTCAACGACAACTTTAATTCAGTGTTAAGATAATAAGTATAAAATAATAAAGTTGGAAATATATTAAAATTCAAAAACACAGCATATATTCTTAAGATTACTTTACGGCCGGGGTTAAAATGATCCTATTTGCAACAAAAAAAAAAAAAATTTGCAAGCCTCTAAAAAAAATATTTCTATGCTTAAATAGTTTTTCTTATAATTCACCAATTTTACTAAATATAAATCAAACTAACATCCGATCTTATTAAATTTACTTTGCTCTTCTTTCAGTGCAAAGAATGCTTCAACAACTACAGTTGTAAATTCATGCTTGGCTTTCTTGTTGTAGCTTCTGTTATTTTTCCTTGAGGACAATGATACTCATACTTTGAAAGCTCTTATGCAGTATTTTTTAAACAAAACAGCAAAAAATAATAATAAAAATAAAATGGTTTGTTTATTTTAATGTTGAGTAGTATACATATTCATTCATTTTATAAGAATATAATTTCTAATGCTGCACTACTATATACACCAGCTCATCCTTTCTAGAAGATTGGTTTTTGTTGGTTAAAAAATAGTAAAACACATTTTTAAATTAAAACATAAAGGAAGTAATGATAAAAAAATATTAATAATAATTTTTTTTCCACTTCATAAAAACGGTAGGAAAGTATTGGGTGTTTAATTTTTTGTAGAATTAGTTTGCGATTCGAAAAGAAAACGTCAAACAATATTGAAGTAACACTTGAACGTCATTTACATTTGAGATCACTCGTTTTTCGAAGAACTAAAAATTGGTTCAGAAAAAAGGACAGGTATATTTAATAATAATAATAAAACGTGAATAGTAATTATTATAAACACAATTGTATAAAAATATTTTATTTATAAATAGGGCATTTAAAATTCGTCCTTGCTAAGAGTTATGTTCTTATTCTGCTTTTTATTAACTATTATGTTTGCATATGTCAAGGTTGTTTATACAGTAGAGTGTTGTCGACTTTTGTTTTATTAAAAACTACTTACTTTTATATTCACAGATAAATGTAACGTCTAGTTCATACTCGTATTGTACGTAAAGAGCTCAAATTTACAAGTATTTGTCAAAGCATATTGCTATGCTTTAATACGTGTAATTATCTTCTAACGCTAAATTGTAGTAAACGGGAAAGAAGAACTACGATTGTTCAATAACTTTTAATTGTTTATTTAGAAAATGTATGTACGAAGCAAAAAGTTTTTTTTAATATTGAACACTTTTTAATGTAACAAGTTAATCATTAAGTGTTAAATATTTACTTAAGCGAATCAATAAAATTTCAACTAATTAATATTCTACTTTTGTTAAAAAACACGTTGTTTAGCCAAGGCTATTTTGGCCGTTAATTAGTCTTTGTATTCAACATAAAACATTTAATGAATCAAATTTAAAAGATATTATTCAATAATGTTTTGTTTAACTTTCTTTAATCAACAGTTTAATAGGAGATTTGACCCAAAAAGATGAAATACTTATGAAAGTTAACCTCAAGCTAATTTCTACAATAGAGCTCATACAATGTGCCTATAAGAGTCCGAGTCGGCAAAGCACATCGTGTTTGAATGTGCGCAATAAGCAACAAGATCAGCGGCATAATGGAATGGAGGCCACATATCACTTGACTAGGGTAAAAGTCGCAAAAATTTTTAGTATTCCGGAATATTGAGTGTGGATTGAAAAAGAACTCAACGACGTTATTTTAGTACCCATAATAATAATCTAATTAAATAATTTCCCTCCCAAAAAAATTACAGTCAATTGTAACCACTACAGAAGTCACACAGCTCGTGCCACAATTAATTTATTGAAGAAAATGGGTTGATAACCGCATAGTTTGACGTTTCGGACATATGAATCGGCCTCCAAGAGCGCGCGATTTAACAGTGTTATTGCCGATATATTGGAAAAGCTATCGAAAATTTGACCCCTATATATGGCGGTCATATTGCAATTAATAATGGGATATGATATCAGGCAGAGAACCACCTTTAGCACTTCGCCAGACTTCCGCTGAAGCGCATTTTGCAACATAGCTTTGGTCTTGTTGTCAATGCAGAGCCTAATTTCATCTTTCAGATCCTCAATATTATGTGAGTTGTTCACATTAACCCGGTCTTTCACAGCCGTGAATTTTTTCATGCAAAAACTAAATTAATTGGGTGGCAGTGTGGCTTGTAACGCCATTCTGTTCCAACCAAAGGTCACTGTTGTTAACATTAGCCAATTGGGGCCAAACAAAATTGGTTATCACCGCTTAGTAAAGCAGAGTAGCAGCATTTCCTTGCCCATGCTCGAAAAAATACGGAGCGAGTACGCCGCCTGACTACAAATCGTATTATACAGTAAGCCCCTAATGTGAGAATTTTGTTTATTTAAATAACCGCCTAATTAAAATGAGACTCACCACACGATGATTTTGTTGCAAAAAGCTTGGTTTCGTTCAAACAGCTAATTAAAAGACGCTCGACGCAAGCAATTGTTGGCCGGCTTTAATTCCTGAACGAGTTGAACTTTATAAGCATGGAGATTAAGATCTTTAGGTAAAACATTGCGCAAAGTGCTTCCAGTGATGTCTATTTTTGCCAACACCGACAAGTTAATGCTACAGGCTCATTCTTAACATTTTGCTGTTCAGTGGCTATATATGCAACACTACAATTGGATTGGATGGAGTATGCCACTGCCAAAGGCCGAAAGAACAGCGTTTACGCGTTACTTTAAAGCTTTTATTGCTTTTCAGCGAGGGAGTTGGCCCTTTTGTCGAAATAACAACGGCGATGGACCGTTTTGATTATAGCGATATTTTATCCAGTAACGTGCTCAGTCATGCCTAGTCGAAAATAGCACGTCAATGGATTTTTCAACATGAAAATGACCCTAAAAACTCATCAAAGTTGGACAAAGAATAGTTTTCAAATAAAGTCATCTAAATCTTGTGTTGGCAATTCCAATTTCCAGATTTGATTCCCATTCAGAGTCGCCGGTTCTAAGTACTAAACAGGAACAAATGGACTGGTTAAAACTGGAACTGGAATCCATATCAATATCAGTTTTAAATAATCTCGTAGACTCAATACGGAAACGATGTGCGGAGGTCATCAGAAGCAAAGGATACAAAAAAAATATTGAAAGTTGCTTAAGTTTTGAACAGCAAAATATTAATTGTAAAGAAATGCATTAAAATTGTTGCTGATGTAATTAAAATGAGAGCACATAATAATATTAAAATTCAGTTGTTTATTTCAAATAAAGAAAACTTTTAAGAAAATAAAAAAAGTTACTTAAGTTTCTAACACTCCTTTAAGTATCAATAACAAACAAGATTGCAGGAAATTCTTAAGATTAAATTAAAAAACTATATTTTTATTTTATATTATCACACTTTATTTGGGATTTTAGTTAGATTAAACATACTTCTTTCTTTCGATTAACATCTTTTTTAATGATATGATAAAGCACATTTGTAAGCAAGGATTGCGTATGACATTGTGTGTCGAAAAAAAGGGCTTTAACAGCTTTGCCGGCAGCTGGTAAAAGTTTTCTTAAAATTGTCTCATAGACAATAATTATGATCCTGATGATGTAGACTATAAAAACCACTAGAAAATAAAGGCACTCTCTGAGTTTTGATTATTCAACCGAATAAATTGTGCATGATAAAAACAAATCCATTTCAAAAATCATCACTTAAATTAGGCAAACTCTCTTATAATGCCGCAATATAGCATAGATATAATAGATCCTGACTATATATCAGATGAAAAAACACTTTTTGGTTGACACTTTTATTTTATTTGGAAGAAAAAGAATGATCGCCTTTCGGATAAATCCCTTTTTTTTAAAGAAATTTAAAATACTTAAAAACAATTTCGGTGCTTATTTATTATTTTGTCTATATTTTCAGCTATTTCTTTTGAAATATTGTTATTTCTTGTTTAATGATTTCTTTTAATTACAAAATAAAATTTTATGTTGTTTTTACATTCTCCTAAAAAACACGTGTTGATTATGAAATGTCAAGAAATTTTAACATTTGCAGACAATCACATGCCCGCAGGATATATGGGTATAACATGAATTTCCCTGACTATTACACGGTAAAAGTCGAAATGATAAGGTCGCTTAATTTTTATTTTGTTAATGCAATATTCGTTTGGAGTAGTTTTTTCTAATACGCTAATGGTTTGTTTTCGTTCACAAAATATCATACAAATCAAAGTGATAAGGTAGGTTCTAATAAGCCTGTTGTCCGCAGCGAACGCTAGCAGTTTTGTTAATTTTTTGGTAAAGCAATTAATATTGAGTTTAAGAAAAAATTAGAAGAGTAAAATCTGTGATTCTTTAAACAATTTAAACATTTGCAGTAAGAACTCGGAAGCGTTTCGTAAACTGCATCAATTAAGAAGAAATTTAATGAATTCTGATATGAGCTAATCTGACTTAAAAATTAAACAACACATAACATAAAAAAGACACATGTCAATTATCAGATAGATGAATTTTTTTTTTCAAAATTGGATCCTGAAAATATCTCACTAAAAACCGAAATTTTTAGCCTATAATGTGAAAAAAGCTTTTTATAGCGCATATAAGTAATAACATATTTGATTTTGTAAAACTAATTTGAAATGGAATTAATTTAATAAACACTTTATAAGAACTGTTACGAAGATAATCTGTTAATATATTCCTTATATTTTCTCCGCCAGTAAATGAAACACTGTTGTTATCTGGCACATCTTATCTGGCTGTTGTCCTCCAGAAGTTTTCACATCATTTTTAAGCCGCGATATAATTTGTGCTGGTGAGTCAGTGTTTGCGTTTAAGTAGTTCTGTTGTTAAGTTCGTATTTATTCATGTAGGCAGAATGCCAGCCACCTGGCACTTTATGTAAAGTAAATTTTTCAATACATGTTTCTGTCTGAGGGTGTTTTTCGTTTGTTCGTGTGCGTGAGAAGTTTTTTCACATCATTAAAACTACTCATGCACTTGAACAAAGAACTTATATTGCTACAGCTGTTTCTATTCTTAGCAGAAAAGTATTCTGTTTAGCACAGCGTAGAACTCAACGATTTTGCGTTGGATGTAACCAGGATAATGAAGGATTCGCTATCTAACGTTTTTATTTTCAACTAGTGCTTATTTCGTAATGGTAACACTTAGATCGTGTTTGATTTGACAGATAATTAGTTTTATCCTTCCGCTGAACGCATATGGTTGAGTATACGCTTGAACAATGCTGGGAAATATTGCGATATTACTTTGAAAATCATGGTAATGTTGCAGAATGTGTGCGAAAATTGTGTATGGATTTGGGATGAAAAGAAGCACCGTCACCACCGTAAAAGTGAAAGAAACTGGCATCCTCATCGATAAACAGAAGCGTGAAAAGCCAAAAACAGTGCTTACACCCGAGAATATTGCTGCTGTGGCAGAAAGTGTGCGTGAAGCGCCATCAACATGAATTCACCATCGTTCTCAGCAACTGAACATTTCAGAGACATCATTGAGACGAATTTTGCAAAGACCTTAGTATGACGCCATACAAAGATCAATTGGTTCAGGAGTTTATAGCATTAAAAAAAAAAGTTATTTGGCGGACCCTATTTCAACTTGGTGTGTATGCTGATGCGGATTGGGCTAATGAAATAAACGGATGGAAATCTACTAGTGAAGCGGCACAATAGCCGATACGGCAGAAGATGTTATCCCGCGATTTTTAAGTAGAAGTCGAAAATGTTACGATTTTAGAAGATAACAAAAAAATGCTTGAAGTTTCTAGATGCTGAATCAATTAGTTAACGTACTAAGCATATTGATGATATTGATAATATTTCCTGCCAAAAATGAACTATTCGAACGACATCAGGTTTGTTTACTGTCCAACAGAAAATATGGTTGTGGATTTAGTAACAAAAAACATTTGTCAAATATCGAAATTTTAAAACTAAGAGAATTAGCTGGTATTAGCAATATAATAAATTAATTCAGTTTTTATATCTTCTTTTTGGTTTTTTTTAAAAGAAGGGGTGTTGTTATTATAATATGGAATAATAACCACTTTGCAGTATAGTAACTATATTACATATTATTTTAAAATGGGAAGCTTATGTATGTGCTTTGTAAAATATGAATGTTTTTGTTTTATTTTATTTCTTCACTTAAAATATATATTTTCTTAAATATTTGGCTCTTCTTTCGAGGCCATTCAACAATTTAAGCATCACCTTAGAATGAATAGTTAGAAAGACATCAGCGATTGGTATTAAATTAGCGTGAAGATTGCATATAACCAATAGAGATGTTTGGTTTTAACAAGACAACGCTGCAAACCATTACGAATGATTAAGACCTGACTGAACAGACTGAATATTGTCCAGATGAAACGTAGGACAATATAAAGTTAGAACTTCTAATCATTTCAATAAATTCAATGTTAAATCAAATACAAATTTTTTCTTAATTTATTTTTATTTATCAGAACTTCAAAAGTTGAGAAACCTTGTTTTTACGAAAACAAGAATAAATATTTCTTTTATTAATACTTAAAAAACAAAAAACATGATAAACATTAAATGACTTTTTATTTTGATACACGCTCCATATTTATTCTAATTCAGATGATTAGAAAACTTATTTTCTTTTAATTTTTATTTTGTTTTTGTGTTTTTTTTTGGCCAAAAAAAAGTCATTTTCTCTCCAAAAGACATTTTCTTTTAAAACCATTTTCTTTTCGATGCCGATCGAAATTATAAAGAATTTAAATACAAATTTCGATCGTTATGAATGTCATCCATTTCTCCTTGTACTTCAAGAATTTTTCTTGCATGCATATGATTAGAACCATTTTACAATCTTTGCAAGTTTACACTCGTGTTTTATATACAACACGAAAAATAGTACCTCCAAATAAACCCTAACAAAACAAGATCAAAAAGAGCATTTTTATTACAGCGGAAATAGCATTGATAGATGTTTGTTGAATACATTGATATTTTCGATGGCAGTAAAAAATTTTAGCTGTCAACTAAAACTTTTGGAAGAATGCTCTACTAAAACCAGAAATCGTATTGGTTCTAATCGTCTACTCAAGAGTATAGTTATTTTTGAGAGGGATAACCACCACAAAGTTTTATCGTTTTGGTTTAAGTTGCTAACTTCCGGCATGCAATGTAATATTTTCTTTCTTTATTTTCGGGGATCTTCCGTTAGTTCATTAACATGTGTTTTTATTTTTTATTATATCCCTTTATGTATTTGACAAGAAATTAAATAACATTTTATTAGTCGTTTACTCCAAAATTTTAACATTTTGGCAAAAATATTTATGAGTCTTTTTACACAGTTAAATTTACTTTAACGAATTTATATTGATAAACATTTAAACATATTCGGGTATTCGTATGCGATAGTGGTCATCGTAAAACAAACTCCTACATTTACATTCCTAATTTTACGATATTTACATTTGTTAAGCAGATGATTACATTAACATGCAACATCCAATGTATTTGTTAAATTTACTTTTGCTTCTAAAAAGACTGTGAAATCCTGATTCATCCAATTTAATTTTATTACTTTATTTGTCATCTAGCTTTTCCTTTTTGAAAGTGGTCATAAAATGTTTTCCTTTTTGGAGTTTACGACATGTATCTTAGTTTTGCAAATTTCGCATGATCTAAGAAATTAATTCAATTTATTTTTTTTTTTCAATCTATATATATGTATATAAAAATTAAATGGTTCACGTATGTAATGAGTTGGCGTAAGAACGGCTGGAGCAATTTGGCTGATTTTTGTTTTATTCGATTTGAAATTTTCAGGAGATGAAAAAAAAAATTATAAAATTTTCCGGAAAACTTAGAAAATTCATTTATTAATTCTCTTCTGTTGTTGTTGTAAACACAAATAAGTTATTCACGACTCGACATGTTCGGTCGAACTGGTTTGATGAACGTTATGGTTGTTTGTATGCTAATGAGTTTGTATACGTGCAAACACACGTATGCATTCTTAGCATACGCTAAACAAACCGTAGATCAAATTTAAAGAAAAAAAAAAACAAAACAAAAAGAACACAAAATAAAAGACCAAATAAAGAGAGGCAACATCTTCAACTTCGGCGAAACCATACATTGTTCTAACATGTCAACCGTCAAAAATGTATTTTTATGTTTGAAGATTTTTTTAATACATTACTATACAAAGCTGCCAGATTTTTTAAGGATAATACCGTCACAATTTTTGGGAAAAAATCTTACTTCAATTAAAATTCGCAATAAAATTACATGTACATATGTATGTAAATAAGTTGCATGTTTTTCAATAAAGTTCAAATTTTTTAGTGAATTTGTTTTCAATTTAGTAAAATATGCATTTTAAGTTTCATTTTAAAAATTTTTGTCCTAAAAGTGTATAAATTTATACCAAAAAAAAAAAATATAATTACATATATAAAAAATTGACTTACATGTGTACATATACATACATACGTTTTAATAAACACCAGCTTTGCTTATGTTACAGAATTTGCCAGGAGAGCCCAACGAACATGATACGTTTTCAATAACTAGACTTTATTTCGAAGTAATTTTTCTTCACATGAGAAAATTTAAAGAGCAACTCGAAGAACTAAAGTTTTTAACACATATGAGTTTTTAAGAAAAAGTATTAATTGTTTTTATACATGTTTTTATTTTCACTTTTCAATATACTATGTATTAAATCGTGTTAGTGAAAACATAAATAAATCTTTTTCACTTCTCAATTTTTTTACTTAGCCTACGTTTAAACTTTATAAAGTTCCTAAACACTATTCAGTGATTTAATTAAGATGTGTTGGATAATAGTAAAAGTGAAAATTTCAATATATATTCTACATACATATATACGTATGTGAGTATGCACATTATCCGTGCTTTAAAATTTTTTGTACTATTTGATTCATATAATTTTAAAATTCATAGTTTTTATAAGAGAAAAAAACCTTAAAATATTGGATAGTGAGGGTTTAAAAATATTGAGTTACCGACAATTATACTTCACTTTGAAGTTAAAAAATAATTTTCTATTCGATGCAATTTTAACGATACACACATATGTATATCGCTTATATGCTGAAAAATCTAATATCAAAATTCGTTTGTTCTAAAATTTTATTGCTAAAGTAAAAAATAGAAGCTCAACTTGGAACGATTTTGTTGGCAGCCAACAACATTTCTTAAAATTTGAATGATTATCTACATCTAGGTAGATCTATCTATTCTCATATATATATATATATATATATATATATATATATAAATGAAATGGTCCACAGACTTCCATATTTCTTTCTAATGGGCTTTTGCCAATTCACGACGTCTAAACACGAACTAATTGCAAAAGTGTTCCCACATATTGCTCAAAATTACAGCGATTACCATTTTAGCTTCAAAAAACAAATACGTTGATGAAAACAATTTAAAAATCCAAAGCTTAAGAAATGGCGAATTGTATTCGTATAAATCGATCGAATCTATTACTGATCCTGTTAATATTATTAACTACCCTGTAGAGTTCCCAAATTCAGGACTTACCGGGAAACGCACCACATATCTTGGAGCATAAGGTTGGAGCGGTGATAGTCATGTTATGTAACCTGAATCAGCTAACACTATGCAATGGTACTAGATTGGTTATTAAAACGCTTATGCCAAACGCGTTTAAAGCAAAAATAATTATAGAACAGTTTGTAGCTGAAGAGCTGCTTATTAAAAGGATACCTATCATGCCGAGTGATTTACCATTTAAGTTTAAACATGTTCAATTTCCCGTACGCCTTGCATTCACAATTACGATTAATAAATCCTAAGGACAATCGCTAAAAGTGTGTAGGTTAAATCTAGAATCTCAATGTTTCTCCCACGGGTAATTGTATGTTGCATACTCGAGAGTTGGTTCACCACCAGCACTGTTTATTTTCTCTCCCAACAGAAAAACAAAAAATATTGTTTAGTATCAAGCTTTAAAATTAACTATATGCTTACCTTTTTTGTTTGCTTATTTTTTAATGAATTACCTTAAGAACTATTTAAACGATAAATTAAGAAAAATTTGTGTTGCTTCTTCTTTGTACTGAATTTTTTTTTCTAACTCCATATTAAATATTAGTCATTAGCAAATAGTTTCCGAGCGAAGCCGGGTCTACAGCTAGTAAATAATAAAAATTTCAATACTTTTGGAGGACATTTTTTCTTTTTCAATATTATAAATGGTTTATTTTCTAGAAAATTGAAAAAGTTAGAAAACATGGACATGTCACCAAGCAAAAGTGCTACATCTAGGCTTCTGTAAATCCTAGAGCGATTATTAAGAAGCCTTTGCATTCTCAACGTGTCACTGCGCTACGTGGTTTGGAGGCGTAATTTGGCCGTTTTTTTCGAAGATGAGGCTAGAAGTGCGGTAACGGTCAATGGATCAAGTTATCGTGAAATGCAAAAAACTCACTGACTTGTGGTTCCAACGGGACGGTGCCACATATCACACAGCCAGTGAAACTATCAGTTTATTGCCAGCCAGATTGTGTGATTTAACACCACTGGATTATTCTTTGTGAGGCTATGTTAAGGACGGAGTCTATACGGAGCGAATCGAATCAATTTAAACTTAAAATCCGTGATGTGATTAAGGAAATAGAACCGCCATTTTGCAAAAAGTGTTTAAAAACTTTGATTAAAAAATCGAGATATGTCAGTATGGCCGCGGTAAACATTTGCCAAATATCATTTTCCATTCATAATACTCTGCTTTTCTCTTCGCAATAAAACAAAAATTCGAATTATCTTAATCTAAATTTTTTTGGGTTATTTTCTTTTAGAAAACCCTTTCAGAACATAATTTTTCTCTGCTCTGTTTAAAAATCTTATAGGTACATATGTAATGAAAAAATGCCGTATCTTTACTTGGTATATTTTGATTCTTTATTTTTAGTCCTTTTAGGATTCTTTTTAATTGCTCAGCGGGGAGCAGTAGAATATTAAAAGCTCAACTAGGAGCTAGAACGTACAAACCAAGATTGATTTTCTTCCCTCAATTTCAGCCGTTTATATTGCGACTGTGAGAAGGTTATTATTAGTCTAGAACTTAATTTATTGATATTATTTATATACAAATGTTATTAATATTAGTGTTATTATGAAAAGTGAAATGTGACCTGGTTCTTATTGCATTCATTTTGGGATTTCTTTCCACAAAATAAATGTGTCACCTGAAACTCACCGATCGACACACACACGCTATGTAAATGCCCGTTGAAGGCCATTCATCAGTTGCATGTATGTAAAGTATAACAACAACAAACATAAGTGCATTGCTAGTTCATTGCACTTGAGAAATTTGATTTAAACTTTTTAGTTTGTTGTGTTAGGTATTTACATTAGGGTGGTTCCACTACACATATGTAAATAGCAGATACATAGACAGTGAAAATATTACAATGGGCATAATATTACAGCTGTACCTCAGGCACACATTGCACATATTAGAAAATATTAGACAAAGGATTGGAGGTTTTCGGTTTTTTTCTGAACCGATAAAGCAACAATGCACTGTGACCCCTTTTTGCAAGACACGTGGCAAAAATAACAAATTTGAGGAGAAGGTTTCCTAAAATGAATGAACACATTGCATGAAGAGCTTCTTACTGGTCCGAACTCAAAAAAAAAGTTCCTCAGATTTCCTACTTTTTCGGCAGTTGCCTGTTTTAAAACACCCTATATTTACGTAATTTTTACATATAAAATGGAGCGTATCTAAAAATGCCCAAAAATTATCCCGCCTATTTTTGCTACACAATACTTTAAATAATTTAACTAAATTTGGCCACAAAATTATCAGTTTTTTTTTATATATAAAGAAAGCTGTTACAATCTCATAGCGAAAACGAGAATATTATTTTTCCCATTTTTAAAGAGTTTAACAAAGATGTGTTCAAAATGTGAAGAGAGATAAAATTGTTATCACTGCAGCAATTTTAGTGCAAAATCAAGTTACTTGTCATATATTTTTATTGCCTCTAGTTAAATAATAAACATTATTTTGCTCTGTCAATCCAGTAGGCACAACTATTACTTATTTAAATTAAACCGCAATTGTGTAATGTTAAGCTTTTACTTTTTTAAAGTAGTGGCCAGTACCAGAACTTATACAATTTTACATTATAGTGCAATAATGTCATTTAAAATTCGGAGTTGTTCAAAAACCCAGATAATGAAAATGTAAATTATCTATTGTGGAAAAATTACACGATTTACCAGGATACCGCGAAATATATGCTAAAATCAAAATTCACTTCGTTTACTTAAAAATTAATAAAAAACATAGCTTGCCTTAAACTGTACGACAAAATCCTTTGTGGAAAAGCACTCAGACTGCCTAAACCGAGTTATAAGTTTTGAAAACATCGAAGAAAGGCACACATCTTCTGAAAGCAAGAGAGAGTTCAGAGTACACAAAAAAACATAAACTTTAAAATGCCACAACGCACACTGGGTATTTTTGTATTTTGAGGTGAGGAAACAAATATATTTGTCAAAAAAAGTAGTGATTTCATCACAAATTTAGTTTTATTTATATAGTAATACGCAAAAGTAATCAAAAAAAAGAAAGTTAGAGAAATGTCGATCGTTACCTGCAATATAAAAAGCCATAACTAACAAAAAAATTTTAATGATTTTTTGTAATTTTTAATTTATTTATTTTAAATCTATTTTTAATTTATTATTCTAAAAGAGCCTCAACTTCGTCGCTTATAACACTGTGCGTTTTCTGGATAAATGATGGCGTCAAATGTTAAATCATGGGATCTGATGTTACCATCATTCGGTGCATAATATCTTCGTTCATGGCAATTTGACTGCATTTTCTGGAGGGTCTAAGGCGATATTTTTTATAGTCTTTGTTACGATTTTCCTGAGCCTCTTCGGATAGTAGGCCTTCAGGAAAAATACACTTTTCAATTATATCTTTTCAATGAATCAAAATTTTGTGAAGTGTAGGTGGCTTATTGTACCACTCGCACAGTGAAACAAACTCTTTTGCCGTCTCCAAACAAAAATCACCAAATTTTTTTTTAAAACCCCTTGATTATGTTTTTATCTAGACCCGTTATTTCGGAAATCAAAACAGGATTAGCAAAGAATCTTCGTGAAGTATTTCCTGAATTTGTCGCACCAGAGCCAGTACCAGTATCATAACAGTATCAACGTGTATTCCAATTTTCTCTTTAAGTTCACGCTTTATCAAACATTTTCGGGCTTCTTTTATCGAACGAGGCTTTGAGTTGACTCTCCCAAGTTGAAATTCAATATTATAAGCTACATGCAAAAGAAACTCTATCAGCTTAATACGCGCATAAAGTGCTGACATATCAAATTGAAGTGCTTGTTAATTTAGGAGCATAGCTTGAATTTCTTAGATTTTATTCATTTTGAATGTTGTGGCTCCATAAATAAAACAAGAAGATGCTGCTGGTGTTTCTGTTACTGATTGTGCTGTCTTGCCATCAATCATTGTAAAATATAATTCATGTTTTACTTTAAAGCTACCATTATTTACTGTTAACTCAAATTCTTTTAGTTGAGATGTCTCCTCATCACCTCCTCTTTTCTTCGTGTATAACTTGAGGTGTCTCTCTAAGGTATGCCAACTGTAGTGTTCTACAATACTGTGTGGAAGAAGGTTTATTGTTGTTCTTTATGTCATCAGTTAATAATAATTTAAGTGGTACAACTAACATCATATATAAATAAGTCAGAATTTTGTGCATATTTCGAGCAAATTTTTTAAATTCATACTTTTACTTAATTGTGCATAAAAGCGAAACGCGTTCTTCGATTTTCATGAGTTATATCTCATTTTGTTCATAGGTTATACGACTTTACGTGAAAGTAATAGGACTTGACACTTTTTTTACCGTTTTGGATTTTTAGGCAATAAAAAAAAAAACTTAACTTTTTAGGCAAAAAAATTGTTTTTTCTTCATACATTTATTTATAACTTGCTTATATAGCGAAACGTTATATAAACCGCTGAAAGTACTTGTAATTCTTGATTTTTCTAAATTTGTTTAAGTAAAATCCGGGAAGGGGTTCTTGAGTTATGTTAAACAAAAGAGCATCAGAATTGAGTGGCGAATCAATTAGCTGAAAAATGTTGTACTGTGTAACGCAACAAATTGAGGGGTGGCACCTGGTGGCACTTGAAATTGAATAAAAATGTAAAAAGAGATATGAGTGTGTATTTGTGTATTAGTGGTGATTTCCAACTATGGCAATGTATGGCTAAAATTGCAGGTCCAAATGTTTGGAGAAAAAAGATATTTTTTTTATATGTTCAAAAAAATAAACAAACAAAAAAAACTTAAGTCTCTGCAGACATTATTTTTTCAATTTTGGTATACTGAAATATCCTACTTTAAATAAAAAATAAAAAGAAAAACGTTAGCTCACATAATAGAATAATATTCGTTTTGAAATTCTTAGATTGTATGTTTTACTGAACCAGTAAAGCATACAAGTACTGAGATTGCGACGGCTATAACAAAAAACTAGCAGTCAAATCGGAGTAAATATTTTTGATTTGATTGTATCATCGCATATTGCATGAAGAGTATGTTGACAATTTGACTTTTTTCTGCAAAATCCCCAGTGTGCAACGTTGTAAATCCAATAAAGAATCGCATTAGTAAATTGAATTACAAAGTAAAAGAAAAAGTTTCGTGTACACAAATTACGTTTATTCAAATATATTTTGTTAATTTATTTATTTTATCATGAAGTCATAACATCTAAAAAATTATCCAGATCTGACTGAATAGTAGATTATTTCTGATTAGCTTATAAACATTATATTTTGGCCTTTAAAAATTTGGTTGTTTTAAATTTTAAATTACTGCACAGTTTTTATCGTATTTTTTATTCGCAAAGACTATTTGGTATACCTGCAATTTCTGTAAGCATTTTACATAACACTTTTAAATAACAAAACAACGGAAACAAAAATAATTCAAACATCTAAATTGTTATCGAATAACAAAGAAAGTGGAAGAATAAAACTTTGTCCATACTTTTTTTAAACTAACAAAATAGTGTGCCAGAGTATTCCTAAGGAAAAGAAAATTCAACAAATGAACTAAAAACTTTGTCATGTATATATGAAAGTGTGATTACATTTATCTATATATAAATATATATGTTGTACATAACTACAGACACTCATGTCCTGCAAATACATTTTAAGAGTTTTCCCTTGCCAAATATAACTGCTTTCTCTTTTGTCTTAAAAAATTTAGAATTTGATGTCATATAATGTTTTTACAAATACTCGTAAGCAAAAAAGACTAAAACATAACAAATCGAATAATAAAAACTTGTCGTTGTTAAGCTACTAGACTGTGAAGAATTTCTTCATTTTACTGAATGGCAAAAAACAAAAAAGAAAAAAAACTAAAGAAAACTATTTTTACAATGTCCACTAAAACATAAAAACTTTCTTTGTCTTCAATTGAGAACGTGTTAAGTTGAAACTAAACTACAAAATAAAATGTTAAAACATAATCAGAACATAATAACTAAATAAGTAATAAATATATAAATGATATATAAACAACCGGCAACGAACTGAAATAATCAGCCAAAATTTATTTAAGTCTAACTTCGCGAAAGCTGATTAACAAACATGAAAACTGTGTTTTATCTTGTAGACTAAATGGATAAGTTATTTTTATTATTAAAAAAATCAAATTTAGTATTGATTTCCCCGATTTTTTATAATAATTATTAACTCTTTCAGTCAATACTTAGATTAGATGAATTTTTGACGCGGTTAGGAAAAGAGTTCATAAAAATTCTCTTCTGGTACTCTTAGGTATTATTGAAACTAATATTAGATTGAATATAAACAGCAATGCTTGTAAAGTCGTGAATTTAGATAAACATAAAAGCAACTAAGAGTGCTATATTCTTCTTTGCCGAATCTTATATACCCTTCACTAAATGATTAGTGTTTTTTATGGAATTTCTTGCCGGAAATTTTCTTTGATATAATGAAGATATTTTTGAAGATGTTTAGATGCTTTGGTTGTTTAGTTTTGCTCTCCATCAGATAGAAGTCGCCTTGGTTCCTCTGCCTTTTGATGTCATTTCTCATATAAGCAACAAAAACAAAACAAACTGCATCAAACGAAAGAATTATCTGTCCCTGCCATTTAGTATATATTATTTTTATATTATTTGACCCGCATCCTTAAGCCCCATATCCATAACCGCATTATATTTAACGCCACCAATATTCATTACATCCTCTGTAATCTTTTCTTAAAATAAAAGTGGCAATTACGAACTGAATCTGAATCGCCATTGAGGTCCACTGATTTCATTTATATATATTGTTTCACATATCTTGCGATGCCTCTATTAATTACTTTTTTTTCCATGTTTTTCATTTGTATTAAATTTAGCGATCGCAAAACTCGCCCAAGTTTTAACAGCAATAGTCAGTTTCAGTAATTTTATTTTAAACTAAATAAATAAATAAATAAAATTCTAAAACAATACTGAAAATTGAAAAATTGTTTTCAATTTTTTTTTCTTATTTCTTACAAACAGTTTGCTAAAAAATTACTTGTTTAAGAGACACAATTTATAATCATTAGTTATAAGCAGCAAATAAAATAAATTTTGTCTTTTAAAACATCATCTACATCGCCCATAACGTCATCGAATTTTAATCACATAATGTTGACCGACATAATGTCAAATTTTATGTTTGCCAGGGGTCGAATTCTTGTACAACAGTGAGCTTAAAATGTTAATACATTTTAATTCTTCTCATGGCAGTAAGTCTGTACTGGGAAGAAAAAAATGGATTTACTATAAAAGGTTTAGTAATAAATTATTATGCTGCTTCTTTAATGAAACAAAATATTAAAAAATCATGTAGTTACTCTATTCTATCCTACTAGATTTATTTAGACTTCAGTCTAGATAACAAAGTTATCTATGTATGATATTATATTTTCTAGCTTATCTTGTATTGCATCTCAAACTCGCCCAGCACTTTTGATATAAGTTCAGTGATTTGAGGCCCTTGCATCAACATAGAGCACAATTCTCTTGTTACTTTTGAGACTCGTCAATGCATTAGGCCAGTAAATTTGTTTCGTGAACTTTTGATGAAAATATACAATTTTATTTTAAATGAACTGTTGACGTTAAATAAGTCAACGATCAGCATTGTGTTGATTCACAAGATAGTCAAATCTGATTACGCAATATAATAAACAATTAGGCGACTAGACCTTATGATTTTTGTGAGAACAATGGGTTGTTTTTATAAACTCAACATAGTTATTTAATAAACTGGAACAATACGAACAAGCAGTAAAGGCTGGACATTTTATGTAAAATAGCAAGGAAAAGAACAAAATTAAGCTGCAATATCTGAAACAAACATCTAAACATCTACATTTTCGCTGATAAGCTTTTATTTAGCGTGCTCATATGCATGCAACATGATGATTATGTGAGAAATTAGTTTATAAGTTAATCCTTTTCTTATTACCTTTTTATTTTGCTTTTTAATCCATTACAAACTATAAAATTATATTTCAGATGAAGAAGCCACATTAATTTAAAAAATGTGTACTATACAATTATTAGTAAATATAACTTTACTAATTTTACCTAAACTTATTTTACACTACACAAAGGGAAATATTTCAAAAAATATATTTTTAATAAAAATAAATAATATTTCTTATTAAAAGAATAGATTATGGCTTTTTTGAGCTTAGTGCAAATTGAGTTTTCTGCAGTAACTGCGTCTTTTAATTAACTCCAGTTAGTTAATTTTTAAATCATTGATATTCTTAGTTTATTTGTAAACTAAGAATATCAAATTGTGTAAAAAAACTGTTTATTTATTTAATGAATCAAATGCTTGCCGTTTCGTATACCTACACTCTGCACCATAGGTCAACTCCAAATGCAAAAGATGCATTTATTGCAAAGAGTAATCCCATTAGGACATAATATTATCCTTTTTTAAGGATTCTGTCTAAGAAAACTTCTTTCTTGAGTCGGTTATTTCACATGGTATAGAAAGTTTAAAACTTTACACTTTTGTCTATTGATTTTCTTTCATCATACTAAGTTTTAACTGCGTGTTACAAACTCAAGTTTAATACAAAGAGGGAAAAGGACAATGGAACACCATATTAAGGCATACTAATAATTAAGTATGAAGGAAAAAAAAAACAATTGGATACACAAACCCCTCGTTAGCAAGCTGAATAACAATTTACAATTGGACGTGAACAAATTAGTTTAAGGCCAACGCAGCCACAACTCAGAACATCTGCACACTATATACGACAAGCAGTTTAGTAAAACAATAAGTGAAAAAACCATAACAAAGAGACAACTTATGACAAAACCTTTTATTGCGAACCATGTATTTCAAAAACAACTCTAGCTAAAACATTTAATAACATGATCAGTTAAATAAAACGCCCTGAGAAACGTAATTTAGTTTATTTATGTAACATTTAAATAAATATTCGTGTATTCTTACGCTTTTCGTAATAAAAATTGTGTACCGTTATGATATTAAGTGATTAATAATTTTTTTGTTTTAAGATCGATATAGCTTTCTGTTTTTTTTTTTTTGTTTTTGGGACCAGCACCTAGGGAATGACTTGTGCACATACAATGCATTACAATGCATTGTGCCGGAAAGAAATTAGGTTATGGAGAGGAGAAAAGAGGGCGCAGTGTTTGTAGACATTTAATTTGAACTTTCCTTCGTTGAAATTGCCAGCAAAGACCTCTGGAGGGAGTTTATTTCACATATGGAATGTTCTGAAAAAAAAAAAGAGTCTTCCCTGTAATGCGTTGTGTGATTTACTTACCAATCAAACACAAATGTTAGTTAAACTCAAGCACTAGAGCACCTACTATTCTTGTAACGATAAAACAGTGAAATATATCCCACATTGCGTTGATGCTCTAGAGAATCAATAAAGTTTGATACCCTGAGGTAGACTTTGGGGCGTCGGCCTATGCATAGGGGCCGTATTCCACTTTAGAACGGATATAGGTGGTATAAATAGCAAGAAGTTCGAATGGAGTGAAATATCTCTTACAATGTTTTAAAAAACCGAGGCAGTAGATAGCTTCTTTAAAAACCTGAAACATGTGCTTAGTTAATCGAATATCACACTACATTTTCATGCCAAGAATATGAAGATGCCAAGAATTGCGAGATCGTGACTGTATTATTCACGTTCTACCTTTTGAAATTCACCTCCAACTAGTTTGGTCTATTACTAAATGACAAATGGTGCTGTCACCTGCGAAAGAGTTAAAAGTTTGACAAAGAAGGTCATTTAGAAAAATAAGAATAATCTTGAACTCGCTTGATGAAATCCCATCTATAACAACTCGTATAATGCGATTTCTAAGAAAAATCGATATAAATTTAGAGAAATTATCACCAGGGATTCTTGATTTGTCAATGTCACTCGGCCGCCTCGTTCTTGGGATATAACGCCGCGTCCATTTAAAAGACCGCGTTTATGTGAACAACCCAAAAACAACGGACGCTCTGAAGAATGAAATTCGGCCTGCATTGCAAAATGTGTTTTAAAACTTTGTAAAAAGAGCGGACCTTTGCCGACATGCTAAAAGAGATATTTGATATTATTTCCATGTCTACTTTACATTTGTATCAATAAAAATTAAGTTGTCAAAGTGTGTGCTTTAAGCAAATTTTCTTTCTAAGCCCATATTTGTCCACCCGATAAAACAACAAAACATTAATGCTAACCGAACTTATAATTTAGAATCGAAGTTTCACTTAAAAACCGAAATTCTTCAGAAATCAAAGTTTTTTTTACTGATAAGATATTAAGTTCATAAAAAATCTCATAATTCTCAAAGATCTAAGATGTTTTTCATGTGGTTAATACTAGATAAAATTCAGTACAACCGAATAAAGCTATTTTATTTTATCTTATAACATTCTATTATCTAATTTATAAAGTTTCATTGTTTTACTTTTTTAAAAAAGTTAACTCAGCAACTGCTGAAAATTCTTCAAAGCGAATTCATAAAAATTGTTAAATTTTTTAACAAAAACAATAATAATTTAATGTTAACATACAATGAATGACAAACCTGCTTCTAACAAAATTGCTACTTAAACAATAGCTCTCCTTAAATTGTTTGTGAAACCAACATACATTTTACTTATGTATGTAATTTGTATAACAAGCTGAAAAACATAAAAATATTAAAACACGTACAGTCATGCTCTAACATGCACATATTGTATAACTATTTCTTTTTACAAGTTAAAAAATAAAATAACGAAATTTGTGAGTGGTAAAAGAGGTGGAGAGAAAGTAAAATGGATTTTCGATAATGATAGTATCTGCTTTAAATTGTTCTGTATGAAAAAAATCAAAAAATATCTGCCATGGACTGAGAGTCCAGAAAATATAGTTTTAAAATTTTCACAGAACTAATGAGAATGTATTAATTTTTATAAGAAAGATAACAAAAATTGAATAACGACGACTTATTTTGAATATTAACAAAATATTACTTTGCCGGTACAAATATAAAGTTGTTAGGGCTCCGTACACAAAATGTAAAAATTAAGCCGTATTATTTTTTCTACAGGATCTATCTTTCTGTCGCACTTCTCTATATCTGGAACCGTCATAGGTAGAGTTGTGTAATTTTTACAGAAGGTATATTATTTTATCTGATGCAGCAGCTGTTTCGAAAGTCATGCAACATCCGTAAAATTATTTTTATTTTTTGAACTGTGAAAGGTAAACTTGTTAAATTTTAATAGTCTCAGTAAAATAAAGCGTAGAAAAAAAAAAGAGTGTAGCATTAGTGACGTATTTTTCATGTGCATGGCCTGGTTTTGAAATAGAGAAACAAGTTTAAGTGTTTTGATATCTGCTTTAAAAACAAGTACAAAAAAAATGTAGAAGGTGTTTCTAACGGTAAGCACATTACGTGCTTGTATCGTTAATGGCTTTAGTTCCTTAATCATAGAAGTCAGAAATTTAGAACTTACACCGAGTATATACAAATGAATATGCCCGCTATAGAAATTAGTGTGAAAAATGAGCTTGAAAACTAAAAGGTGTTTCGATATAGATGATGATTTTGAACAACATTTCTTTCTTATTCTTCAGACATAATTTACAGTTTTCAAGTAAAACTCACTTTCATGCCAGTTTTAGACAATTTTTTAATAACATCAATATCAATTTTTCATCACAACTCCAATTATCTGCAAACCACTGCATGGATTTGTTCCGAATTTACTGCATTTTGTTCGTCTAATAGTCTTCTTTCAGGATACGAAAAACTTACTTTCATGCCATTTTTAATAAAATCAATTACAGACAGATGATTGAGCGTTGCGGAGAGTATGTACTGCCATGTCTTCCACAAGTACAAGTACAGAAAAACTAAAACATAACAAAAAAAACAGTATCCCGATAGTGCACAGTGGTTTCCCTTATATGAATAAACGGTCAAATCTATATCTCAAAAACTAAAAAGTGTGCTCAAAGCATGTCCTAAGAACTAAAAGCTTGCAAATTTTTTGGAATATATTAACAACTGTAGCCACAGTAGCCACTTGATATTTGAAGACTTGAATTCGCTTAAAGATTTGTTTTAAGAAAATTTGTATATGTAAATTTGTTAGCTTTAACCAATTTTGTAAATTTTTATTCCGTTAAATTCATTCGATATATACACTGAAAAAAAAAAATAAAATTAAAAAGTTATGCAAAGTTAATACAATATAAGGCATTATTAAGTAATACTCAAAAATAAATGGATCTGAACTAAAAAGATCTTATCTAAAAGATCTTTATTTGTGGGAATACTCGATATTTTTCATGTATATTGCAATCTATCCTTTATATCTATGTTTTTGCCTTCAGCTGCTTACTCCTATAAGTCACCTAGTGAAATTAATCAGCTCCAGGATCTAGTATATTGAGTACCGATGGAGGAAGGTACTAAAAGGAATATTCTCCTACACGATTTTCGGCTATTTCTAGAATATATTTCTTAAATTTTTCGGCATCAGTTTCAAATGCAGAATTTGGAGAATTGTGCCACATCTTAGAAAACTGCTCTTACCTACTCCTGTTATTTTTGATGAGAGATCGAAATTTTGAAAAAATCTTCGCGCTATGTTGCCCGCATTCGAATTTCCGCAATCACCAGGATTTCGCCTATCTACCAAAAACCCATTTAGGCCCGAAATCCTTGTTAAATAAATTGTTTTCTAGTTTCTAATATTTATGATAAGTGAATAAAGTACTTAAAAATTTTTATGTTGTTACGTGAATATCCGAATTCATAACGAGCTTCATCTACTTTTTTCTAGAGGCCATTTTCAATGCCATTTATTTCTGTCGGCAAGATACCATATATGTGCCATTTTTCAAATGAAGTTTCCCTAAGAGCATTACAAACTTTGCCCTCAGCAATAGTCTGTTTTATACCATGCTTTTTATGTCATGGTTTATATCTTCGGCATAGTAACCGGTACTTTGTCGAGCTTGGGCAAATAATTTCCGGCTTTATTAATCGGGTCAGTGAATATTTAATCTTTCTTTAAAAGAGTCAAAATTGAAGAACTAGCATTATCCCCTACACTTCTAAATGACCAAAAGTTCTTGTTACTCCTAGGAGTAGCAAGAACCTTAGCGCAAGGGCGCTCCTCGTAAAGATTTTTTTCGCGCCATGTACATTGGTACACGAAGATCTCGCCCTTTTGCGTAGCGTATCAGTATCTGCGTTTTTGTTTCTGTGCCGAACACTGAATGCTTCCTCTCTTGATATGACTGCAGTAAACCAAGATTTCGATCTGGTGTTAATCGAAATGTTTTTGGATGGATCAAAGTTTTCATTCAAAACAAAATGGTATTTATAACCATTTCCGTCATCGCATCGACATTGTTGTATAAGAAACAAGGTTTCAAATTAAATTGCCTAATAAATTCGTTGGGCTCAACCCACCAAACCTTCTAATTAAGGTTTTTTTGTTTTTTTTTTTTATTTAAGAGTAGTGGCACTTCAGGCAACAGTGTCTGAAGTGTACCGTGCTACATTCTTTAGGAAAGGGATAGAGAAGAGATGAAACAGGTGGTGAAAGTAGAAGGATATTTACGGAAATTAACTGCCGTATAAAACATCACAGCGACCAGTGACACGCCTTCATCGCTGAGCAGCCCCACCAACAGTCAATTATTATTTTTGTAGTGAAAAAAAAAACCAAGGGAATCGAATCCACAACCTCCATACTGACAAGCTAGTACACTAACTACTAGCCTACAAGGGTTTTTAGGCTTTTTGTACACTTCTGTCACAATATTTGAAACAACTTTTTAGATAAACTTAAATTTTCTTTTATGACCATACAACGACAATACATGAAATATAAGCATAGCTCTCACTAATCTCACAAAAAGTAACACAATATGTTACATAAATTTAGTGCAGTACAATTTACAAAAAAATGCATGGTTATGGCTTAAGGGGGAAACCTTGTAATATGATTCATTGTGCAGTTATACCTAAAAATACGAAAATCTTCGTGCATGAGTAGCACTTGACTTATTTTATGTTTATATTGTTACGTAGATGCTTAATTTAAGTTATAAAAAGATAATTGTCACTAAAAAAGGTAATGAAGTGACTTAATGTGTCTGTATATAAATTAAGAAGTTTCTAGGAAATCTTAGAAACACTAAACAATAACAATATGCTAGAATAAAATTCCAGGAACTAAATAAACAATCAGAAAGCTAAAACAACTAAGACAGAACGAGAAGACACATAATAAACAAAGCGAACACTAACAGTGAATAATGATAACAACGACTATATGAAAGTTTTCACGTGAATGCTAGAACCACTTCAAACAGAATATACAAGCTTGCTCTTAAATATGATACCGCGAACGTTTTCGAGTAAAGACATAAGGTTAATAATACAGCTTTTAGGCATTAAAGTGTTAAAGATACCATCGTCTATTTTTATGTTTTTATTAAAATGAATAGCTCCTCTAAATAAATTCTGTTTTAATTTAAGATCAATTTTAAGATCACGTACTCTTATCTAAAATTATTTCTTTAGATGACAGCACTGCGAGTAGAAAGGACACGTCTTTCATTTAAATTTAGTTATGAGCTCATAAAAGTCTTTAAAACAATGTCTCTACAAATGCAGTTGCAGCTCCGCAATTAAAAAGAGTTGACGCTTCACTTATGCAAAAAACGTTTGTGCCACCAGCTCGCCTTTTTCCTAAGGGATGCTAAGCGTCTGCAAAATTAATAGCCTCACTCAAAAGATATTATGGAAACTTCTTTTCAAAATTCTATAATAAAGACATATTGTTGAAAGAATTTTGAAATTCATCTGTTGTAATAAACGTGTGTTTCCTTTTATCTAAACAGAATTTTCCTCGAATCTCCCATTCATTTTACTTTATTTCAATTATCAGTATGAAGGATAAAATAGGAAAAATAGAAATATTTTATGTAGTATACAGGAGGAGGAAATGACCAGGTGAACTGGTTTATATTGGGACAACAAAAAATAAACTTAAAACAAGATCAGCTGGTCACAGGTGTGACCAAAAATATAGGAATATTTCAACACAGAAGACATCCTTATCTTCACATTGTAAGAAATATAATCATTATCCTCAGTTTGACGAAGCATCAATATTAGATATAGAAAAAAGCTATAAGAGACGTTATATGTTAGAAGTGTTAGAAATTGTTAATGTACCAAATGTAAGGAGAATAAATTTCAAGACAGACACAGACAATTTAGCTCAGAAGACACAATTTAATTCAAAAGACACATAATTTGTTATAATTATTTCATAAAAGAGAATTTGTTATTTATTATTTATTTGTTATTTCCGTTTCCTTGTTTTTGTAAGTTTAAATATTTGTATGTATGTATGTATGTATGAAAAAATATTTTATATGTTTTTGTCAAATGTTTTGAAAATTTTTTCAATATGTTAATAATTTTTGTTTTAAAAAAAAATTTTTTTTCCTGAAGAAGCTTTCCATAGGAAAGCGAAATATCGAAAAGAAAAAAATATATTATATATAATAGTTATAATTTTTTTGACCTTTTTTAATATTTTTTAGTAATTAATTTAAAGCACTAGGTCAATTTTAATAAAAAATGTTAAAAAACTTTTATTTTTTATTAATTTTTCGATATTTCGCCACACCGTTGGTTGGCATCATCAGGAAAAACAACCAACGGTGTGGCGAAATATCGAAAAATTAATAAAAAATAAAAGTTTTTTAACATTTTTTATTAAAATTGACCTAGTGCTTTAAATTAATTACTAAAAAATAAAAAAATATATTGTTAATTTAATTTAAAAAGACCGTAAAAAAGAATAAAAGATATTTATTAAAGATAAAAAAGGTCGATTAAAAAAACTACAAATATTTTTTTTTAATTTCAACTATACCGGCATAAAGTAAAAGTTTAAATAGTCAAGATGTGTAACCTATTGGTACCTCTTCTTTTTTATGATGTTTCATTCTTCCTGTTATATCAGACATAAAAATTCACATTGTGTGTAAATGTAACGTGTATTAAATTAAAGGGTTCCCTCTTTAATTTAATACACGTTCTGAAAAAATTTTAAATGATACGGGCATATAGCCACATGGGTGGCTATTGCGGTTCAATGGACACTAGTACTAGTAGCAGTCGGGTCATTCGGACAATTATTAGATCATCTTAATTCAAATATTAGCTGGGTAGTTGTATGCATATGGCTGCATATAACGATCACACAAGGGATAACAAATAATCGATTTGCCTATTAATTATATATATATATATATATATATATATATATATATATATATATATATATATATATAGAAGATATCTAATAGTCATGTGTGTTTTATAGGGGCCCCATATAGTTTTAAAAAATAAACTTTAACATAAAAACAATCTGCAATTACTCTAATTTAAAATGAAATTAAAAATAAATTCATAAATAAAAGAATTCAAACGACGGTCAAAAAGATTTATTTGGTATTGGTCAGTTATAGTTAGGAGACATCAAAAACATTACGTGAAATTATTTAAGTTTTCGTAAATAAATAAATAAAAATATTTAAAATATCCGATCTCAAGGACCTTTATTATATTGCTTCTACACTTTTTCTTCATACACACATATATAATTTGGAATTGACAAAACTATTTTATATTTCCGTACTATAACGTGCAGCATATATGAAGTAACTGACATTTTACATAATACAAATCAGTTTCCCCCGCTCTGTCTTATTCTTTCACTTGTAGTTGTATGACATATTTAATAGGTAACAACATTTTAGCCTTAAGGGAACTTGCTACAGCAGAGAAATAGAAAAGAAAACTGTAACAGCAACAGGAGGAATATAAATATGTTTATAAATGAGAAAATCTTCTCGTAAAAATATTAAATGTTATATATGTATGTAATGTTAATTAGTATTCCAATTATAAATTGAGAACATAAATGTTAATAAAAGACGTAATTGCGTTTCAACAAACCTGGAGAAACATTTAAATCTCTTGCTTATAACTAAAATACAAAATTTGCTTTTCTTTCAATTATTCTTATTTCTCATATTCTTTTGCAGGTTTTTGCTCTGCACTGCTGGTTTGCCCTGGTTTATAAAAAATTTTAACCCTTAAGAAATCGATGGCACGAAGAACATTTGTGTCACGATTTCTTTATAAACTATTAAATAACTTTAGATAAGGCAAACAATAGTAAGAGATTAATAATTTGGATATATTAAGATTACCTATTTCAGTTAACCGCCAAAGCAATGAAGGAACAGTATGAATACAGCAACAACAACACGGGTGGACGAACACTGATCTGTACCCACTGTCATCAAATATTGCACTGTTTTCTTAAACAAATTACTGCACTTTATTTCTAAGTAAAAATACTTAAAAATTAAAAATTGATTACATAATCATACTTTGTAATCGAAATGGTAATTTAACTTGTCATATATTATGATTACCATGTATAGTCCCACATTGCCGCAGAAGGAATGCACCGTTCCCCAATGTTTTTCTTTAATTATTTTTAAAAAAATAAACTATCCTATTCTTTTGCGGAAAAGATCTGCAAATATTTAAAAATACAGATTTAAAAGAGTGTTTGTTACACAGGTATAAAATAGTTTAGTCTGGAGGTCCAAATTTCGATTATTTTTCCAACATTTGTAACAGTATATCGACCAAAATGCGGAAAATTTTGTATTTCAAGTGGTCGGGCTTATTGACATAGACTAGTGATCGCATATTCCCACAGAAAATAGTCTAGCGGCATTAAGTCGTAGGATTTTGGAGCCCTGTTCATGAGTCTGAACCGTGAAACTGTACGGGCACCAAACATATCCTTTCATAAATCAAATGTGGCACCTGCTGTATGACATTTTGCGCCGTTTATTGAAACCACAGCTTCTTCAGATTCTGGTTGTTCAATTCAGTGATCATGACTCTACAGTGGTCCACCAGCCCATTAAGCACACCGAACCGTCACTTTTGCTGGATATAACGTTGTTTCAACATACACTTTAGAATTATCATCTCTTCAAATAAGTCAGTTTTGTTTATTGACGTATCCATTCAGACAAACGTAAACTTCATTGCTACACAAAATTCGTTTATGAAAATCGTAATTAACGGCAATCTTGTTTCGAGCCCAATTCGCACAACTTGGAAGCGTTGTTCAGTCGTAGGTATACTAATAGTACAACTGAATATTAATCACTTGACATGGTTGCCAGTAAAAATATGTTAACTATAAGTTATATATCGGGTATAAATATATACCCGATAGCTAAACGTATTAGTAAAGATGAAGTAAAAAAAGCCTTGTAAGAAAAAGTAAACTTGTTCATGTCGTGATTGGTTTAATAAGTACATGCATATATAAAAATTAGTTTTTAAAACTTAAATTTAATTCACAAATTTCGTATAATTTGTGTCCTTAGAGCTGCAAATCACTAAACAAATTTTTGGACCACTGGGACTGAAAAAAAGTTATTTAAATTTTGGCTCAGTGGACTATAAATGTAATGTGTCAGTCAAGAAATTAGATTTCCATTCTATCCAATAACTTTCTTCTTCCGCCATGGCAAAATTTTAAGAGTCATTTCCAAAATAATACGTGCTGTTTAAAGTCATCCCCATCAATTGACGGTAAGACGCTTGTGTTAAGAACCTTAATATTGTTGCCATTGAAGGCTCTATTTTCGCCAGAATTAACTTAAAATCCGAATCAACGAATCTGAAATATAGAATGTTCTTTATCAGCCTAAAATAGACTCGATTTTATTGGCGCCAACCATTCTAAATCACTCATTTGTCAAATTTTAGCATTAGTTTCTAAGCTCCAGTTGCATTTGGTGTTTCTGAAGAACTGATGCCACTTCATAGGCCACTTTTTTCATAACCTGGTACTTTTTAGTCATTTCGCATGCCCAGTGTTCTTTTCTAAAATAGTTTCTTCATTAAGTGATGGTGAAACAATCAGGGATTATGATCTGATAACTCAATACGGTAAATTCGTACACGTAACACACTTCACCATCGACAACTCATACTTTTGTGATCAGTGAACCACATTACAGAGAGAATTAATTTCTTAGCCGAATAGTTCGTATAGTAAAAAGACTCTCTACAGAGGTCGTTTCTGTATACAAGCACAACTCTCTCTATCTTTCTTTCTGCAATCTGATTTACTAGTTCTGATACAATGCACTGCTTGATATCCTCTAGATTCTGGTCGCATTAAAAATATATAAACATGCGCATGAGAGTACAGACCTGGTGTTAAAATAGTGTTGTGCTCATGCAACTAACGAGATGACTCTATTATTAAAAAAAAAAATACAAGAAAAGACTATATATTTTAGGCATCTAGGAATTGCACCACTTTTCCTCTGATCAATAATAAAAATTAAAAGAAACGAAGAAGAAACTTATTAAAAAATGTTCTACTTAATATAATAATTGCAGATATTTGACCTTATTAATATTTTAAAAGTAATTTATTAACTAAGCACTTTAGTTCTCGATATTTCGGCTTTTATTATTACTTAAGGCAAATAATTAAAAAGTTAGGCAATCCCTTTGGAAATACCATTGACAGACGACAAAAAGGCCAACAATTCAATTGGCGTCAGTTTCAAAATATTATGAATATGTGTGTACTTTATAATTCTTATTATAATAATTAATAATTATAACGCAGGTATTATGTTTAGAATAATAATGTTGGGAATCAGCATATTATTGTTAATACAATGACGTTGTTAATTAAATTTTGTTCTTGTCTTATCGCGTTTTCCATTTATCTTTTGTGGTTTCCACAAACGTTTTTATATTTCAATTTTTCTGCTCAACTCAATTAAAATTGGGTTTAAGTTTTACTCTTTGGTTTTTCGAAGTTACTAAATGTGTTTTTTCTACTATTTTTTACTTACCTTTTTTTTAATAGTCTAGAATTTTTAAATATCACAATCAGAGGTTTCAAACTTTCCGTTCGGTTCTAATTTTTTTAAATTAATAATATAAGGTCATAGTCGAATTTTTCAAAATTTGGTTTTTCATGATTCCAATATATATCATACAAATACAGCTCGTTATATAGAAGCCATACAAGAGATCAAGTGAATCAATTAAAAAATCCATGTTGTCGTATTATATAACCGTTTACATTTAAGCAACACTGCCTGTAGCTAAGAAAAAGACAGCGCTAGATTGATTATAATAAGATTTTAAGCTCGTAAGCACTTTCAAATACATGTGCCATCAATTATTAATAAATCTCATTCAATCATCATTTCCATAATCGAATACGCACTTTCTATAGAAAGTTTTTTGCCAAATCAAATAAAGGGTTTTTCAACAAGAAACTTGTGTTCAAAATCAAAATAAAACAAAAAATTTAGATTACCATAATTTTTTTGCATTACGAAGAGAAAAGTTCGGCAATTATGAATGAAGAATGATATCTGGAAAATGTCTATTACCACCACGCTGACAGATGTCGATTCCTTCATCAAAGTTTTAATTCACTATTTCGTTTACACATCACGGATTTTGAATTTTTAAGGCTAAAATCGATTCCATTGGATCCGTATAGACTCTGTTCTTAACTCTACAAAAAATAATCCAGTGATATTAAATCACAAGAGAAGAGATGAGACAGGTGGTGAAAGTAGAATGATAGTTACGGAAATTAACTGCCGTATAAGACAGCACAGTGACCAGTGACCATGCCCTTATCACTGAGCAGCCCCACCGACAGTCAATTTTTATTTGTAGTGAAAAAAAACCAAGGTGTTTGTTGGGAATCGAACCCACAACCCCCACACTGAAAAGCTAGTACACTACCTACTAGTCTACAGGGGGCATCTAAATCCGGTAAATTTGCTTGTTGACTGACCCTGACAAGTGAAAATGGACTTTGTCTAGTTGAATGATTTTTTTAGGAAAACCAGCCGGTTGTTCCTAAAGCAGTTGAACCTTGTAAGGTTTAAATTTTGCCAAGTGATGGTTTAGGATAATCTTAATTGTTGTGAACGTCGAGGAATTGACAAATTTGGATCTGCTGCAATACTGTCGCTTACGGCTGCGATCTTTTTAGTTGAACAACCCAATCAACTTCAGGTTGTATCGAGCCTGTCGAATCAAATTTAACGACCGAATTCTTAATAGCGGTCTCAGAAGAACAATAAGGTCCCAAAACATCACGAATTTTACGAAATGTAACTTTAACAGAACCACCATTTTCATACTGGATATTAATTATTTTGATACCCGTTTTCATGCGAAATTGGTGTCATTCTAACAATTTAAAATGCGTGCACTATGAATACGTCAAAAAATAAATGTCAAAATTATCATTTTGTAGGCGTAGCCACAAATGAGTAACAAATTTCTTGTTGAAATACTCATATAAATGGATTTTGTAATGAAATTTTTTAATCTTAAAAAAGTGCACTCATAATGCATTTAGTAATTAATCAGATGTCATTCAAACACATTTCAAATGTAATCATGGCATTTGTTTAATTAACATATTTTATTTAAATATTAATTTTGTACTGCATGTTGGAGTAAAACACGAATATTTGATAAGTTCAAACTTATAAAGTGATTTTAAAACAATTTATCAATTGTAGTAGAAAAATAGATGAAAGCTTGAAGTGGGTACTTTAATGCACCAAAACTGTTTTCGACGCTTAGGCTGATGTGAGAGTGGGAGCTACAAGCGAAACTATAATACTACTCTACAATACTCTATAAACCACCACGTGTGTTATTCTTCTATATTCGCCTAACAGATGTCCTACATCAATAACGATTATGAAGAATATAGATAGATTTTCGATTACATCAGCAAAAGATCTCAAAAGGTCTCAATAGGCTCTCAAATCAAGCGCCACTTTATGCTAATTAAGCCAAAAGTGCATTCAATGCATCTGCGAGCTGGATAAAGTCGATTATTGAAATATTCGTTTTCATTGCTGCAAACTCTTCGTACATAAGGTATTAGAAGGTTTTTCAACAAGGGAAAATTCGAAAATTCGATTTCGAAAGATGCCTATCGGGTAGAATAAATTGTCTAGTTTCTAATTCTTCATACAGCTCCAATGAGTTAAATGTTTCACTATCACTTTGTTTGCCAACTTCTATTGTTACAAATTTGCAACTAGAATCCACCACTTCACGTAGAACAAGAGGAAAATAATTTTTCTAGTTAACGAACATAGATCCGGAGAGTGTTGGGCAGTTTATTCGTTCCTCTACTTCAAAACTTGTTCTGCGACCTGTCTAAGAATATTTTTTGTTGGCCGAAATATATGTAACAGTTGTTAGCCGTCCAAGAGAGCCTTTGGGCTCCCCATTCGAAAAGAATATCCCAAGAACGTGAAGCATGATCCAGTTGCGAGATATCTAAAATTGTACATATTTTTGTGCGTTGCTATCGCTCACGTACATAGATACCTATATGTACACACATATGTAAATATGTTGTTTCTTTTATTATTTCAGAGGAACTGTTAAAGAAGAAATAAACGCGATTAATTCAGATATTAGGGCAACAAATTCTAGTTCCTAGACCAGGAGATTCTGTCATAATATAAAAGCAATATAACACATACATAACATGGCCGTATGCTAAATCCTTACTTTTTCTCAAGGACTAAATGAAACTCGACAATACTTTGGCAATTTCGACAGTTCCTAGATTCAGAAGATGCACAAGCTACAATAAAAAAAGAGAAATATAGGCTATGGAAGAAATATAATTAAAATTGCTCGAAAAGAAGATGAACACAAAAAAGAACGTAACGATGAGGAAGCATTTTTTCATAGTTTGATACCACATATAAGAAATATAGACATGAAAATGCTGTGAAAAATAGAAATACAAGATTGTAAGCAGACAAGTGCAAAGCTTTAAAATGATGATATTGTTGATATCTCAAATTCGTAATGGATAATGTACGTGCCTTGTACATCTCCCATTTCAATAGCCTCTTATGAAAAAAATAATTAATTTCTATAAAATTTGTCCAATTCACCAGTTTATATTAAATTTTCTCTAAAATATAATCGAAAGTCCCTATTGACATTCGCACATAATTAAAATATGGTTCAGAATAATTCTACAGTTCGCTATACAAATTGTGGAACTCGCTATTTTCCGATAGTCTTCTTTTTATTTGATGTATTCTTTTTTTCTTGTAGCATTTATATAACGCGAACTATTATCGCCTCTAGCTTCGCTTTGCTTATAACGCGTACGCTGACACCAGCCGTAAATTTTGGGAAACAATTTTGTGAAGAAATTTTCTGCTTTGCATTGCATTTTTTTAATATTTGTTTGTTCTTTTAATGAGCTCTTTTATTGCAAAATACTTATACTCAATACTTTAGGAGTTTTAAATTAAATTAAATTACACAATTAATTAAAACGAAATATTCATTTTTATACACACAATAATACACGATTATAACTTTATTACTTTAACGCCTAAAGCTGGTTTATTATCTTTTTGTCTGCTTGTCGACATTCACAATTAGACAGCTCTATTACCCAACAGATGGATCTTATATATTCTGTTTCCAGTGGTTCTGTTTTCTACTTGTGTATTTTATTTCATGGAATTTTAATAAAGCATGTTTCTGTCTTGTGTTCATAAGATTTCTTAGAAACTTTGCGCTTTGTAAACAGACCAATTCGTTTACATTTTAAGTGATGATTATTTTCTTTTATAACTCGACAATATTGAGACTGATTGCAAAGCATTCTGCACTAATAATATGGCAACCCTAAACAATTTTTTTCAACTTCTAACAGTACCCGAGAAAAGAATGCAGGCTTATATAGGATATTTTTTATAGAAATACAGAAAACTAAGTTTTTTTTGTTTTGTCAGGTCTCACTAAATTATGTCTTTGTTTGTAAATAGTTTGGTTTGATAGCTTCAGTAGGGCAAATTGGACCTAAAACAAAACGCGATTTTTCTCTCTCTGCTTTTCTCGATGAAGCTCACTTTTGTTTGAATGGATATGTCAATAAACAAAGCTACTATAATTAGAATGATGATAATTCTGAAACGTATGTTGAGACATCGCTAAATCCAGAAAAACTGACTGTTTGGTGTGCTTTAAAGCCATGTGAAATCACTTATTTAAAAACGATACCGATTAAAACGTTTTGTTAATAATGACTGCTAGAGCCATGATTACTGTCTTTATAATTCATTAATTGAACAACCATAATATGGAAGAGCTGACGGCACAACACGTCACACAGCTCGTGCCAAAATGTATTTATTTAAAGAAGAAACGTTTGGTAACCGCATAGTTTCACGTCTCCGACCCGCGAATCAGCCTGCGAGAACGTGCGGTGTAACGCAGCTAGACCATGTTCTGTGAGGATACGTGAAGACGCTAGCCCATACTAGCAGAAATAACATTTTGATGCCTCACGACTAGTTTTTGCAATTTTCTTGTAAAAACAAATGCATTCGAAACACTGTTTGTGTTTTTTTATTTTGGCAGAAAATATACCTTAAGTAATTTTGAAATAAAATTGATCTTTTGAGGTTTTTGACTCAAAAGTAAAATTTTGTATTATTTTTTATAATTTAAAATTTTTTCCGGCTGAAATACTTATTTAACAAACATTTTGCATCGTGTTTTTAGTTTGATATATTGCGTATTTCTAGAATATATGCTGGGACATTTCTGTTAGTACCAAGAATTTTTGAATGTGCTTGGGATGAACAAAAGTTGTTGTATTTTTTGTAAAAAGAAACACATTTAAATTTGATGTTAAATTTTCATTTAAAAAAAAGAGACGATTTTACGTTTATGAAATATTTAGAATTTTTTCTTTATGTTTAATATTTTTAAATATATATTTTAATTTATTAATACAATGTATATCTTTAAAGTTACTATTATTAAATATAGGATAATATTAATGTCTAATTAATTTTTACAACTTTTTATATAAAAACTGTCCACAATTTATTGCTTTTGTGGCATAAAAAAAGCCAAACAAATCCATAAAAAAATTAACTGAAAAACTGCTAATGCTTTTGTTGTTGTTTTGGTTAATTAATTGGTTTGAAAGAGATAAAATAAAACTATTGTTAAGTTTATTAAATGCAAACAAGAATCTAGTAATGCCTTTAAATGATTTATTTTACATTTTACTGAAATTATTGTAATTGGCAAAAATATTAATAATTTATTGCAAATAAGTAAAGTGCGCATCAAAGTGATAAGGCAACATTTTTGTTTTCACGACTTTGCAAATAATTATGTCTTATAAATACTTTATCATTTGTTGTTTAGACAATTAGTTGATGTTAACCTTCGAAACTGAGGCATTTTTTTTTGTATTTCATATCTTCAAGATTTCTATTTGTATCTGTATAATGCGCCTTCATAGCAAATAAACTCTTAAAATGATATTATAAATTTATTTTTTTGAAATAGTCATATAGTTAAAAAATATATATGTATGTGAAATAAACTGTCTAAAAAAATATTTTATAATTAAACAAAAATTAATTAATTGCAATAAAAAAATAAATGTTATTGGTAAACTATAAAATATTATTTTAAATTTAGTACTAAAATGAATATAAAAAATATTAAATTGTACTCGTTTAATTAGTTTTCGTTCTGATGTTTTAATTCTTATAGATTTTGTTAATTTGAAATTATAAGAACTTGTAAAATATAAAAATATATTTATTTATCTTAACAGTAGATTCTAAAGACTATAAAGTATCAGTTAAGATTTAAACTATCTAAGGCCTTACGCATACATACACACATTTACAAATACATACATACAATGAAATTTAAACAAGCTAATAAAAAAAATATTAAAATTAGTCATAAACTAAGATCATATTAGGAAACAGAAAATTTAAAAACATTTTCTGTTACTTATCCAACAACTTGAGAGTGGTCTTTGTTTTAAATTGATAATAAAAAACAAAAAGACAAAAAGCAAATTTAAATTTGTAAATTCAAACTGAGCATGAAAATAAGAACCGACTAGTACGCGGCTTTGCTTCACACAAATCAATTTGATAACGTTCAGAAGAGACATATCACAAATATCCCTTTACGATAAACTACCTGTGATTTAATATATTTACATCATATATGAGAGTGTAGTTTAATTTGTTCAGAGACTGCAGCTTTAAAGGAAAGGCAAGAGAATGGTACTTTTTATTATAGCATTTTTCATATTTGCTAATAAATTAAAATAAACGAGTACAAAATGTTTACAAATTACTTGCCTGTGTTCTATTCAGCTTTCTAAACATAAAGGGTGGTAGACATGTATACACATATGGCATTCTCAAACAGTCGAACGTTAACAGAAATAGCCCTACTAAATTAGTCTAAATCTAAAGCCACATTTGAAATTTTACTTTCACCAGATTTTATGTTTTTGTTTTTATTTATAAATGATGTATTTAAAAAAATTTTTGAAATATATCAAATTTGTTGAAACAAATATTGATTAAAAAGGAACTGAGCAGCCAATAAAAAATTTAGCTAGAACTAAGGCTAAGCTGTGGCTTTTGACGATTGCAAAAAATATATTAGAAAATATTTTATAAGTTGTTAGATAAACAAAATTTTAAATATGACTTTATAAAATTGTAAAAACTAATCAAATATATCTTGATAAATTATAAAAATAAAAGAAACTTATAAATAATATTAAATGTAAAATCAATACTTTTCAAAAGGTTTCTCGTTTTTATTTCAAATAAAAATTATAATAATATGTAGTAATAATAATAATAAATATATGGTTCTATAAAAATTGAAATTGTAGCTCCAGTTATATTACAAAGAGAAAAATAGTTAAAAAAGAATCATTATGTATTCGTAGCACCCTCCATTTTTATTTCAAGCACACATGAATTATTAAAAATTGTTTCCTTTCAATAAGGAGGGTTATCAAGTTGATTTTAAATAAGCTAAAATCGCTTGGTGTAGCTGTAATGAGTATTACGTAATTTATTTTAAATACATTTTTAATACATTCGTCATTTGTTTAACATATTTACTTCAACCAACAACAACAACCCTATTTATTCATATATCTTTCCTACTTTCTTTTTTAATTTAATATTTTTTTATTGTTTTTCTTTTTTATTATAAATAAAAAAATCTGTAAAATATATAATAAAAGCTAAATAATTTTTATATTTTATTTAAATTATGTATATGAAATGGAATTTAAATATTTACTTAATAATTTTAAATTCTTTCGTAAATATAATTTACTATAATACAAATTTGATATATTCATAAAATGCTATAGCTATTGGTTTCTAAACTTACGAGGAGTACATCTTTGCTTTTGTCATCGTTTTTCTTCACATCTAAAAGGCCTGCTCTGTTATAAATAATTTAAATTTTTTAAATGATACTTTTTACCAATTAAATCCCTTTGTTTAATTTAAAAATAGCCACTTACATTAATTCCTATTTCAGAAAATTAAAAAATATTAATTTGGTCCACGATATTAAATGGTCATCTGAGCATTCAACACTATAATCTCTTACCATAGGCATATCTAGCTGCTTCAAACCATCCAAGCAAGCAGGCGATTTTTCTTTCTTGTTGTAAATTTTAGTTGCCATTTTTCGTGACAATTCTCCACTTGTTAAAAAACAAGAAGTATTATATAATAAAACAATTTCAAAAAATTATATTATGTTTACACGAATGCCTTTTCATGATTCATAGCCAAAGCAGGAGAGACTTGATGTGATTCACAATATAAAACGAAAGCAAAACACATTTTCTTGAGACATGTAAATATACTTGCGAACTGGAAGTAGTATAAATGTAATCGAAAATGGGAAAACAAAACTGAATGCAGAGTTTGAAGTAAATAAAAAAAAAAAATTAATTCAAATTGAATTAAAATAACAACAAAAATGAGAGAAAAAACTTCGTAGAAAACATAATTTGAAAAATTCTCTTAAATCCTTATTAAAAAGTCAAAATACAGCATGTAGGAAGTATATTTTAAATGCTGTGTTTTGCAAACACGATTCAAAGACAGCGCTTCAAATTGCCATGTAAAATTATTAATTAAGATCTACTTTTTTTATAAAACACTTGCTACGAATAAGAATATCAACTAAATGCAGAAGCCGAAACGCCCCTTTTAATCGTTAGTTTTGCTTTTCTGCGCAATAAGTTGTTTCACCAGCTTATAAATTTGTACACAGCTATAATAATCCGGAAGCTGCATTGTACCTCTTTGAGAAAAGTACCACTAAAAAAAGTTCATCATTATAATTGGTGTAAGTTTTGAAATCCTTCTGTGTTTGGAGTAAAAAAACTTTAAAAAGTTTTAAAAACTTCGGTTACTTACTCTACTTTTTTGGAAAGTTTAATTTTTAGCAAACTTTTGTAAGGTGGGTCTGCCACTTCCGCAACATTTAAATCAAGGTTTAATGGAATTGGTCACGTTTAGCATACTAACTATCGTTAAAATTCCATATGTTCATTAATGTAAGAGAGTTTAAAATAAGAAAATTTTTAAAAATTTGTTGGAGAAATTATAATCTCTCTCTCACTCTCTCTCTCTCTCTCTCTCTCTCTCTCTGTACCTCTCTCTGTGATTCCGTAATTTAAGTTTGAAGCCAATAATTGTTGATTTAAGTTGTATTTTGGGGCAGTAAATATTATTTCGAGCTCGCCAGTTCTGAAGGTCTTGAGTGATTTTCACGGTATTTGTGGGTTAATCAATTTAATCCACTCTAAATATATAAGAAAAGTATATAATGTTGTAAGAATTCCAATCGCCAGTTGGAAATTTTAATGCTGTTTTCAGTAAAGTTATTTTAACAAATAAATTAAAGGATTCAAATAGTAATATCAAGTTAAGCCTGGCAAACAAATAGAATTTTTTGGGTTTTTTACCCACAAAACGAATAGATTAGAAAGAAATCCACAACAGGAAAACATACTTTTGGTAGGTTAATAAAATATTCTATTAAACGTACGTTTTTAATACAAAGAGTTGAAGATCAGAACGTCTAAAGAAATCAGAATTTATAGGTCCTAATAGGCTCTCATCAGGAAACAAACCTAATGCCACTGCATAGCTCTTAATTATAGTTCTTATGCATCAATTCTTTTTCTTTGCGATGCCGAAAAATTTTTTATAAGGTCACCTCGAATAATTGTACGAAAAACTGATACTGTCGTGTGATTTCTCAATAACAAAGGATGAGGGAGGATAAACAAATGTTTATATAATTATTGTAGACGCCTCAAAATATGTTAGCAAAAGAAAAGGAAGTAAAGAAAATGATTCCCAACAATTAATTAAGCAATTCTAACACATAATACAACTATCTAGAATTTATAACCGGCAGTTAGTATCAAGACAAGTAAACAAAAGCTATTGAATTGGTCAAAACATGATGCAAAAGTAAAGTTGGTTTCCTCGGTAATATATAATAAATTTTAATAAACGTTTCTTCATTTTGATTTTTTTCTTTTATACAGATTTTTGTCTTTCTTTTTTTTTTTTTGTTTGTTTTTGTACATGATCCTAACTTAAGCTATTTTAAATATATATATATATATATATATATATATATATATATATATATATATATATATATATTATAAATTTAAACATAATTTTAAAAACAAAAGCTTTTTTATTTTATTTTCTTATTTTGTATTATCTTGTATACACATGTCTATATATCTAATAATGAAGATCAATGATTAAGAGCTCTTTAAAATTTCATGTTTAAATTGCAATATTTTTATTATAAACATATATATTACGGCTTAATAAGTCATTTTCGTTTTATGGATAAATTTTTGTTTTAAATTTAATTTTTTGTTTGTTGTTTTAAGATTTTGTTTTTAATAAAAACTATTACATCAGTCATTTGGCACACAAGTCTGGCAAATAAATCGTCGTTATGTTTGTGGTTGGTGGCAAAATGTTGGAAAATATTGTAAAATGAGATCAAGTATTATTTTTTTTTTGGTTTTAGTAAAAACAATAAATTCAAATTAAAGTGTCAAGGAAATTTATATAAACCAATATAAGCCGTATTTTTGGCAGGTTTACACAAACGTTGTACGTTTACTTGTATTTAAAAGAAGTTTCATTTTTGTTTTTAATTAAACCTCAAATAATTTTGAAAGTCACGGTTCATTATTTAAAAAATTCACAAAATGTTTTAAAAAATTCTTGTATTTATGGTTTTTATATTTTATATTAACACCACTCACTTCAAATTACTTTATTTCATATAATAAAATATTAATTTGTTATTTCGTATTTCATATTTACCCTCTTTACTTTAAATACATGATAACGGGTTTTTATAATTAACATATCTAGATATACTTAGAAGGGCTCTAATTCATAGAAATACAGCCGAATATGTAAGGCAATTCCCACAAACGATTATTATTAATATTTAAAAAATTTCTTTAGTAAAGAAAAGACAATAATCTACTCTATTTAGAAGCTTTTTCTTTGCACCATGGACTAACCAACAAAAATGCCAAGTCTTTTCTTTACAAAGATCTTACTGCACAAACAAACATTTGTGTTAACAACATGTGGGTCAGAAACATACAGTTTATTTCAAAAAAGTGTACTGGCATCATCGATTGAAATGAAAAAATGAAACTCAAAGAAAATGGCTCCAATACTTAAACAATATAATTTAGCAGCAAAAAATACGAAATTCTGAAAATTTGACTTTAAAAAATACAAGACTTTAAAAATATTTTGAAAATAACAATAAAATTTTTAACGAATAAAAAATGTAGTTTTTAATGAATTTAAAAAATAAATGTTTAAAAAGTATTAAACTTCAGGCTTCAAATGCTGATTTCCTAAGAAGATAGTGCCACTACTTATAAGCACTTGTGAGCAGGCTTCATTTATAAAATAACATTTGTATAACAATCTTTGTTAACAAATTACTTAATTGGATTTATTTTTGTGTTAAATATGTCTCGAAGTTTTCGAAAATATTACGGAATGTGACAATTCAAAAAATATTGGCTTTAGCTTTTAAATAAAAACTACTTCAGTTTTGATAAGTATAATCCAAATTATAAGGGTGTTGAATATATCACATCTGCTATAAAGTTATTGGAAAAACAGACTTTAGCATTTATTTTTGAAGACTGGTAAAAATGGTGGATACATCCGAACGCGGCTTAACATCACGTAAGTGCTTTAGAATAGTGTGTTATAGCTACAGTTAGCATATTATTTTATATTTTTGAATTAAAAACTTGTCTGCAGCATATTGATATAGTGCAAGAAATCCTACACAATTAGTTGGTTGTAAAACTTCATTTTGTACAGATTTTCTTACAATTTGCTACTAAACACAAACAAAAATTTGCAGCATAGCGGGATAATGAGCTAAAAGAAGCAATAAAGGCCCATTTTCTTATCGGTGGAGTTAAAATTGTTATTTTCCAATAGTTATGTGAACTTAAAGAAACGCAAAGAATATGAATTGTCAACTGGCGCGTGTAAAACACTGCTTCGCAAACAAAATTATTAATTGGATGACTTCGCAGAGCCAAGAGAAAAAATAAATTTTATTGATTTTAAAAACGATACGTCTGGCGGCTTGGTTGTTCATCATGGCCGAAGTTCTACCTACTTAAAATTGGAGTTGTTTAATTTGAATTAAAAAAAAAAGAAATTAAATTTAAAAAGAAATTGCCAGTGCGTAAATATAAAAAGTGGTGTGTTTTACATTTTGAACAACAATTTACACGTTTCTTTTTTATCGGTACATTTGATTTGGAAGGGAAGGCATTTTGTTTTTACAAGCTAAAACAAGATGAAGATAAATTGGAGGTGGCCACAAGAATGATGCAACTGTTAGTTAGAGTATCATTATGGCAAACTACACCACCCTCAATTTCAGTGTTAAGAATTTGCAACTAAACTTCAGTGCCATCTTCACCTTCGTCATCAAATAGTTGACTTGTACTGCCGTGGCCACTACGTGATGTTGTAACAGACATTTTCTTTTTAGGCTTTGGTGGTGGTCGTGGTGGTATTTTCGTTAGTTTTGCTTCTGTGCTACCGTTGCCACTTTTAGAAGGTGAATTGTTGGCAGAGCAGGAGGTGTTATTATTAACAATACTATTATTGTTGTTGTTAACACTGCTGCTAGGCACAATGGTTAGACCAGTATGATGACGTGCTGAACCATATAATGGCTCTGTATCTGATGTCGTTGAATGGTGAAGCTGATTAACCAGCTCGTGTAGGGGTTCGTAAATTTTATTTGCATTGTTCGGTATATTGTTTGAATGATGTTGTTGTTGTTGTTGCTGCTGCTGTTGTTGGTACATTGAATGCTGGTGATGTTGTTGCTGCTGTTGCTGTTGTTGTTGCTGCTGTTGCTGTTGAGTTTGATTTGAATTAACCGATGTAAGACTGGGTGTTGCCGGCAGCGGACGATCACGCATTGTATATCGTACTGATGGTGGTTCCTGCAAATGACTCTTGTTTAAATTAAGGGTAGAGCTACCACCAGCAGTTGTTCGTAAGCCCAAATTATCATAAACAGGCTCCACAATTAATTCAGCTGTAGTTGCTGTACCCGTTTCACTTGGATTGGGGGAGGTGGGTGATTGAAATTCACTCAACTGTGCTGAGTGTGTATTCGATGAGGAGGGAGCCCAGCTAGGCACTCTTGGTTTGCGTGGTATTGTCATGTAGCCCTGTTTCATAACAACCGAAGCCGACGCTGCAGGTGAGTATATAACTGGTGCTGGCACAAATGGTGATTGTTGCTGTCTGCTATTTGCTGCAGCAATAAGTGCTAAATTACGGGTCTTTGGATGTTGCAATGTCATAAATCCATTAGGTGCAGCTGACGCTATTGCCGTTGTACCATATATGCCATGAGGTGTCATATGAGCATAAACTGGACTGGTAAGCGGCGGAGAACGTATGCCATATATAACCTGTTCAGGTATATTAGACTGTGACGATTGCATTGAGGGAGAAGTAGGCGGCACACGGGCAGGAAATGCTAACAAATCTGGCGGCAAACTAGTGCCATATGTATCATCAATATATGTATTGCGAGTACGTGGAGTTGTTGTATCTGACATAGCTACAGAATTTGTTTCGTCATCTCGTGGATGGTGGTTGCCTGAAAAAATAAAAAAAAAGAAAATAGTAAAAAAATGGAATTCCTAGTACAAAAATCCTAGCCACAAGATAGGTAGTACCGTCTCTATTTTTATTTTTTTTTCCTATTTAAGCTTCAACCATCAGCATTTACTTTCTTTCCTTTGAATTTATAAGTCATTTTTTATTCGATTTATACGATTTTAAGATTTCTAGGGAAATATTGAATTTTTTATGAAATTTCAGTTTTCATATTGATAAAATATTTTAGTTAAATTTTGACTTCCTTTTTTATAATTTTGATTTATTTATTGGTATTTGGATTTATATTAAGGTTAATTTTGTATGAAATCCCAAAATATTTATAGTTTTGATTTCTGACTATTTGATTTTCAATTTCTTAAATTAGAAATTTTTGAGATTTATTGATGAATTTACTGCAAGTTGCCTTACAAAAGCAACAGTGTAACGTCAGTAAACGTTTCTGCAAACATATATCTTATAAATACAAAAATTCAAAGTTAAATGTCAATAAGCTGCGAGATGATACGATACATGCATCGTCAAGTTTCGATAAACAATATAAATGTATTATCATGGCTAATAAAACAAATGCATGTCAAAGCAAGCAATTTTTAAACAGTTTTGTAATATAAGCACACTAACAACATTTCCATCATATATGTATGTATATCCGCCTTCTGCTATTCTTAAGAGTTGAAAATCATTCTATCCAATACGTATGAATATTTGAAATAATTTCAAATTTTCTTGTAAATTTTATCAGATGGACTGTAGTTAGTTTCGTTTGTATTGTTTCGCTTTTTTGATGAACACACAATTTTTGTTAGTTATTTAGTATGTTTCTGCTGTTTTTCTACTTTTCCCTTGACATGTGGTTAGTTATCCGGATGCAGTAACGAATTGCTTTATTAGGTTTTAAACACGATGTGAAACACATATTGAAATAAAGAGGAACGAAAAATACTGGAGTGTAAGGAAAATATACAAATACAATATATAAAAAACTCAACAGAAGTTGAACAATTTCTGTAGAATAAAATTATATACAAAGTAAGAAAAGCAACGTATTTTACTATATAAGATGCACTCTTTTCTATTCGACATTACCAGCGCTTTGCCTTTGAAGAATGCTGAACCTAAGCAACGTTGCAAGTGTTTTATAATTTTTAATCCTTTAAAATTTATCTGAAAGTTGCTTCGTAAATAAAGCACTTATCAAAAGCAATGAGGTAAAAATACCGGCGAAACCAAGTTCTACTAGTTCCTTCCTTTATAGGTTTTGTCGATGTAAAATTGGAAGTGGGATAAAAATTGTTAACAGATCATAAATTTTTTGCTTCCCAATTCATACAAGCTGCTCTTCATAGACAGAATAGCATATTATTACATATTCAATTGAGGGATTAAAACAGAACTCTTAATTTATAAATTTTAAAACAATATTATTAAAATAATAAGTACAAGTATACAACTTGTCATAGTATGCAAAAGCTATTAATAATTCGAAAAGGAACAAAACTTGTTTCTGGCCAATTTCAAATATTTCTTAAACTTTGTTCATGTATTCCTTATAGTAAGAGGAATGTAAAACTACCACATTTAATTTTTCCACTCACTATATTCGATCTATACGAAACGCCATAACTATTGGTACTTTTGAGATAAACTTTTTTAGTTTAGAAATACTGAATTTGTACCATTTTTCTTTTAAAGATTGGTTATTATTTACACTACTTTTTTTAGACTTTTAGGCTTGAATTTTGGGCATCCTTTTATCCAGGAAATGAAAATGAACAACAACAAATTAATTTCAGCCTGAGGTTAAAGACAAATGTTAAACATTTTTGCAAGCGTTTATTTTCAGTCCCAAACAAGCAAATTTCAGCCTGAAATATTCATATTATTAAAGTTTTATGACAATAAGAAAACATTGTTTCCTAGCCAGTGGTCGGAACGCGTTAGCTTTAATTTATGTTACATCTTTGTACATGAATACAGCCCGTTAGAAAAGATATCATGAATATAACAGTGCGTACAATATCAAAATATTCATTTAAATTTGCGTTCCAAATAAGTTTTAACGGACAATAGTTAATCAATAATTTTTATGTTTACACTACACTAATTGCTTTATAATAGCCTTTCGAACAACATATTAATTAAGTATATATCTCTGAAAGAAAACAAAAATTGCTGAATTTTTGCTATTCGAGTAGATCGAAAATCTTGAAGCAAAAAAAAGAGATCAAGTGTAGCGGAACACCCTAATACAAATTATAAATATTCACACATGCGGTCACAACAAAAGATTTAACATTATTCAAATTTCTCAAGTGCAATGCATTAGCAATGGATACATGTTAATATACCATAATTGGAATTTTCTTGTGTTGTTGTTGTTCCAACCACTTGTGCTGATCGGTGCGTTTCAGGTAACATATTTATTTTGTGGAAAACAATCCCAAAATAAATGCAATAACAATTAGATCACATTACACTTTTTGCCCAATTCATAATACTAATACTACTTCGTGATATTAGTGTTAATAATATTAATTGGACATAATTATTTTAATCGTATTGGAAAACCACTCAGTCACGATACTATCAAAATTTATACTTGCCTAATCAATTTACTTTGCCAATACAATTTATATAGTAATAAATATAGTTAAGACAGATTTTAAGAACGAGTTAGTTTTATTCTCACTCGACTCTAGACTAGTTACAACCTTCTGATAGTCGGTATATAAACGGCTGCGATTGAGAAGGAATAAGAATCTGGTCTTTACCTTCAAAGCTCCCAATTGAGCTTTCTTTAATTAAAACTGCTCCTAGCTGAGCAAAACAATTGAAAAAAGAAACACCAAATAAAAAGAACAATTCTATGAAAATAACCACCAAAAACAAATTGTTTAATTTATATAAATAAAAACATTATACAAGCATTTTAAGCCTTGAGACATTAAAGACATTTCTACAAAAGTAAATCAAAATGTGAGCTATTTTAAGTAGGTTATGAATATTATATTAAAAAAATTAAAAAATTTTAAATAAACTTTTAAAAAATAAAATATTACACAAATAAAAAATTTCATTAAAGTGTCCAAATTGACTGTCGGTGGGGCTGCTCAGTGATGAGGGCAGGGTCACTGGTCACTGTCTTTATACGACAGTTAATTTTCGTAACTATCCATCTGCTTTCATAACCTATCTCATCTCTTCTCTATACCTTTTCTAAAGAATGTAGCACGGTACTTGACTAAATAGGCATTGTTGCTACTTCTACTACTTTTCTGGATTTTTTATAGACAAACGTTAATTAATAAAAAAAAAAATTAATCATAACATTAATCATAATAATTCGGATTATTGCAGGTGGCTTAAAAACGTTAGAAAGATGGCTCATAAATGTCACATATTTTATGTATTATATTTATTTATTAAGAAAACTTTAGTTTGAAATCAAACAGCGATATTTTTAAACTATTGCATAATATCTTCATTATGAAAACACGACACGATAGATAGCACACCTTAAAAATACACAAAATAACTTTACGTATAACTAAATTAAAAAAAATATATTTTTTACTCTTTAGATCTTTTAAAGAAAAGTATTCTAAATAACGATTTTAGTAATTAACTATGCAACTAATTAAATTTAAACGCGTATGCTACGAGCAATAAAAAAGTATAAATATTTATACTAACTGTCTAACTGTCAGTTAAATCAATTCAATGTTATATGTCGGATGCTTTTTATACTTCCTCAGCTAAAATGAAAACGCATGTAACTAACAAAGAAATTTAATTGAATTGGAGCACATATTTCATAGAAACAGCGAGTTGAATGTTTTCATTTTAGCTGACGACGTGTATGGAAATACATAAGAACTAAATTATTTAAAGGTTTTATGATTGTTTATAGGATTTTTGACGCCACTAGATAAAGGTTTATCATAATATAGAGAACATCAAAAATATTCTTATTTGTGCTGCCTGAAAGTATACTTCGATAATTATAACAGCTAATAAACCATTATAGCACTTTTTTATCACAAATCTTCTTTGCGATAAAACTAACTAGTTTCATTACGGGAAACAGTGTTACAAAGAGCTTACATTTATCTTGTATTTGAAATTATTATAATAGACTTTACTCTTAACAAGATACAACTTTAGCTTGATTTATTAAAATAAATAATAATTTCCTTTGTGGAGTTTTTTAACGATTTGCATTTCACCATTGTCTGATTACTTAACAATGGCAAGCAATGTATGGCATTTTTATTAAAAACCCACATAATTAGGGGGGCTACTTCATTAAGCATTATTAAGGAATGAGTATGCTTCAAAAACTATTAAAGAAGTATATATATTGTAAATCGAAAGTAGCTGTCGAAAAGGTTACCAAATTATTTGCTATAGTCTTTAATACTTTAAGCCTTTCTCTGAATTTCTCTTTAATTAATATATTTCCTTTATTTTTTTTTATTATAACTTAATCTTTACAATATAAAAATATTATACTTAATACTAAATCGAAAAATATCTGCGATTATATGTAACAGTGACTATTATTTCAATTCAATGCCCCTACCTAGCAGAACTAGAAAATAAGGTTGGAGAGAAGAAGGAATAATGTTTGTGGATATTTGATTTGAATTTTTATACATTGAAAATGACAGGAAAGACTTCTGGAGGGTGTTTATTTCATATACGAACCGTATTGCTAAAAAACTAATTTTTCCTATAATGCGTAGTGCGATTCCAATCAACATCAATTGGCTTTCAGCGAAAATCGAGATAACTACAAAAACGTGCGAGTAACGGAAACAAATTAAAATAGTGAAATACAACCCATATTGCGTCGATGCTCTAGATAATCTATAGAGTTGTCTCCAATGAATCTTTTGCCACTCTCTTGTACGCGGTCGAGCAACTCTAAAATAGACTTTTGAGGCGCCGGCCCATACATGAGAGCTATACTCAATTTTTAGACAAATATAGGTGGTATAAGTAGAACTAAGATCGAATGGAGTCAAGTATCGTTTGCACCATTTTAGAAAACCGTGACTTAGTCCATCGAACGCAACACTGAATTTTCATGACAAGAACATCAAGAGCTTCCGATTACTTAATACTTTTATCACCCATAGTAACAGATGTAGCACCATTTTCGAACACAGATCCATGCATCTCTTTTTTATTGTGAGAATTTGTTAAGATATTATTTTAATTGCTGTCACTAGGATTATGCCTGACACTGGTCGGGCCTAATGATTATGTACATATAGATTTAAGATTTGAAAACTTGTTGATGGTTCATATTATTATAAAGATACAATAAATAATTTATATATGGAACAAAATCTTTTCACACGACCCACTTCGGAAATTGTTGCAAGATAATGATTTAAAATATTATTCATGTTCTGTCTGTTGAAACTCACTTCCAACTGGTTCGGTCTATTACAGAATGAATACGAATGATAAATGGTGCTGCAATCTCTGAAAGATTATTTAGAGTTAAAAGTTTGACAAAAAAGATCATTTAGAAAAATAAGAAATAGGGTAGCAGAAAGAACGGGGTCTTGCGGTAGCCCTTAAATAATCTTGAACTCGGCTGATGAAATCCCATCTATAACAACTCGCATAGTGTGATTCCTGAGAAGCCTCCATATAAATCTGGAGAAATTATCACCGCCAACAAAAGCAACAAGTGTGCGTCATGCCACATTTTTTCAAACGCTTTGGAAATATCTAGAGCCACAACCTTACTTTCACCGAAATAATGTATTAAATTGTACCATTCTTTTCACAGTAAATCTAACAAGTCACCCGTAGAGCGCTCCCCTACGAAGCCATACTATCGGTCATTAAGTGCCTCACAAGATGAAAATTAATGATAATTTTCGTCACTTTAGAAAATGCAGAACAAATTGCAATTGGGCGATACTTTTCAGGGCTGTTACTTACCGCATTAGGGGATCGGTATTACATTAGCAACCTTCCAACACTTTGGAAATTTTCTGGCATGATACAACGTGCTGAAAAGTGCTGCTAACGGATGCGCTAGCTTCGAAGAGCAATGTTTCAAGACCAGTGGTGGAATTCCATCAGGCCCAAGAGACCTGCTGACGTTGAGATCTACTAAAACTTTTTAAACCGCTTGTGCTCAAAGGAATATCTTAAGCAAAGTAACTAATACTCTGTCGAGCTCTGGGCGGTGATCGTAATGTCTTAATGACAAGCATGTGGCCTTAATAAGAACAGCCATCCGGAATGCTGTATTTTCAGCCAGTCCAAAAATTTACGAATCATTATGCTACCAAGACCTATGTAACTCAATTTGATACGACTACAGCACACTGTAAAAAATAAATCCTAAAATTCAATTTCATCCCACTGTGCATTGTTGGACATTCAAAAAATCATTCTATTGATCAGAACTGCTTGTGATTTTATAAAGGCCTAAAGTTTTAAGTTGGTAACATTTTTTAACTGACTGAATATGCGAAGACATTCTATTCTGATATGGATATAAAGTTTGTCCAGTAAACTGAAATCTATGGCCTAACGCATCTCTATAAAAATTGGATATGATACTTTAGATGATTTCTCGTGGGCTAAGCATCAGCCAAGTTGGCGTGAGCCAAACGATAATACTCTATATTAAGAAAGAGCATTTACAAGCCAAGGACATAAATAAGAAACAGTTTTCTACAAACAACATCATTCCATGTTGACGCAAGCATTTATGAAATCACAGAATTAGAAATTATTCAAATATATACCGGCAAAAAAGTTATAATTTTTGCTTTATAATATCACACATCTTGAGATATGGTTTGTGTGAATATCCAAAACTACTTAATGTCTCGTTTTTGTAACTTAAGTGAAAACTTGTCACATGAATATTTGGTTTGCACACGGTGAACTAGAATTAGTTTACAACCACTAGTTGCTGTTAATCAATTATGGTTAAATTTAAGCTCACAATGTAATTATAATATTGTGATAGAGGAAATGTCTTACTTAGATTTCAGAAATCAAACGTGGGATATCAAAAATGGGCAGAAGATAAATTTGTAATCAGTGGACTTTGTTAGTTTTAAGATCTGGACAACATTGGTGAGCCATTTCCACCTGCTACCGAAAATACTAAGCACTAGAAAAATCTAGAGAAAAATGAACACTGAAGATGGCATATAGCCGAAACCGTAAAATCATATCCAAACTAGAAAAACCCCTTACTTAGATCGGGTTTTTCAATTGTGGTAACACCAATAACAAGATAGTTTTGACATTTAGTAGATGCATTGGCAATTGTTACAATGAATTCAATTTCGCACGAAAATCGCCTTAAAATTATTATTTATTTTATTTTAAAGGTTTAATATTTCTAAATGATAACGTTAAGTTTTGCAAAAACGCTAATAGAAATAATATTGTTTAAAAAATAAGTTTCCAAAGCTGTTCTAAAAGACAAAATCTGGTTAAATTTAAAAAAAAGAGTTTGAATTTTAATTTATATTCAATTATTTTAGTTTTTAATTTATTTTAATTATAAGTTTAACTATTTTATTTTACAATAACTGAATTAATCAATTCGAGATCATTTTTTTTAGTTTTTAAGTTTAAGATTGAACATAAAAAGTGGTTTTGTTTTCGAATTTTTTTTTGAGTTTTGTTGCCTTTTTGCTGTGTTGTTTCAATTAAAACTCTCCGTTAATTTGACATAAGACTACTGAATTTTCTACACAAAATTTGGGGTAAAGTCCACTGATGAGCTACATGAGCAGTAGTGAAATGGCCATATGGATATGCTCTCGCCCGCAGTAATACATCTCAAATATATTTTTGTAATAAAAAATATTTTACTAGAATATCATAAAATTTTTATTTATTTTTAAAGGAATCTAGCACAAATTAATGTAGATTTTATTTTATTTAAAGTTTTTTTATAAGTTCTATTTTAAAATGGGCAAAAAAAATTTCAAAAATGTACTTTTATCTTTCGATGTATCTTTGTGTGCTTGTATCTCTTAAATGCATTTTAAAAATTAATTTCAAGTAGTTTCCATAAAATTATTAAGTACTTCTGAAATGGTTAAACGAAACTATACTAAAAAGTACTTTTATAGTGGTCCGTTAAAGAGGTTGTTATTAGAAATCTTTTAAAAGATAATTTTGTGTAAGGCAACTAAGGAATAGTTTCGAAATTGTATTTTAGTTTTATGTAAAGTTCTTTTTCAATCGACTAATTTCCTTCTTAGAAATCTTTTGGCGAAAAGTATTTCTAAAAGCATGCATGCTTTAAGCAAAATGTTTTCTTGTTTGATTTTTAAACTATACCTAAATTAAGAAAAGCAAGGTTTAAGGGCTACCTAAATAATGTGTACTAGTTTTAAAGATTCTTTTTGTTGTGGATTCATCTTCTACCTATTTTCTAAAGGGTACTTGTTAAAAAAGTACTTCTATATAAAGTAGCTTTTACTTTAACCGTATCTTTATTTCAGGAAATTTATTTAGTAAAAGACTTCCTAACAAAAATTGATTAAAACACATTTCGCAAAGATATTTAATTTGCATACAAAATTGTATATAACAACAGATTATTTGATAATTTTATTTTATTAATTTATGGGGTTTACGTTTTCTTGAAACGCTCCTGACATATGATGGAAATTCGATAATTAATTGCTATCAGTACAAGCTAAAATCCACATGTTTTGATATTGTTTTGTACACCATGCATTCTATTTGTAATGGGCTGTTGTGTCTATTCAAAAGGTCTGATAAAAATTTAGAAATTAAAATAAAAGTGAAAAGCTCAATTAATTAATTTATTTCTTTAATTATTTTCAAAATGGTTATCGCTTACAGAAAAATTCAAATCTAAATTAAATAACTTTAATCTTTTTGATTTAGAAGTTATTAAGCGAAAATTATTTGCTTATCAATTTTATTTGCTTATCATACGAAAAAAACTTTGCGTATTTGGCGATATTCGATTGTACGTGTGATAATGTGTGTTTATAAAAAGTTTCACTTACCAAATTGAGTTTCATCCAACAAAGTCTTTTTAATCTCATGTCCATCATCGTTACTACTGCCAACACCATCAATACTTTCCAGTTCAGTGCGACGTGGCGGCTTTTCAACAGGATTAACTTCTGTCAATAGGCTTTTTTGCATTTCCATGATTACAGAACCGTCCAGCATCGAACTATTATGAGTTTTATCCAACTTTGAAGATATTAAACCGTTTTCACTTAGCATTGTACTGTCTTTTTGATACGTTTTTATACGACGGCAATACCAGCATATAACAAGCACAACAACTATGAGAAGCAATAGTAGGCTGGTGACAATAAGGCAAATGATAAGCAAAATATTTGTATCTCTATCAGAGGTGGTAGTACCCATGCCACCAAAAGTATTGACCCCACCTGTGCCATCTAAAGCACTATAGTTGTCACCATTGATAAGTAAAAGAAATTCAGCTTCGGCCTTTCCACCACGATTGTCAGCTATACAGGTATAGGAACCTTTGTCGGTTGAGCGTACACCAAAAATGCGTAATTCAGAATTGAATAAATTAGGCGTTTCAGAATGTTGCTGCTCCACCGAATTGAGTATACGAAATCTAAGATCATTGGGATTTATGAGGCGTTTATTGTATAGCCATGTTACATTAGGCCGTGGTGAGCCTTCTATACGACAGGGAAGCGTTATGTTGTCCGATTGAGCTTCAACGTATGAGCGTATTGAACCCAAAATTTTTGGCGTGCAAGCAAAATTCTCCGAAGGAATTTCATTCCATAATTTACCCTTTAAGGTTTTGGGCTCATTACAATCTGTTGGTGGTGTATAAAGACGATGAGCAATGGCAAAATCACGAAACTCTTGCAACTCACAAGTGCAGTTCCATGGATTTGACGCCAATGACAAGTGCACTAATTTTGGTGTACGCTGAAATGTTTCTTTTCTCAGTACCGTGAGATTATTGGATTCCAAGTAGACTGCCGAAAGTACTGGCAGCTGGCCAAAAGCATGAATATCGATACGTTTTAGTCTATTGTTCTTGAACTCCACTCGTGACAAAAAATGCAAATCTGCAAAGAGATGATTTTCCAGCATTTCGATTTGATTGTTGTTCATTACTAAATTACGCAGCTTGGCCAGACCATTAAAAGTTCCTACGTGCAATTCTTTAATAAAATTGTGCGATAAATCTAATTCGATTAATATGGCAAGACCTTTAAGAGCATCTCGATTTAGTTCTTGTATTGTACAATTTTTCAGGAAAATCTTGTGTAAATTTTGAAGGCTTGCTTCTATAAATTCTTCTCTTCTGAGTTCGGGTATCATATTGTTAGATAAATCTATTACCTGTAATTCATTACTTAGATCGTTAGGTATTGTAGAAATTTGTCGACTTTTACAGTCTGCTGTTTTTTTGCCAGAATTCCAATGACAATGACACATACCACAGCTCTGCATCCAGTCAGAATTTCCAGCCGTAGTCTTTACACTAAGAAGCAGAAGAAAACTAATGCCAAATGTGACTTGTGGCAACCAGTCTTGCAGGCAGTATGATTTCATTTTGTTTGTCTTTTTACTTTCGGAAAGGGAGAAAAATGTTTTGAAATCTGTTAAAATCATGTTGATAAAATAATAATACTAATGATGGTAATTATTCAGTATAAGCTGCACTAAATGATTTCATAAAAGTTGTATGTAAAATGAAATCGCGAAATTTTCTAGGCAGACATTAATTGCTGCTTTATTTTTATATGTTTTTAGTTTACAGCTAATTACATTAAACTTCACAACCATCTGTTGGCTCTTTGTCGTTTTCTTGTTTTCACTTTTTGCACCAATGGCTGTTTAGTGCCCTTAATTTAGGCCAACTTATGTGATGGTTGCGTGCAGATTGCTTTTTACTTTTTTCCTTTCTGGATTGTGTTATTCCTGTAAAAGTCTCAATCAACTTCTTAATTCCTGTGGAATGTTCAATGGTAATAAAGCGGAGCCAGCCTTTTGATATAAGAATGCTGCTGTTGCTGTTAAACACAGACTCAACTTTGCTGCCGTTAACGGTGATGGGTTCGATGTTGGCTGTAGTGTTAAAATTCGTGTCGTTCGTTTACTTGTTATTATTTAATGTTCTTGTTTGTTGGTTGTTAGCTTAATTTTGTGCAGAATCTTCGTTATAACTTTTGTTAATATTTTATTGTTATTGCTGGTGTTGTTTCTGTCTTTTGACTTTTGTTTTGTGGAAGGCAAGGGTTATACGAGCAGTAACATTCCTTTAATTGTCAGCATTTGTATGAGGACTTACCACTAGTAATTTGCATAGCCATCACTGTTGTTACATTTATTAAATACAGCCGCAAATAAATTAAAAACATTCGTTTTATTTTTTGTTTTTATTGTTGTAGTTATATCTGGAAAATAAAAACAAAACAGATTTCATAAATATAAGAATCAATTAAAGTAATTGCAAGCAAATAATAATAGTAAATAAGTAAAGAAAAGTATGTCATTATTCATTTTATTATTAGTGTTTATTTCAACGTATCTTCTGTTAAATTTTATTTTGCTGGTGAGCAGTGCAGAGTACGAATTTAAATTTTGATAACAAATCACTGCAATATTTTAGGAGTGGACCTTTCGAGATATATCTCTCCTAATTGGCTTAAGAATTTTCAATTAAAACCTGAGCTTGAATATATCACACACAAAAAAGGTTGTTGAAATGAAACGATATTTATTAACTGCAACAATAGCTAAGAAAGTTTACCTGATTGGTTTCTGCCTTTTTAAAATCTATTCTGTTAATTGAGTAATGTAACCGATCTAGTTCAGCTCACTACTATGAAACTCAAGTGTAGGTAGTTTCGATTACAAAAATCGACTGGGTAACTTTATTTAGAAATGACAAGTTGAAAAAAAAGAAAAATTTACACGGAAAATAAAAGGATTTAAAAAACTTCCTTAAAAAATACAAATATTAAATAAAATTAGGAAAAAGTTTTCAGTATTATGAAAAGGTGAGTTTGAAATCATTTACAAGTATTTGGCATAAAAGTGAGTATAAAACGTGTGAAGACGCAAATTGTTTCTAAAATGGAGTTACAAAGACATAGTGATAATTCTGTAATAAATCATACGAATAATTTAATTTATTATGTTTTTATTACGCTATTCCAGCAATTTATATTCTAAATAAAAAATCTAAATATATGACTACGGAATCGTTTAGTTTTAAATGCCAAATTTATTCATTACACAAGAATTACAAATAATAATATTCGCAAATCGCAAAAATCGATTAGCAACAAACTCGGTTTTATTTTCTCTGGTCTTTGTCTCGGTGTAACAATTATATATTCTACCGTGCTATCGTAATTATATGGAGGGTATTTTTATAGAACTATGGAACTTTGCAACAGAATAAAGCCGAAAAGAATTTTTTTAAATTGGCATGAAATTAAAATTCTTACATTTTAATTTAAATACGATTACTGGCATACTGGCCAAGGCGGTCGGCTGGATTGGACGTATACTAAGCTGGAGGTCCAATTTAGAATGATTTTTTTCAAAATTTATCACCGTATATCGGCAATAACGCAAAGAGTTAAATCGCACGATCTTGGAGGCCAACTCATGGTCCGAAAAGTGAAACTATCCGGTTACCAAACATTTCTTTTAATAAACAATTTGTGGTACGAGCTGTGTGACATATTGAAACGTTTTCAAAGAAGTGCGGAGCAATAATTTTACCAGCTTTTAATACATCAATTTTGTTTATTAACATATTCGGTCATATGACAGTGACCTTTATCGCCAAACAACATTTGCTTACGAAAATCAGGACAAACGGCAATCTTGTTTTGGCCGAATCTATACCTTGCTAGGTGATCGTGTGGCTTAAATTCTTGCATAAGTTAGATTTTTTTGACATAAAGTGGATGGAGACATAACCATATCCTGTGCACGATTGCGAATTGGCTGATTCGGGTCTTCCTCTACGCTACGCTCTATTTAGAGTAAACATGGTGCAAAAATGTTCCACAGTTAGTCTAATTAATTGCTGTAGTAGTGTCGTAATATATACGTAGAGATCGTTACGTATCAGGCATTAGTCTATTTATGTTAAAATGCTAAACCAAACAAAGTTCTATACCGCTATAAAATCACCCAGAGGTTTGTTTTTTCTAGATATGAAAACCGAAGGGACCATTTTTCGTTAAACCTTGAAAATAAAAGAAAAAATAGTTCGCAAACATTTTTCTTATATTTAGCATATTGCACCCTAAATACAAAAGGGTCACAACTCAAAATACTAAAATTTTTGGAAGAGACAAAAAACACATTTAACATAAAAATAGACATAACTGTATTTTTCCGGTTAAAGAAGATAGTGATGTGAAAGAATTTTTTGCAGTAGCTAGAGATGTATAATCCGAATTAATTTATGGAAAAAAGTCAGTTTTTAAATTTTTTGAGTTGTGACCCTATTGTATTTAGGATGCTATATATTCAATATAACCACCACTTTCTAAAATCCGAAAATTATATTTAATTAAGTCCGGAGAGATAAAGAAGAAAAATTTGTTCAGGTGTGAAGAATAACTTTTCCTTGTAGTAGGGCAACATAAAGGACTGCAGAGAATAAAATCTTTCTGAATCTTGTACCTGGTGATTTGTATAACTCGATTGTTGCGAATGAATAACTTGAATTATTGTTTTTATTATTTTTTGTTATTTCATTCAACTGATTTTTCCATAGTTGCGATGTATATTTGTAAAAGTAACTTCGAAAAATCTTCGTAGCAGCTGTTTGACTTGACCTGAACAGCGGTGTTAACTAAATATGTCTGACAAAGAGAGATAAAAATATTTTTTGTAAAGTATATGCAAAAGGATTAATAAAAAAGAGAAATTAATTATGTAGACAGCAGATGCCAGTTGATTTCTTGTTTGAGTTTAAAGTTATCGTGTGTTATGTAAAATTTAAAAAAGTGTGGTGAACTCATTTCTATTATAATGTAAAGAGTGGCAAGCTAGATAGGAAATAAAAACTCTTACTAAGTAAATTGAGTGAAGCTGAAATTTTGTATTACAATAAACTGATTTATTGCAAAAAATAAAAAACAAATCAGGACGATGCTGCCTATAACTCTCATTAAAAATAGAAAACGTTTTTTATACAACTATATGTCATTAACTGCAAAAGAAATAGGGAAATAATTGTATAATGAAAATTAGTTAAAAAAAAAAAACTAAAACTATTTATGTCAAATACATAGATTTCCAGTTCATGTAATTAACATTTGCTCTTGTGTTCGTAACGAGCAGAATTATGTTGACATTTTTGAGTTATCAAAATAACAAAAAATCGCTTTTGGTGACATGAATAATTAAACAACCGTTATTGTCGCACAACCCACAGGCAACTCCCGAAAAAGCATCACATTGTATTACATACAAAGAAATTCTCTCTTCACAAATGATGAACAAAATATTACAGTCAAAGGTGACTGATATAGTGACATGATATTAATATTAACCGCTATTGGCATTGGTTTTGCTGACATCTGATATTTACTAAAAACAAAAACATTATATAAAAGATTTAATGGACGTAGCATTCCACAACGATGATGAGATTTAATCTAATCTAAATATATTTTTCCAAATCTATCGCCAATTGTCTCCGCTGATAAATCGTAGCTGACAAGGTACTTGGAGCTCAGTATTCCAGCACAATTTTCGCCACGGCAATCACATGGCTAAATGACCAATCGATTTAGAATATTTGCCTTGCCTTAATTTATTTTAAAGCTGTAAAATATATAAAATCACTGTTTAAATCTCCCAAAAGTAAAAAAAGCTACGTTATATCATTATCTTAGCTCTTGACAAAACTATTACGAAAATAAAACATTTTTTTATTTACCCGCAACAAACTGCCATCTGTTCATTTTTGATTGTTATTTCCAAGAGTTCTTAAATATTTGATCATTACAGTTTTTGGACGTGATTAAATTCTTTAAGGATTTTGTTGTTAGTTGAAATGTTCAGTTACCACAAGTAAGAACAACTGTTAGTATTATGCAAAAGAACAAAACGAAAAGATTGCTGTTCGTGAGCTCTTTCTATTACCTTTTTTCTTTAACACAAACACTGCGTTGGTTGATCTTAGTTTTGAAATTATTCAAACTTTGGCAAATGACCTGATTATTACATCTTTTTGGATTTCTTTCTCATGTTGAATTTTAATTTAATGGGCAACTTTAAGGGTTCAATTTGCACAAATATTTGACGTTAAAACGTTACTTTCGTCATCATTTCGGTTACTGTTAGCGCAGAAAATCAAGAATGTGTAAAAGTGTTAATGAAAACAAAAAGCAACTTTAATTCTTACAATTATTGAAATAAAACGAAGTAAGAATGTGGAAAGTTAAAGGTGGCATAACTAAACAAAAATGTGACAAAAACTTATATTTTTGCATAACTAACACGAATTTGTAATGCCAAAGAGATGTTAAAGAACATAGAACACCACTATAAGGGTTCATTTCCAGTCGGTAGATATGACGCAAACAATACTTAAAACTAATTCTTTATTTTAACTGCAGCAGAAATCATAAACAACGTCTGCAAACATACGAACGTAATCGGGTTTTTCAACAAGAAGTATATTTTTTAATTGAGGCAACACCAATAATGTGATAGTTTTGACATTTAGTTTTTTGACGTATTCGTAGTAGATGCATTGGCAATTGTTGAATTCAATTTCGCACAAAAATCGCATTAAAATAATTAAAATCCACTAGAAAAATTGTGGTTCTGTTAAAGTTGTATTTCGTAAAATTCGTGACAATATAATCGTCCTTTTGAAACTGCTTTTAAGAATTTGATCATTACATTTCGGCAGGCTTGATACAAAATGTGCAGACACCAAGGCGTGTTCGCCCGGGTGGTTCAAGTAAAAACATCGCGGCCGTGAGCCACAGTATTGAAGCTGCTCCAAATTCCCCTCCATCGACGTTCTCAAAAATTGGGGTTATTCAAAACTCCCACATGGCGAATTTTGCATAAGGATTTATTTTAAAGCCTTGCAGGATTCAACAGGTGCAGGAATTGAATCCAACCGACTATTTACATCTCCGTAGATCTGCTTCGTTTTCTAAAAAAAATATGTTTTACAAACAACAAGCAAAATTGCCGCATTTAGGCTTCTGAAAATCCTAGAGCGATTATTAAAAAGCCTATGCATGCTCAACGTGCTATATGATCTGGAGGTATGATTGGGCTTTTTTTTCGAAGATGAGGCTGGAGATGCGGTAGCGGTCAATGTATCACGCAATGGCGAGATGCCACATGTGCCACATGTCCCACAGCCAGTGAAAGTTATGTAAACCAAATTTCCCGATTGCATAATTTCACGACAATCAGCAGTTAAGTGGCCAGCCATATCGTGTGATTTGACACCACTGGATTATATGTTGTGGGGCTATGTTAAGGACAGAGTCTATACGAAGCCAATTGAATCGATTTCAGCTTTAGAAATCAAAATTCGTGATGTGATTCAAGAAAAATTACTGCCATTTTTCAAAAAGTGATTTGAAAGTGATGAAAGAATCGACATATGTCTGTGTGATTGTAGTGGACATTTGCGGGATATCATTTTTCATTCATAATTGCTGGACTTTTCTCTTCGTAATACATTTTAAATTTTAATCACCTTAATCTTAATTATTTGTTTTACTTGATTTTCGAAAACACAAGAGAAAAACTATTTACTAAGATTCCCGTTAGCCAAAATACCTCACAGTATTTATTAAAAATAAAAATAAATTAATAAATAAAATCAATTTCTTAACGAGCATTAATATTTAAAACAAACATTATAGGGGCAATTTATAAGAAAAACTGATACCAGATTTTAACGCTACTTTTAAAAATTATCTATTCACAGGTGCGTCGGACATGAGATACAACAAAATACGAATTTAACCGAAAAAGGTACCGTGTTGGCTCCTAAAATGTAGTTCGTTTATACTTGATTTACAAAGAAATAACATACAATCAATTTTACAAACTGTTTATCTGCAAGAGTTTGACTTAATTTGTTACTCCACCACTTCCTTTTTACAGATGGCTAAAAACACTTTAATATAACTCATTTGGTATTGAAAATGATAATCACACATCTGTAGTTAATGATCTCTAGTATATTTACAATGAAAACCTAGCAGTTAAACCTACTTTGGACTATTCCTCAGCCAATCCACAATGTCAGCAATCCTAAATTTTAAATACTCTTATCCAATTATAACATACATATGTAGGTGCCCCTGTAGGCTAGTAAGTAGTGTACTAGCTTGTCAGTATGGGGGTTGTGGGTTCGATTCCCAACGAAGACCTTGGTTTTTTTTCACTACAAAAATAAACATTGGCTGTCAGTGGGGCTGCTCAGCTATGAAGGCATAGTCACTGGTCGCTGTGCTGTCTTATATACGGCAGTTAATTTCCGACTTATACTTTCACCATCTGTTTCATCTCTTCTCTATCCCTTTCCTAAAAACGGTAGCATGGTACTTGACTAAATAGGCATTGTTGCCGGAAGTGCTACTTCACTTTAAAAAAAAGTAACATACATATTTATTATTTATAAATATATTAATTACTTGCCCAAGTATAATAAGCATTATATGGGTCCCAAATCAGAATAGCATTTGGAATGTAACCTATCTATCTCAAGTCTAAGTACCGACAAGAACTATGCGTTTTCACAACACCTGCTATAAAAATATGTTAGCCCCGTAGATGTAACTTACGTTAGTTTATGCAACTTACGTTATATCTACTGGATGCTGGACTAATGTTAAATAAATATATTGCGTAGAATGATTAGCATTGTTTAACACAACGTCTCCAAACTCATGTCTAACTAATCCTAACCATAATAACATATCTAAAATTTTTAACTTAACCTTTAAAGCAGTATTTAACACGCAAAAACTCTTAAATAATAATAAAATAAAAAAATATTTTTTTAACGTTTTATTTCTGATTCTTTTAAAATAATTTATATTTTTAGTAGTAGCAGTTATGCAACCACAAAACTGATATAAAAACATACTTTGATGAAAAAACGAAAATAAGGTCCAGAAATACTTTTGCTTGCACCTCACTGAGGAGTTACTCTTCTGTAGCCCTTTTGTTAAGACTCTTACATCAGTTATATACAATGTAATATCAGGGTTAGTTAAAAGACTCTGTCATGGTGCTATGCCAAAATGACTTGTCTTCTAAAAGGATTTACAATCAGAATGGTAAATTTCCTTTAAATAAGCCAAGCATATTTTATTAAATTTAACATAAGAAAGGCCTTTTCAAAAAATGTTTTATTGGGACATTTCTTAATCATAAGTTAAAGTAAATTTAGTTTGTGATTTCGTTATCGCAAACCGATAGGTGTGTTCTAATTTCTGTTTAGTAATAAACTGAAATCACGATGAATGAAATAGTTACTTAATACTTATACTTACAAAATAATTACGAACTTCTGATTTGTAAAAGTTAAGTTGAGTAAAGAGAAAATACTTTTCTTAAAATACAAAAAAACTGCACTGAAGGAGTATACAATTATTTCATTGTTAATACCCCTGTATTTGTTGAACAAACAATTATTATTTGCATAAAAAACAACCATCAAAAATATAATATTCTAAATATTATCATAAAACAGAAAACTTGTTTACTTTGATGCAAATTGTAAGCGTACGCTAGAATCATTAAAATCAGCAATAGCAAAAATATTTAAATGAGGCAAATATAAACCATCTAAGCAAGGATACATAAAACAGAACAAAATGAAAAAAAGAAAAAAAGACAATTACAAAAGCAATGGAGCAATTCAATGAAATTTTAAACTTCAACATAACGATGTGCAATTGATATCACTTTTGCTGTATTCTTTCAATACCCTTTTGAAGATGAAGCAGCAAGATGGGTTTGAAAGAAAATGTCTAACGAATGTATATAAAGCTATTGATGACTGTTGATTGTGGAAGCCGCATTTGCCACATTGATTATATAAAGCGACACAAAAGTTTTATATTTCAATTATCGAGATCAGTGCAATGATGATGTCTACATAAAGGGATGCAAATAGAAACGTTTTTGGTCTGCATTATAAAAAACACTTACACATTTAAAAAGTGAATTTAAATTCAAATCAGAGTTTAAACACATTAAAACTTTGCCAGCAGTTCTTGAAATCTACTTGATTTCAGAATCGAGTTGTATCGAAAATTAAAAACGTATGTAAAGCGAGTGATGTAATATATAAGAAGCTTATTTTGGATACAAACTTGTAAACATAAAAAATACAAAAAAAAAAAATAGAAATAATTAATTTTTTAATTAAACAGTTTAGTTTATTAACTTAATCTTTATTTTTTATTTTAGTTCTCGATATTTCGCCAAATTTTATTTTCGTGGCATTTTCAGGAAGAGGAAAAAGTGTATAAACAATTTATAAAATTAATCATTAACGAAAAATTGTTGACAAACAAATTAAAAAAATACTCAAAAATTATTTCAAAAAACAAACAACAGAAAGAAATTAAACAAATATAACTATTTATACTTACAAACAACTTTTTTATACTAAAAATTTTTTAAATAAAAATAAATTTTAAAAATAATGACCAAACATTACAGTATTAACTATTAAAGTTATATAGCTACAGAATTTTTATAATTTTATGCACCAAAAGTTTATAATTTTGTTTAACATTCTCTGTATTTGCTTTAAAAATTATTCTTTTTGTTGATAGTACTTTAATTGTTTATTACATTTCTAGCATATACCGATTTATTTATAATTATTTTCTAAATTTCAAAATGAAACATTTTCAAAGTTAGGATAGTGAAGATAATACTGACTTTTGTAAACTAGTATTATCCCTATATCTGACTTACATATGTCCTGCTACTCTAGTTTTTAATTTATCCTTTGTTGCGCCTACATAAACGTTATTACAATTCTCCTTATCATTACCGTATTAGACATATTTAATTTTGTTTGATTTTTTGTTTTATGGAAGAAATATTCTTAGTCATAGATATTTATATCAAAGTATATTTATATACTTTGATATAAATATAATATATAAATATACTTTGATATAAATATCTATGACTAAGACATATTTAATTTTTGACTTTTACCTTATGTTTGACTACAGAACCTATTTAATGTGTTAGTGTTCTTATATGCCATCTGATATTTATTGGTACTAAAAATGTTTGATTTTTTTATTTTTCGGCTGAACAAAGATTTATATATTTTGGTTTCATATAACACTTTTCTTCCTATTATTAAATTGGTTAGTCAACCTATTATTTAATCCTATTGGTAAATTGGTATCAGTTAAAAAATTCCTAGTCTTTTCCTTATTCTTTCTACAGAATTTTTACCACTTATTGTTAAAATCCTCACTATCAAACTATTGGCTGTGTTAATAATAATTCTTTTATTTTGTTTAGAATAATAATTAATATTTCTACCTGCAGTAGTTGGTTTTTCTTACCAATCTATAACTAATGTTTTATTTCTTCTAATTATTAAGGAGTCTAAATATGGAAGTTTTGATTCGCCTACCTTTTTAATTGTTAATTTTATTATGTATAAAATCTATTTAATGATTGTAACATTTTGTTAATGCAGATTCAGTTATAACTCAAAAAAATCATCAACATATTTTGTTATAATATTTGGTCAACATTTAGTTTTTCAATAACATTATCTAACAATTTTTCCACACCAATATCTGCCACAATTGAAGAAGCTGGAGAGCCCAACGGAAGTTCTTTTTGTTGAATATATGGTTTTTCATTATACTGAATATATCTTATATCTTCTATAAAAAACTAAAGAATATGTATAATTGGTTTAAAATTTTTTTTTTATTTCCATGATTCTTAATATGGAGAATTAACAAACGAACAAAGAAAATTCTTCTTACAGAATTTTTGGCATACTGCAATAACAGTATTTAAGTTTAAAAAGTTCTTCAACTATATCATTATTAGTCTTCTTCAATTTGGTAGCAGGGTCTTCATTACTTCTGTGTACTTTGTTTTATCTCTTACAATGTTGTTAATCCGTACGTTATAGTCAGTTTTATTTAAAGCTACAGTAGTGTTATCTTTATCTGCTTTTAAAATTAATAAATCTATATTATTTTTCAAGAACCTTTTAGTTTCTTAAGATTCTTACTATTTTCTGTTCTTCTTTACCTTGAAGTGTCTGCTTTAAATAAAACCTTAAATAAAACTTCTAAAGACGTAAAAAATTAATTCTTATTAGAATCAACAAACGTATTCGGTGTCACATTACTGAATGGGGCCATGTTATTATGAGACGTAAGAAAAATATTAAGCAAATAAGTAAAAATACAGTTACAGTTGCTCTCATTTAAAAAAAATAAATATTGGTGATAGAAAACCTAGACCTAAAGTAACGATTGAAGTTGGTAGATTTATGGTTTGTTGCGAAAATCATGAGAATTTTAAAAGACTAAAACACGATCTGCAAAACGTGATCAAATCAAGTCGATATAATGGTGCGTCATAAAATATGTTTATAATCTCTGTGGATGGCTGAGATCCTTGCAGTAAGACTATTTTTATAGAAAGGTAATAGAAAAGTCACACTTTTATGTTCATAAGAGTATTCGGGACATCATTAATAAACAGGTCAGGGTGACATTTGTGGGAAATGCACGATGTGTAGAAGTATAATTTAAATATTTGATAAAATACTTATCAATGATATAAAATGAAATTCTATTTTACAGATAGATCTATTATGGGCAGAACAGCGATTGCATGCTATCATATACAATACAGAAATCTTGGGCTAAAGAATAACTTGTTACGGGAACCTTTTTGTAAAATCTATAAATAGAAAATATTACAAAAAAAGAGATCAACATTTTTAGGTGAACTAGAGCAATAGACCAAAAACTAAAATAAATAATTTGCGCTTATGAAGTATGTATGTAAAGTAATTCTTGATCTAGTTTCGTCAAATTAGAGCTAAAAGCTTATAGACAGGTAAGGTAAATTTTACCTTTTTTATTTTACAGCGATACTTTTGCTTAAACATATTCATGCATTTACATTGAAAAATAATTAGATATTGTAAGATCAGCGACAAGAAAGCATAATCTATGTGGCAGTAAAATTTTGATTAATTTCATCGCTCATCTTTCGTCATCTTTCAAATAAATATCAGAAGTAAATAAAATATCAGTTGCAATATCAGCCTTTACTTGAAATGTTGCCTTTTTTATCAGAATAATATCTGGAGTAAATAAATATTTTTGCAAAATAACTAACCTTATTTTTGAGTTTGAACCCTGTAGGTATTATTGGAAGGGTACGATAATAGCTTAAGGTGGCCCTCCTCAGACATATAAAAAATTTAAGCTAATATTCATTTGTTATTTTTAAGACGATTTTGGAAACTTTAATTACTTAGAAAGATCTTCAGCTTTTAAATCTTCATAGTTTCTTAACGGAAATAATTTTAAAATTAACTCATATTGATTTTAATGCGAACTTCTTAAAAACAAAGCTGCAAAAAATTAACGAGCATTCTAAATTAACTACTGAAACAAGCACTTTTTGGATAAAATAGAATAATCGTCTAACCGTCTGGGGAGCCGTAAAAGGTAGACTCAAGAAGTTTTCACAGAAGATGCTCTTCTATAGCCGCTATAGTAAAAACTATTTCATAAAAATTTTATAGCATATTAAATTTCGATGGAAATATAACACACTAAATGATCTCCCAATAGTGTTACAATTGTTACGATAATGGCTTTATTATAGAGACGTAGTATGCAGATATTTTAAGTTAAAATATTTTTATATCTGCTTCACAAAAACTTTTAAATAAAACTAAAATAAAAAGGGTGTTCATAAGGGCATGTAATAACATCATATAGGGCTTTAATTTTTGAATAAATGATGTTTCCATAGAAGACATAATTTTTATATAAAACAGACATGCCGTAAAAACCATTATAGGGACATAGACTCTTGGAATTTGCAAGGAGTGTGTTCTGCTATGCCTGGTAATAGTACAACTACCAAAAAAACAATTAAATTATAATAAATATATAAAAACTTGGTAAAGAATATCCTGAAACTTAACTAATATGTCTAATTATGACCTTTTTGCAAATGTATTGACATGTCTCTAGTAAAACAGATATAAAAAATTTAAGCTAACAGGTCTCTTAGTAATAACGTTATTTTCACAGGTAAAATTTTAAAAAGTGCATAAACCATTTATTTTGAAAATGAAAAATGTTTTTCTTATCAAATGTTTGTATAGAAATGTCTTTAAGGTTTGGTATTTTATTGCTATGTTGGTTTAACGAGAACTCTCACTTCATCAATTTGGCTTGAGATAAAAGACTCTTGAAATTTATATACAAATTTGGGGTAAAATCCACTGATGAGCTATATGAGCAGCAATGAAATGGCCATATTCTTTCCCCCACAATATTACATTTAAAATATTTTTTAAAAAATATTTTATGAGAATATCATAAACTGTTTATTTTTAACGGAATTTAGCACAAATTAACGTAGATAACATTTAGTATTCTGTAAAAAACAAAATCAAAATACAAATTTAAATACTTTAAACACCTTTTTCCTTACATTAACTGGCATAAAATAAGAACTACAAATTTTGTTCAGATTTTTCTATTGAATAAAAAAAAATTGTTATTGAAACAATGAATTTTATGAATATATCCTAAATCAATAAATCCCTCCAAAACATTAAAAAAAAATTTGAGTTTTAAAATTGATACTATCTGGCGCTGGACGCAATACAAACTGTGAATTTATATCCTCTTGAATATTTAAAAGAGCGTGAGCATTTAGATATGTAGAAAATTTTAATGTAAAATTGATGATGATGGCATTGACAACTCCAATAGCTGTAGTCATATCAAAATCCTTTTAATTTTTTTGCCTTGCATATAGTTATTCTATTAGATATTTTATTAACTAGTTTTCCGGGGAATTTATTCAAAAACTTTTAAATATTGGAATGTTTAACAAAAATTTATGTTTTATTCTTTGAACTTTAATCTATTTGTAATCAGTTCTTTTGTGTAGAAGACTAGATACTTGGAATGATTAAAAGCATAATAAAATGTATTACAGCATAAAAATAGCAGATTGCAGAAATAAATGGCTTGTTGACAGACCAAATAATTATGTATGTAAATGATTTTCTTCGATGCTTGGTTGACTGACTCTATGTTTCATTTTACTTACAGTTTGCAATATTATTGTCATTATAGTCATAATCATTGTCAATATCATTATGGATATGTAATCACAAGTTTTTATGCAATTGCATCAATTTGCTCTAGTTTTGTAGGCATTATAGAAAAAATGTATAATTCGTAATTGAACAGCAACATGTCGACTTATCAATCTACCAAGGCTCATCATTTATTATTGGCATTGAATACTTTTTTACATTGAGTTAATATCATGAGCAACGAATGCGAAATCGTTGTTGACATTTATATTTTGTTGCATTCATTCACAAGAAATATTTTATTTAATATAACGGGTGCATAAGTACTCAATAGAGTAAGCTTTCAAACGTTTTCTAAATTAAATCAAGAATTATTTTAATGGGCTCAAAAGGGTAAATTTGTGGCTGTAGGACTTGAAAAAAGTTAGTTAGATGCAAATAAGGAATAAGTTTATTTTATATATACAATTATGTTTTTTAAAAAACGATCAAAATTGCTTAAAATACCATTTCGACCTCTGGCAATTGCTTTGTTAAGTTTTAAAATTATAAAAATAAGTTGCAAAAGTTATACCCAACATAAAATAGCCAAGCGTTATATCATTTTAGTGACAAGAGCAGAAACAAATTGTTGTAGCGCAAAAAACTAGAAACGTACCAAATGATGAAGAAATTGCATTTTATTAAATAAAATTTCACCCATCTTCAAACCTTAAATACTACTAGTCTTACCGTAGAACTTGTACTATACTCTATTCAATGTTCTCTATTTATTTTTGTATTAAACATATTTTCTGATTTCAAAAACTCGGCGAGACTTGAAATTATCAGGGTCAAGTTGCAGCTATCAAAACTGCGGGTTTTAAGAGACTTGCACAATGAATATTTTGATTCGTTTTAACCTAGTCACGATTCCCCCCAGGGGCACATAAATATGGTCTTTATAGAATTCCACTACCTAGACACAGTGCAACTAGGGAAAAAGGGAGCCCAGTCCTCTGAAGACAGGCAGGGAGTCAACTTGAAATTCTACTTTATTTCCACGGGGATCGGTGAGCGGCAGAGTTTATTATTTGTCTGATCATTGAGGTTGGCCCCTATATGGGAGTATCGTGGGGGTTGTGGTTTCGCGGCTCCATAACAGTATAATGGTTATTATGGTGGCTAGGATTATCTCACTGATAATGACACGCAAAGTGAATGATCCAGTCCAGTGAGCATGCTAGACATGTGTTCTGGACAGGAGTTGAAAGTCTCCAACTCTTTAGCAAGGTGTGATGGTTTGCAGCCCGGCCCTGGAATCATTAAAGTTGCAACTTGGTGGAATTATGTCTTCGGCTTCCTAGGACGCAGGTATGACGTTCCAAATTATACAATTGTGGTTTGTCCACCATCTGATTAAGGCTACATAGCCAGGTTCGGATGTAAAACGAACCACACTATCTAACCCAGTCACGATTACCACACTTTGTTATGTTGTTGCTTTAATCACTGTAATTATTTTTCTTCTCTCTAACCGAAATCCTGAGAGCCTTATATATATATATATATATATATATATATATATAGCATTTTCAATGTCATTTATAGTTATCAGTTTTTATATTCAAATTCTCGACTTCGACGGATTTAAATTCTCGACTTCTCTGCTTAGAAAACAACGAAGCCATAACTTGAAGATTTACTTTCTATTATGATGTGAATTAAATGCAAGCAATTGGTTCCAAAAACAGGTGAAAAACTGTCAGAGTTTTCTGTAAGTCAAGCATATTTAAACTTTACGATTACAGACGTAAAATGTAAATTTTCCCTACAAAACCATTACTGAGGACAGCAACCAAAAAACTTAAAGTTTAACATTATTTGGGCTATTTGCATTTGATTAGCGATTTACTTAATGCTAACATACTTGTCTCTAACATATGTATTTAGTTTGGAGGACCCATAACAGTTAGATGTGCTTTGCTTGTTCGGCAATTTTTTGGTGTGGAAAAAAAGGATGCGAAATTTTGTGTATAAAATGGAATCACGTGAACTAAAAATGTTGAGAATAGCAAATGCTGACTGTACTTTGAGACAAAAAATCCTCACAAGCTTTTCAAAGAATGCCGAGAAGATGTCATGAAATATTTGTCACATCAAAAACCGATGAAAATATTAAAAAAAAAAATGAAAATTGTTATCGAGCATCGTCGAATCACTTCAAGATTAATAAATATCGGTAAATAGTTGGCACATGTCATATAATTTTTGCAAATTTAGGCCATAAAGGGTACGGCAGCAAAGGTTGTTCCAAAATTGTTGAATTTTGAACGTCACATGGAAATCGTTCAATAAATATTAAACGACGTTTACTACGATCTAGCTTTGCTAACGCCCCCATGAAACGGTCAAGGCCAAATAGATTACATTATGTTTAATCAAATGTCAAGGAAGTCGATTACCATGGCGTTGTGTGACATGAGTTCTTGCAACGTGGTAATATAGTTAATAAAGAGTATTACCTTGCCACACCGTTTGTGAGAAGCATTACGAAAAAACCATACATAATTGTAGAAAAACAACTCATGGTTTTTACCTCACGAAAATGAGCCTACGAATTTGACCTACTGACAACAAAAACAACAGGAAAATGTGATTTGATTCCTCGGTTCCGTAATACGGTCTTTTTTCGGATGCATGCAACGCATTGTGCCGGAGCTAGGAAATTAGATTATGGAGAAAAGGAAAGAGGTAGTAGTGTTTGTTGACATTCAAATTGAACTTTCCTACATTTAAAGTGACAGCAAAGACCTGTAGAGGGAGGTTATTCCATATGTTGACTGTTCTGCTAAAAAAAATGATTTTCCCCTGTCATGCCAATCAACCAGAAATGAATGCGCTCTCAATGAAAGTCGAGTTAAACGCAAAAACGTGCGGATAACGGGAACAAGTTCCGTAGTTTCGTTGCAGCACTTACCATTGTGGTATCGATAAAACAGTGAAATACATCCCACATTGCGTCGATGCTCTAGAAAATCAATAGAGTTCGATACCTTACTGTCCGCAATGAGCCTATTGGCCCTTTCCTGTATGCGGTCATACAAATATGGTATAAATATACGAAGATCGGATGGATTGAAGTGTCTAATAGGCTTGCAACAATGTGTTTGCGCGCATTAAAACCAACTCCATTTACACGACCCCATTCCGATATTGTTGCAAGATCGTGATTGTGATTGATGATGCGCTTTTTGGAAATCACCGCCAACTTGTTCGGTATATTACTAAATGAATACGAGTGACAAATAACACTATCACCTGCAAAAGAGTATATGTGTTTAAAGCTTTGATAGTAGTCAACAAAAACACTCAACGTGGATGCTGGCTTAGTGTAGCGACAATTTTACAACTTCATTGTCCCATATATTATACTAGTGTAGACCAATGGGCTTGAAATTTCAATCTGTGTTTAATTCAGTTACCGAATTTAAGAAAGTCCAATTTTATTAAATTTGTGAGAGCCTCTACAGAATACACCTACTTACAAGGAGCTCTGTGCTAAATGGAACCTACCGCAAATGGCGAACATGGAAAGAGAACTTGAAACGATGCAGCACTTACTATTTTTTGGAAGATAAAATGAAATTCTAAAAAATGCTGAATACCTTTTTGTTGCTGTAACGAGTTACGCGAGTATTAAAATTGCTTAAAATTTTGTAGTGCCTACCGAGTTAAGATAAAAGTGTTAATCTTGAGAGAGAAAATTAAAGTTATTATCTCAAAATATGCTCAATTTAAAAAAAAAATATTTTTCTATTAACACGAATACATCCTTTAATGCGTCGTTAAAACCACAAAAAGTACATTAAAGTACAATTTGTTTGCGTTGGTATTCATTCGAGAAAATACTTTTTCTCAGCGAATACAACGAAACAAAAATGCAAAGATTAATTTCACATTTATTATTTGGGATTAAAATATCATTTAAAAAAAATTAATGACAATAAAAAGCTTAACTTTTTTCATATTTCTTTTTGTCTTTCTTTTTTTTTTTTGTTGCTTTAATATCTTTTGATTGTAATTTTATGGTAATTTTCCACTTAATGTATTTACTTTTTTCTCTTTTGATGGACAGTTAAGACCTTATTGTTTTGTTCTTTCAATTATTCCTTATTTATTGTCATTTCTGTTGTTGTTTAAATATTTTTGCAAATGACATCGTTTGATTATCCGGTTACTTTGGGAATTTTTCGAAACTTTTTAAAGAATTTTACGTTAACTTAAAATTGTTATCAAATGCTGTCATTAGGTTTTTTTGTTTTTGCATATTAACATTTTAAAGTTTATTTCTGTTATTAATTGGTTTTTGTTTTCTGTTGTAGTTATTTATTCTGTTTTATTCTTAATTTTTTTTTTTTGATTTCTTTTCTGTTGCGAGATATTTAAGTCGGCCGTACTGTTTGAATATTTTATTACTTTAATAAACTATATCATTTTATGAATTTTAACAGACATTGACAAAAATACAAAGTCTTTCATTAAATGTGTTCTGTCAACAAAGAACCAAGCCATTTTGTGATTTGGGACTATAATCAATTACCAATGAAACGTCGTCGGAAAAAATTGCTTTCCTCTATGGTTATGCACATGCACGAAGAAGCCATGCAGCACATGTACGGGAATCGTATCTTTTATGGCAGACTCAAAGAAAATTATTATTATTATCATCTTTATTAGTATTTAAAATACTTTATATTACATTTCAATTTGGTTACATTTCAATTTGGTTACATTTACAATTTATTAACTCAAGAAAACAACATTTTATGAATTGTTTCTAACAAATCTAACAACATTCTTCTTAAATAATTTATAATTTGTCTCTAATTTTACATCATCTGGTAACGAGTTGTATAGCTGAAGACCCTTATAAAACAGCGATCGCTGCATTGCGCTTGTAGATACCCTTTCTATTCTGAAGTGTTCAGAGTTTCGTAGATGATACGGTTGAACTTCTCCCACATACATTATCTGCTCAGTTAAGTACTCAGGTGCCATTCCTCTTTTAATCTTCTGAATAAAATTGATAGTATTAAGCTCAAGTCTTTGTCTTATATTAAGCCACCTTAGTGAATTTAACATAAAGTTTATTGATGTATATCTGTTGCATTTTTATATCACTCTCATTGCCCTGTTCTGTAGTTTCTGAAGTCTTTCAATTTGATTCTCTGTGCAGCATGAGTATAAAATAGTTTATACTCATTCGAAGTCGAATGAGTATAAAATAATCAACATGAGTGCTAAATTTCAAATCTTTATCTATAACGATGCCCAAATATTTCATTTTGCTCACTTTCTCTATTACTTCATTGTTAATTCTAAAAATTACATTACTATCAGCGTTAGTTTCCATTATTTTTGTTTTACCTGCATTTAACTTAAGTTTGTTCATATTTAGCCATAAGTTCACTAAATTTATATCCAGGTCCATATTGAGGTAACATTGTTGCAATGTATCTGCCTCTGTGAAAATTAGTGTGTCATCAGCATAAAGGGTAATTTCACATTTATCCAGAATATTTGGCATGTCATTAATATATATAATAAAAAGCAAAGCGCCCAATATTGATCCCTGTGGAACTCCATAATCATTGCCCACTGCATCGGACATTATATTATTTACCTTTGTTATCTGCTTTCTGTTTATTAAGTAAGATTCAAACCACTTTAATTCCGTATTCTTGATGCCATATTTATATAACTTTTGAAGAAGTATCTTTCGGTCTATAGTTTCGAACGCTCTCTTAAAGCCCAAAAATATTGCCACAATTTTCTTGGTTTTGTCAACTTTCCTCCATCTGTTCAGTATGTAATTAATTGCAGTTTCACATGAACAATTTTTCCTAAAACCAGACTGGTGTTTCGTCAAGAGGTTGTTAACCTCCATATATTCCTCAAGTTGTTCAATAACAGCTTTTTCCAATATTTTTTCACACGTTTTCAGTGTATTGATCGGCCGAAATTCTTCACAATTTTTTGTTTTTGAGATTTTTTCTATTGGGATTATATTGATGTTTTCCAATTCTCAGGGAATACCCCACTTCTTAGCGATTCATTTATTATATCCAGCAGTATTGTTCCAGTTAAATTCCAACTATTAAGTATCATCCTACATGAAATTTTATAGTGATCACATTTATTCTTAAGGTCCTTACATATATTTTTCAGTTTTTCAATGTTTATTGCACGAAACGAAAATTGAGTGTTTATCATAGGAATGAGATTGTCATATTGCACATAGCCAATTGTATCTCTAATGGTAGTTATGCTGTCAACAAAGTAATTATTGAATTTATTAGCTATATCACATGCTCCCTATATTCTATTTGGTTAAACATCACAGTTTCAATTGCGGTTTGATTTCTTCTCAAGATATGGCTTTTAATTTCCCTCCACATTTCCTTCATATTTCTGGCATTGTTTATTTTCCTGTTAACATAATTGTTCTTCGTGTTTTCAATAGTTACTTTGTACACATTTCTAAATATCTTATAATTATTCCACGAATCTTCCGTATTTTCGAGCCTAGCTATTTGATATTTCTCAATTTTCTGCATTTTCATTCGTCTTATTTCATTATTAAACCATATATTGTTATTTTTATTCCTAATTCTTACATTCTTTGTAAAGTTTTTAACGGCATTTTGCAAATATTGATTGAACAAATATACACTGTTATTCAAACCGTTCGATCGATCGATATACCTTATATCAATTATTTCCCTGTTAAATATATTAGCATTATATTTAAAAATTTCAATCTCCTCACACATATTCCGGTTATTTAATCCCGTTGCATCATTTATTATAACATCAAACAGAACAGAAAATACTATTTCCAATTTGAAATTTTATAGAAGTATTTTCATTTCTCTATATAGTTCTTCCAACCAAAAAAGGAAAATTATCTTAATTTGAAGCCTTGCGGTCAAAAAAAATTTTAACTCTTTTTGACTGTTAACTTGCTAAACCATCGAAGCAATTTTAAATGTGTTTCTTTAGACTTACTACATCTTACTATATGCAATCTGCGCTCATAAAATAATGTAAGTTGTTCCGAATACAATAACGTTTTTACGAACAACGCCATAGAACGAGATAGTTCAGATATAGAAAGAAACACAGCGCTTTTCTTTTCAATGTACTTCAGTTTACTTCTCACTTACAAAGGATTTCTCTATCGTTCCTCCCAGAAACAATTTTTTTTTGTTCCAAAACAATGTTCTATATGAGTGGTGGTAATCTAAATAACTCTTGGGCAAAAGCAGCGTAAGTAAACTTAAGTTAGCATACTTTTAACTTAATGCTTTTTTATTTCTTCAAGTCAAAGGAATTCTTGGAAAACAACAAATTTATAAAGCAATTGCACATAATTGAAATAAGCACTAAGTGGCATTCGAAAAAACTAACTTTCACACTGCATTAAGGGTATCTCACTCGTCTTGTACGAGTTGACGATATACTATATCGCACAAAAAGAATCAGGGGAAAATAACTCCTATTAAAATCATATTCGTAAAAGTTTTTAAAAACCTTTTCTGCCAAAATAGGCAGGCCATTTTAGTTTGCTTCTTGAAGAAGTCGTACTGTTGCTATATAGGCCGCTGATATTGAAGAAGTGCGAACTAAACAAGGAATAACTAGTTTCTCATCAAAGATTGCAGTCGTATTCATAACGAGTTTTTCATTAGCGAAGCCACGAATTCTACCACAGCCAATATTTTCGTGAATAATTATTGTCATGGACATCCAAGAGAAAGCTATCTACTCGGTCAATGTAAAAATCATGCCTAGAACACAGCAATGCGCAAAGAAATTTAATCAACCCTGACGTTGATGGATATTTTAATATTTGAAGAAGAGTATTTACTTATTTAAATAGTGACAAATAATAAAAAAAAAGGTAAAGTTATATTTTTTAAATTTTTTGAAACCTTTTTGAAAGTAAAATATTTATACATTCAAATAGTGTTACTCATAAGCTGTTTTCTCACGAAACACTTTTGGCATATGACTTGCTACACTACAAAACACATCCATACAGTGTAAACAACCAAGCATATATTTGAAATTAATTTGCGATTGTGTAATCGCTAAGAAAATTATATCAGGTTTTTCAACAAGAAGTTTGTTATTCAATTATGGCAACACAACAACATAATAGTTTTGACATTTAGCTTTTTGACGTTTTCGTAGTAGATGCTTTGGCAATTGTTACAATGAATTCAATTTCTCACGAATATCGCATTAAAATAATTAAAATCCACTATGAAAATGGTTATTCTGTTAAAGTTATATTTGGTAACATTCGTGATATTTTCGGACAACATAATCGTCCTTCTGAGACTGCTATTAAGAATTTGGTCATTAAATTTGAGTCGGCAGGCTCGATATAAAATGTTCGAACACCAGCGCGTGTTCGACCTGGTCGCTCAACTGAAAATATCGCAGCCGTGAGCCACAGTGTTGAAGCAGATCCAAATTTGTCAATTCCTCGACGTTCTCAACAATTGCGGTTATCGTGGCGAATTTTATGTAAGAATTTGACTTTGAAGCCTTACCAGGTTCAACAGGTGCTGGAATTAAAGCCGTCCGGCCATTCACGTCACAATAAATTCGCTCAATTCATTCAGGAACAACCAGCTGGTTTTTCTAGAAAAATAATTTTTTTAGACGAAGCCCATTTTCACTTGTCAGCGTATGTCAACAAGCAAAATTGTCATATTTGGGCTTCGCCTAGAGCGATTATTAAAAAGCTTTTACATGCTACACATGTGACCGTAAGGTACGCTATGTGATCTGGAGGAGTGATTTGGTCGTTTATTTTTTTCGAGGATAATGCTATTAATTCGGTTCACGTTATCGCCAAATGGTAATAGCTCTATTTTGGCCTATTATTAACGACGTGGTTATCACTGACATGTAGTTTCTAGAGGTCGTGGCCACATGATACACAGCCAATAAAATGATCAATTTATAGCGAAAAAAATTCCCGATCACATAATTTCGCGACAATCAGCAGTTAAGTGGCCAGCCAGATCGTGTGCATTAACAAAACTGGATGAATTTTTGTGGAGCTATGTTAAGGACACAGTGATTAAGTGATAATAATGATAAGTAAAGTGATTAAGAACTTTGATGAAAGAATCTACATATATCATCTTCGTAATACAAAAAAAATTATTTTTTATCTTAATCAAAATTTTTGGATTTATTTGTTTTAGAAAACAAACTTCTTGTTGAAAACCCCTTTATAAAAAATGGAGCCATCAAAAAATGTTTATTAAAATTAAACAACGTATAAATAAATCAAACAAAATGTTTCCCCTTAAAGTGGTGACTTAGCCAACAGCTTGTAAAAAAAAGTCTATGCTATCAAAGGAATGGTAAAAATGCTTGTTAGCAATTCTAATTATTAGATTCATATAATACAATAATTATTTATTATATTTACAGTTAATATTTATTACTCTTTTGTGTTTATGCGTGACATGTTCTGATTTTTGTTTTACGTAATAATTTATTTAGTTTTTATTTTCAGTATAATTTAAATTAATAAAGTAATTTTTGTGTTCTAATAATTGACTTGAGGCAGGTTTTTCGTTATTTAATTTTCATTACATATAAAATATTTTTTGCATAATTTAGATTCAACTGTGTCATTTCTCGCAATATGTTTTTTATAGTGTATTTGAAACAAGAAAACACAATTTAGGACTTTAAATGTACACAATCATTTTGTCATGCTATTATTGAGCCTGTGCTACAATTTTCTATAAAAAAAACTATTCCAATAAAAGTGTGGAGGTTGAATCTAAAGGAATAATAAAGTTCATAAATTTTTATTTCATTAAAGGACATTTTTCACTCTTTATATTCGATACAGAGAACTACCTATTTGTTGTATAAAATTGATTATTCGCCATAGTTTCCATTTCATTACATTTAACATCTGTTCAACGCATTCATATAATCATAATAATCATAAAACAAAAAAAAAAACAAACAATTTAGCTAAGCCCCAACCAAAACCTAAGACGGTATTACATACTAAATTTATATTTTTGTCAGATTGTGGGATTTTATTAGTCATTAAATCTTAATCGACTAGAAATATATTAACGGTCATTTTCACAATTTCAAAAATAAAAATAATCAAGCGAAGTATTGAACAGCAATGTTGACAACTTTACAAATGCTTAAGTAGCTAGATAAGATACAAAAACATGGCTAAGTCTTCTGGCTAGATAGCAGCTGGACATAGCAACTAATCTAGATGAAAAAAACCTAAACTGAAAACAGGGCGTCAAGAACACTTGTAATTAAAATCATATTTTTTCCTACAGGTGTATTACGGCTGTTTCTTTTCGAATTATTTTTGTATATTTAGTTAATTACAATAAACAATATTATTTTTTGGAATCATTTATTGATTAATCTATGCTAATTTGTGTTAGATTCCTTTAATAAATATTTTTATAGATTTATTTTTATGATGTTCTCATAAAATATTTATTATTCAAATATATATAGCCATTTCACTACAGCTCAAAGAGCTCATTATCCTGAATTTTCTATACAAAATTTGGGGTAAAATTATTTTATTTTCGAGTTGCAAAGCTATCGCGGAGAAAATGTTAATTTTTGTTTGCAATAGAAATAATTGACAAAACAATTTTCTTCTTGCCATTTCAAAATGATGCGCTGAGAGGCCCGTTCCTGTTTAAGAAAATATAAGTTTATACATTTCATAATAACATATTGCGTGGAGCGGCACTTTCCATAAATAGTAAGATATATTGTTCAGTCGCCGCAGTGTGAATGGAAAGAAAACGCCTAGTTAAGGTGAAACTTAGATTTTCTATAGATTAAGCAGCATATTCTGATTGTCAGCATGCGTGAGATATTATAACAAACTAAGGGGTATTAAGTTTTTACAGCAAAATCCCCAACCAGTGTTAAAAATCTTAAGCGATAGAATCTGAAAAATTTTAAAAGTGAAAATTTCTCAGCATGTGTTACAAACATTAGGCATTATAAACTAGTGCGAGCATGTTTCTATACATAAACTAACGGTATTAAATATTCTAATAATCAAATGATGCAATAAGAAGCACATATCTAAAAATCAGCAGCTAGAGAATCTGTAATTTAGACTACCAATATTGAAGTTCGTTAGTTGCGTATGGTGTAAATTATAATCGACAACAAGAAAACACTGAAGAAAGAAAGGTTATGAAAAATTGCCTAAAAGAGTGATAAATTTATTTCTTATCCAACTAGCATAACTTTAAAATAAACGAATTTTAATTATAAGTTCAAAATAAAATATAATAAGTGATATATATTAAGTGAGGAGAACACTTAAAGCTAGATTTAGCCATATTTCATCAAACAAACAATTGAAGCAATCTACGGGGTTAACTTCGAAAGTTATATAAAGGTCCGTATTCTGGTTTTTTTTTACACAAAATAATAATACACAAACCCTGCTGCCATTTTGGTAAACATTAGTCTTGACAGTTCATATTTGGCTGTCGTGAGGTCGATATGCTTTTTTTTTTGTTTTCCATATATAAATTATTTATTGTATCTTCATATATAATATGAATTATCAACAATTTCTCAAATCTTAAATCTAAATGTATAATCATTTGGCCCGACCAGTGTCAGACATAATTCTAGTGACAGCAATAAAATAATATCTTAACAAATTCTCACAATCAAAAATAAATATAAAAAAAATAAAAACTATTTTCAAGAGATTCTATTTCCATTTGGAGGGTTATTGACCAATGCCCCTGTGTATTTTAATCGGATATGACCTCTAAAATTCAAAATATTTCACGCAAGGGGATTCGGATGGCATTCGAGCTTAGTTAAATATTTGCCTGCGTATTGAGCAATTTTAGCAGTCACGAGTGAAATATCCAAATCACGATGTATAATTAAATTTCGCATGTACCATGGAGCTAATGTAATTAATCGTAGTATTTTGTTCTGTCGGCGTTGAATTTTTTCCACATTTGAAGCTGAAGCAGTACCCCATAGTTGAATTCCATAGCACCATATTGGTAGATATGTGGCAAATTTAATATAGAAAAATATTCGATACCACCAAAGTGTTTTAATCGTTAAAACATTTTATCAAAATCAGTCATCGATTACTGTGACGATGAGAAAGTTACGTAATATTTGGGAGAAACAACGTGCCAACAAAACACACTATTTATGGTGTAGTGAATGGTTTCGAAGAAGGAAGATCTATAGGTGATAGCCCAAACACAGACCACAATGTACTGCAAGATCGGTTGAAAACATTACTGCTGCTCAAGAAAGTGTTCAAAATAATCCGTCAACCTCAATTCGATGTCATGCGCAGGAGCTTGATTTTCTAGCTTGGTTTGCACAAGGATTTGCATTTGTTTCCATATAAAATGCAGTTGATTCAAGAGATTCTTCCACAAGACCCTTTATACCGCCATACATATACCAATAGGATATTACAGCTCGCCCAAGTCCGATTTTTATGACAAAATCATAATGAGGCACATTTTCATTTGAATGAACAGGAGGAACCATTGGACCGGCGCAACGGTAACTGTAAATGGGGAGCGATATCGTGATATGATTTAAAATTTCTAAAGCGACAACTGCATGCTTTAGGCTTGGTTAACATGTGGTATCAACAAGATGGTGTCATATCGCTTACAGCCAGGATTACAATGGAATTACTGCAAGACCTATTTCCACAACAAGTTATTTCAAGAAATGGTGATCTTTATTGACCTCCACGGTCTGATTTGACTGCTCCGGACTTATGTTTGTGGGGACATATGAAAGGCAAAGTTTATGCAAAGAAACCAGAAACACTTTAGCAACTCAAATAAAATATTTGTGATGAAATTAATGAAATACCGCGTAAAATGTGTGAGAATGTTGTGAAAAATTTGCTCAAAAGGGCTCGCATTTGTGAGGCTAACAGACGCGGACATTTATCTGATATTGTATTCCATCCATAATTATGAACATTAAATAAAATATTTATCAATATAAGACCTATTCCCTTCCACTTAATTAAAAATTATAAACAAACAAAGTATTTTACTTATTTATTTAACTTTTTTAACATTTTTTTAAATTTTTATTTTACCTTTTTAAATAATTTATTTCACTCTACTATAAAAATAACTTTTAGTCTTGTTTTACAGGAAATGAAAAGAAAATAAAAACAAATTTAAGCTATAAAAATATTATTGACTCAAGTATTATTAATACTTAATTTATCTCGGAGTTTATTTAATTTATAAGAATATTTTTCCTAAAAATATATAATAGGAAAGAAAAGACATAGGAAAAGAATATTTTATTATAAAAACTTCGATAACTTTAAAAATCTAATCCAAGCTAAAACAAACAGTTGTTCTTATCCATCTTAGCTGGCTGTTTGTTCGGAATGAAGGGCGAGCGCTTTCGATATGGTGACATCATTCTCAAGCAGTGCTCTAACCTGTATTGGTTAATCAGTTTAGGTAGCTCGTTCATTAAGGTCATATCTCCTCATGTAGGTGGAATACCGCCACTTAAAATTTTTTATACAGATACGTGTAACTGTCTCAGGCTCTTTTTTGAGATCGTGTTTACCTGTTCGTTTATAATGCCACTGCTAAAAGTTTTCGTTCTGTAGATTTCCATGTTTTCAAGAATGTCTAGTCTTCGTTCTTTTTTGGTAGGATATAGTAATGTCATACCTTCATCTATTTCCCATGGTGTGTGCAATGGAAAGTTGTAGTCTTCTCTTTTCCTTTTATATGTAATCTGTTAATCTTGTTTTTAGTGTTCGTCCAATTTGTCCTATATAAGTATGTTTGTAGGTACAAGTAAGTCTGTATACATCGCTACAACTAATCTTGTCAGTTGTTTCTGTCGATGTCCTAAGATTATGTCTCGGAGTGTTGCCGGATTTTAATGCCGTGAGTAAACCTTCTTTGTGAAAGCGGTTACTTGATCTATAATTTCTGGCCCTGCGTAAGTAAAACTATGCCGTCGTGTTGTATCGGTTATCCCTTTGTCTTCTTTATTCCTATTCTTAGTGTTGTATCATATAAGAAATTTGTCGATAATAGTGCGTTTGTAGCGTTTTTTTTTTAGCTAAAGTGTGAATTGTGACGAGTTCTTTGTTGTACTTGCCTCGAGTAAGTGGGATTATCTTAAGTCTGTGTATCGTATGTCTAAATGCCGCTACTTCATATTGGGTAGGGTGGTTCGAGGTGATGTAGATGGTAGTGTTCGTCATAGTTGATTTCCTATAGATGTCAAATGTTAAACAAGACAGTCTTGTTCTTTATCCATTGTGTGTGTAATATTATGGATTGTGTTTAAGTCTGTTAGTATTTGTTCGGTGTTGTCTTGCTTGAGGCTCCATATTACGTCATCTAAGTATCTATAGTAATGACTTACTCTGTGCTTTTTCATTAGTGTTTTTATATCTCGGACTAATGTTGCATAAAAATTTCCATGAAGATAGCTGAAGTTGGATTTCCCACGCCGAGTCCGTAAAGTAATTTTTAAAAGTGGTTATTATATCTAAATTAGTTCTGTTTTATTAACGTGTTTACAACATCTATTAAGTCGGTGATGTAGTCGTTGTCGTATGATTGTTTAGTATGTCTTGTGGGATACCTAAGGTTTCTTGTATGGATCTACATATTTCCTTGCTACGTTTGTCTGTCTTGATGTAAAGTGCGCGTATCTCAGTCTTTATCTATGTCAGTTGTGTTATACATTAAGCTTGTTAAGAAACGTAGGTTTGGGTGGTGATGTTCGCAGCCACATAGCGTGGGATGATGTTGTTGTCGAGATATTGTTTGTTATAATGTATGTTTGCAATCGTCTTGTGTAAGTGTAAAGTTTTATTATTTAGTTTGTTTAGCAATACCTTAGCCTGACTATCTGAGTCTGGTATTAAGTTGTTTGGATTTGTTCCGCCAGTAATTGAAATACTGTTGTCATTCCATTCTGCCTTTGCTGGCTGTTTGTTCGGCATTCTACCTACATTAAGAGATACAACCTTAATGAATGGGATACCTTAACCGGTACGGTTTATAACATGGCTTGAAATCGCTCGCCGTTTATACCGAACAGCTGGGACTATCTGACCAACCACTTGAATGTGTTGTTAGCAGCAGAACTTTTTATTATTATTTATGTATAATTTCAAAGCTATTATTCTAGGAGTTAACATAGATTTAAGCAAAAATTTTATGTTAATAATTATTCTCACAGTTAAAAGTTTCTATGGTCGAATAAATTTTATATAGAATTTTGATAACTGATCAAATAATATTGAGTATTCGCAACCATATCCCTTAAACGTGAGTTTTTATAGCCGATAATGAGAATGAGAGTTGAGCAACAGTGTTTTTAAAAAAATTTTCTCTCGACATTTACAAATCTGATATTTCAAATTATCAATTACGTGACAAATCGCAAAGAATTTATTTAATTTTCGTTTTAAATTTTTCGAAATGCTTCACTGCTGTATACTTTTGCTAATACAAATAATTTTAAATCAAAAAAAAAAATAAAAAATTATAAATAAAGTAAACTATTTTTATTTCGACTCTTGTAAAGCGGCTGGCATTTTCTCATTATTTCTGCTGTAACTGTGGAATTTCTCTTTTATATCCTTTTACTTCTATTTCAATTTTGTTATCATTTGTTTTGCATGTAAAAGTGTAGTAGTAGATACAAGAATCGATAAATGCATTTGTTAGATTGAATGGAAAAGAGATAATGAAACAAATTGCTTTACTTGTACTTTTTATTTGTTATTCGTTGGGTGTCTACCATAGTATTGTCTACACTCGATTTTGGGTTTTCGGGTTTTTGTCTTTTTTTTCTTTTTGAGAAAAATGCTAGTTGCTGCAACAATAACACTGAAGTTTCCACTGCCACACAACTAAACGCTTTATTGCTGCTGCCCTAAAGTGACATATTGTATTGTATTGCTTTTTTTGCTTCATTTCTCTGCTTTGTTAGTTCTTTGATTAGCATGATGGTAGATTCGTGCTGATCAAGTTTTTGGGTTATGGTCATTTAAACTTAGATGTTTGTATTTATGTTTTTGTTAAGTAAATATTAAATATTTTTAAAGCTTTTGTTATTTTTAAATATTGGATATATTTCAAATATTGTTTGTTTCGAAAATAAAGTTATAAAGCCAAACGAAAATTGGCAGAGTACAGAAAGAAATAAAAGCATACACAAGTGGAAATAAAATAAACGATTATTAAGTATTTCCGTGATAAGAACCAACAAAACTAAGTAACAGCAGCCAAATGTTTCAAATAGTTTAAGAATTATTTGAAATAGTTTATAACAACTTATTAAACACGTTTTATTTTTTAAAGCAATAAGAGAGGTATGAGGTACAATCAGACAAAAGCAGATTTCTATTAAAATTGCTTTATTCTCAACAAATTTCTCGCAGATTTATTTATAAGAAATTTTCAAAATTGAACAAGAAAACTGGTGCACAGTTTTATAAACAAGCTGTACCAGCAACAAATAGTAGATCCTTAGACTACCGTATCTGGTTATTAGCGAAATGTTGTGGTGATGGTTACGAGATTTCTACGATTTTAAAAATAATCTCTTAGGATAGTTGTCAAGAGTATTATATCCTCTTTAAAAAGATACCCAGCTCTAAGGCTAATGTTATTCTAATAGCCAAGAGATACAAAACATTACATTGAAAATGAAAACATCTGTACCAACTACCTTAAAAGCAACTTCCAATTTTACATTTTTTACTAGGCGGCCATTAAAAAAATTAGCGCAAGTCATGAATTATAACTAATTCCCAGAAAGGATTATACGTACAAGAATACATATGAGTGAAATGCCGTGACGCATTGATTTGATAAACGCATATTTATTATCAGTCATTTTGGTAAACTTATTAGGACTTCATAAATCTACTAAGCATACAACTACTTTTATTGTACTTGGCCTGCTTAATTTAAGAAACACCCCAAAATTAAAAAAAAAAACATTTGATAGAAAAAAACCTAAAGGCAGCAAAAATATAATTAAAAAGAGAATGAAAAATATGTACAACAAAGCGTAAAATTAAATTGCATTTTTCGGACACTAGAAAGAAGTGTTTGTGTGCATAACACAAATATACTTTCCTGGTAACGAGAACTGTTGCAACTTAACAAAAAGATTAAAAGTTTCCTTGAACTTTTGCTTCAAAAGCAAACAAAATAAATAAATAAATAAAACATGAAAGAAAAAATTACATTTTGTAATTGTGTTAAAGTGGACATTTTTCTTTTAAAGCGAACAAGATTTTCTTTTTAAGAAATCCTTGGAATTTTATATGCAAGTAATTATTTTTTTAAAGAAAATGTTGCGTTTAAAATAGTAAATTAAAAAAAATTATTATAATGAATCAAACGCCATATAATTTCGACCGATATCGACATCAAATACCGAAAAAAGCGGGCTGTAATTTCTTAATGATTGCTTTCTTTTTCCAAATAGTTTATGCCACACATCTGTCGCAAACTAAAATTTAAGCATTGCAAAATTAAAGTAAAATTTCTGATAATAATGATAGGAATTAAAGCAGGAAAAATATAGTAGGAGAGATGGAGTGTTTTATTCAGATAAGTTACTCAATATTATTAACATCTTGTAAGGGTATATAAAATCCTTAAGTAATTATAGAAAAACCATAACAGATCAATTGGAAGTCCGTCATAGGTATTTATGTCACGATCCTTGAGAACATAAATTCTAAATTGAACCAAAATTTTGTTAATTCTGAAGATAATAAAAAAAATTAATTCAAATATTAAAAGTCTGTAAATTATAACTACAATACAACGAAAAAAATAAAACATATTGAAAAGAGCGATAGAGTAAATGTTTAAGAAAATAGTAGAGTCATGTAAGGACCCATAATGAACGATGATAAAGACACTTTTGATAGGAAAAAGGTTAATCAAATACGAAAATGTTACCATTTTTTTTTCATACTGTTGCTAAGCCCAATAGCTATACGTTAACCAGCCTCATTAAACCCAAATTTATATTAAACATCGCCGGTTTATTATGATTCTAAAGTAAGAATTGAATAGATCAGCATTAATAATCGAAATATCATATTCTTAACAAGTCCAATCAGTAGGAGCATATAAATTTAGATGTCAGAAAATCAACAAAATAGATATTTAGAGCATTGACTCTGAAACTTTAACATAAAGCAACTTTTATACTACACATAGAGATGTAAAAAAAATCAAATCAAACAAACCGAATAATGTGGAGATTTGGATAATATAACATATAGAGCTGAAGATGATACCAAAAATTTATAGAAACATCATCGATTGGCAGTTTCCTTTAAAAACACTGAGTCACATAACTTATGTGTATGCTATGGCTGAAATGCCTAATAATGTTTATGATTCTACGAACATGATTAACATTATTTTTCTATGTTCCTATGTTAATTGCTATATTTAGGTAGGATATTTGCAGTCATATATCGAAAGTTTAAGTACTTCTGCAGTGAACATTATTTAATGCTCGTCAATCAATGTCCCAGTAGTCGTCTTTTCTCGTCTAACTTGAAAAAGAAAATTACCGCGTTGTACGTAAATTATAATTTCTAGTCGGATATCGAGAGTTTTAGTTTTTTCTGTCATAAGTTAGCACATTATTCAATGCTCGTTACCGAATGGCAATATTATGTTTTATTTATGGTCCTTCCAAATGGAAAATGAAAGTAGCAGTGTATGCGAAAGACACATTAACCATCTGTCTGAACAACACTTACAAATTAAGCCCAAAACGAGATCGACGTTAATCGACAAACAAACTTACGTATTTAAAGTGATGATAATGTTTAAGTGTATGCTGAGATACCATTTCATCCAGGAAAACTGGCTGTTTGGTGTCCTTTATGGGCTAATGGAATCACTAGTACGCACTTCTTGAAAAAGGATGTTGATCAAAACGTTGCAGTTAAAGATATAGAGCTACGATTACTGACTTTTTTCTTCATCAATTAAACAATCATGATGTTCACGAGCTGCAATTTCAACAAGCTGGTGCAGCATGCCGCACCGCTCGTGACACAATTGATTTATAGAAGGAAAAGTTTGGTAGCTGCATAGTTTCACGCTTCGAACCATCGACTTGGCATCCAAGAACCTGGGATTTGACGCCACTAGACTATCGTCTGTGGGGGTATGTGAAGTCGCTAGTCTAGGCCGATACGATTAACCAATTCAACGTTTGCTGATATACGGTCATAAATGTTGGAAAAACTCATCACAAACTTAACCTCCAGATTAGACTACGTCGCGACGTAGTCGGTGGCGCTCATATGCTAAAAGTCATGTTTAAATTAAAATGCCAGAAGATTTATCGAGTAAAAAAATTGCATGTCAATTTAACACCGTTTAAATTTCAAGTGCCAACAATGTAAATTATAAGTGGAAAATTAATTTTTGATGTTATTTTTATTTTCTGGTTGTTAGCTTCATTTGTTGGTTGCACGTGCTATATATTCTGATTATTATTATTATTAACTCTTTTCTACATTTTCATTATCTTTTATATTTGCTTTGTTCTCTTTGAATGTTAAAATACTTGTACGAACTACCAACTAAAAAGAACATTAAAACTGATGAAAGATTGAAATCATACGATTTTGTGAAAACACATCAGATGCTACAAAAAATATGTCAGAAATAAACTGAATTTTTGTTTTTCACCACAAAAGAATAAAGTGTTTTTATTATTGGATGTGCGACGTGTACATCCTATTAAATTTGTATATTTTCTGCCACAAATAAATGTTTCTTACGCTAGCGTTTATTTTATTTTGAGTCAGAAATTAGCGAGTGGACTTGTGTTAGTGTGAATGTCACATACGAGGGCAATAATTCTATGTATGTAATTTCTTCTGTGCACAAATATTTGGTAATAGTAAAGGAAGTTTATATCGTTTGCATATCTTTAACGTTATTGAATTTTGTAAAAATGTCTTGCTGAAATTTATAAATAAAATTTCTTTCAATTAAAATGCAACAGTGCGCCAGACTGCTCACAGTATATTCTCTTATCTGCTCTAGATTGACGGCGTATATAAACTGAGTAAAAATATGACAATCCTGATTGTAGGCATATATAACAAAGCAGTGTTGAACCGTTACTTTTTTAGCGGAAGCATTTTTTCACTCCTTAACTTATTGTTGTAACGTTTCTGTTGAAGAGTCTGGCCTTAAAGCTGTTACTGTTACTCTTTGGCTAAATGAGACTCGTAACATTTCGAATTAAATATCAAATTCAGATGGGAATGGCCTGTGATAGTAGGTTTCGGCAGAGAGTTACTTGTTGCATTATTATTTAGTTTAGTTCTTTATTTTCCATCAAGTACTAGATTCATCTGGCGAACAATTGCAAATTTTATTTGTTTTTCGTCCTTAATATTTTATAGAATATTAACACTTAAATAGTTTTCAATGATTGTGGACAGTATACTGTTAAATAAATCCAAATGTGGGGTCCCATTGCAATTTACAGTTATTTTGTTTTCTGTTTAACTACTCGCAAATATTTTTCTCCAAACTATTGCCGATTTGGCTCAGAATTTATATATTTTGCTATTTAATATGTGGCACTAAAAATACTTTAAACTCAATCTCGTAATTGTTACGTTTGTTCCTTTTAATAAACGTTCTCTAATTGCAAAATCATAACACAGCACTTTGGAGCTTTAAATGAAATTAAACGATTTATTTACTTTCAATACACACAAAATAAACACGACGGTAACTTTGTTGTCTTTACTCAGCTTGAATTAATTTATTTGCGCAGCAAGTGATGCTTTAAACGGTTGTCGCACATATAAGAATATTCTACTTTAACTTCACCCTATATTGTTATTGTCATTTAGTTTTATTGGAATTTAAAAGTGCATTCAAAAGTTTTAATACATATTGCTACAAAGACGATTTGTTCAAGTTTTAAAAGAAAATACTTAACAGTAAAAAAGTAAATGAAACGACCCACTGGGCATATTACAAACTGCGTAGTTTTCTAAGAAATCTTATACACACAAGACGATAATAACATGCTTATAAGAAATTCTACCAAATAGGTGAACAACGGAAAACAAACACAACTAATAGAAAACATGACGAAACACATAGCCAAGCAGGCTGTTAATTTTATATTATTATTATTACTTCCCACAATTTATAGTTATATATTGTTAACTACATAAGTTTTTAATTAAACCACTTTTATTAATTGATAAAAAGTATTACATTTATTTAATTATAATGCTTTTCGTTTTTTTGAAAATTATTTATACAATAATTTACGCATAAATACTGGTTACCTTGATCTTTTATATTTTAAGAATATGTTATTAAATGTCGCTCTGATTTCTTTTGTCTGTCATTTATTTTTAATTTGTCTTGTCATTCTTGTTGTTTACAGTCAAAATGGAACAGAGTTACCTTTAGTAGATATTGCCACTTCTAGTCGTAGGCCTGTTTGCTGCGGATCCCACATATATAGGATAGGTTAATATAATAAAAATTAATTGAAAGCACCAAATCATCTATTTTTTATTTATTAGGAAGTTCTTTAATTTTTCTCATCAGCTACCTAGCTACCAGCTGCATTCCATAAACTTGATAAACGTCAATATGTACTAAAGCACTCATTTATGGACACCGAAATACGATTAGAGTTTATTAAAGTGTTGCACCTTTAGATAGCCCCTTAAAGAGGGACATTCATATTTAGGAAAAATTACAGCAATATTCAATGAAGGATATTAAATGGAAAATTTTCTACACCATCTCTAGCAAAAGCATACAATTTATAACAATGCTAAGGCGAAATACTACGGAAACCTTTTTGAATGGCTAATACAACCCCTTTTGCATAACAAAGACATCAAAAGGGCTCTAATCCACTTATAGAATTTAAAAATAAATAATTTACTAAAACAAAAATTAATAATTTTATAGCGCTTACAGGTTCGAAATTACAATATTATTTCCTCCGTTTTCCCAAAAATGGCTTAAGCGATAATATTTTGAATTGCAATTCATGTGTTATATAATTATAGAAATCAATTGTATTATACAACAAATGTGCAACAGTCAATAATTTATTACTGGGATATAAAATTGAAATGTATAGATTTTCTGCATCGAATGAAAACATTTTGTATATCAAAAGCTATGAAGCTAAATGTCATTTAAAACTATTGACTACTTTTCACAAACACCAGCGATTTTAATATAAAAGTTAGTGTAAAGACTATTTGGAACCCGTTTACCGTGTGGATTCAATTCTTGCGCGGGTTGTATTTGTTTAAGTATGAAAACGAAGATCTTTCCGAAAAATCTTTTAGAAATTTGACGGACACATACCCAATTACACAATGGCAGATAGACTGCTTCGGGTCTTTCTCTACGTTACGCTCTACAGCAGCAATGCTTTCTTCTGAACGCACTGTACGACATCTATCTGAAGTTTTATTATCATTTAGAGTAAATGCGGCGCGAAAACGTTCCATAGTTTATCGAATTAATGATCTAATGGACATAGATCGCAGTTTCGAACATTTGGGAGCGTTATGCGGGCTTCAGTCTATTCATGTTAAAATGCGAAACCATAATATATATAAATCAATTAACAGCTGGAAAAATGACCGCCAGTCAAAAAAGTGTTACCAACTTAAAGTTACATGCTTGTATACATTAATCAATCATGATAAATTATTAGCTTCGCCCACTTGAGTCAGCATGTTTGTGAGTGTAAAAAAATAAGGTTGTGATTCACGATTGCGTCTTTATGTGGTATATCAATCTAAAATTACTGCTGGATTGTTCCCGTGCTCCGTGTTCCCGTGTAAGTTCATTCGTATTGTTTAATTTTCCTTTAAATTTTAGTTCTTAAACTTTTTTATTGTTTTTTCTTTGTTTATTATCTTTTGATTCTTTTAAAACAAATTCTCAAAAATATATTTTTATTGTATTACTTTTGTATGCAAAACAATATTTTCATTTCTTTGAAAACGCTAAATTTATTTTTGATTTTTTTATTTAATTTTTTCAATTCTTATTATTATACTAAAGCTACTTTGCAATACAGGGTGCTACACTTCAAAGTACTTGGCGATGGTATGAAAATACAGTCCTAAGTAGGATGGTTTTACAGTAAATTTAATTTCTTGACACCTGCATAGAAGGTTACATTAATTTTGTGACTAATTTTATTAAAATATTTTTAAACCAATAATTTGTTTTCTATTTCCAGTTACTTATGCTTCTTTCCTCGTTATTCAATCCCTTGTTGCTTTGTTGTTTTTATGTTCATTCATCTCATTTACCTTTGTTACTTTATATATATGCTGCCCGTGTAAGCAAAAAATTAAAGAAACTCCAGTGCAAGCAATTTCAAAACTACTAGTTTGTACTCGCTGGATTTGCTAAAGAAACTCCCTTGTAAGTTTTATAAAATATTTATTCATTTACCCGTGACTAGGGTGTGCCATTATTGTTTAAAAGTTTTTAAATAAACAGAAGTGAAATGTGTTTCTCTATTAAATATTCAATGAAACAAATGGCAGAAAATGCATTGTTCGATTGTAGAAGCTGTGCGAAATATCTTTGATGTGTAAATTAACACAAACTGGCTACAACAAATTTGAATTATAATCGATTAAACTATAGTTAGAAACGAATTATTAATTTAAAAACTTACTTCTTTTCTGTATTAACATGTGTCGTCGATAGACCATGTCCAGCGCATTAACTTAAATCAATATTTTTTGAAATTATGATCTTTTAAGTTACACATTTCGGAGTTACAAAAATGTTTACAATATCTTAAAAATGGTTCATAATCATTTTAAGAAAACCATTTTCAGAAAACCCAGTTGATAAAAATTTTGCTTTTAAATAAAAACAGTAAATTATTTTCTCTATGAACGAGAAATACGTGTCTATTATCCCTTCACAATTAGTTAGGAACTTATTTTATAAAATAAATAAAGCTGACAGCGAAAATTCAAATGACAAATTTTTTATGAGATTATTTTAAATTATTTAAGGTGCTATCATGAAGCTTTATTCCGCTAAGAATAACGATCACAAAGAATAAAGCAGGAAACAATATTTAAAAAAAACGCATTTAAGAATTACGCATTATTTTTATACGAATTTTTACATGAATTTTACAAAAATTATTTTAAACAATTTACATTGCTTACTCAAGTGATAAATATAATAGAACTATAGAAATGCTACACCTAACTTATTTTTACCTGAGTACTACTCTGCTACTCATGAAAATATAATTACACCGCTTGCTTTGCAGAAAGTATGAACCCTAAAGGAATATCATAAAACTTCGAACATGTTACCATAATTTCGCTTAAATCATATCCTGGTGTATACATGCTGAACATGGAACTGTTATCGGCAATGAATGTGGAAACTGTTTTTTTTTTAACAAAGGGATTCAGACTTTATTATTTTCAGCTACTTATAAAAACATACAAAACCAATTACATGAGAATATGTTTGAGAAAAGGCTATATAACAATTGATCGCTTGGTAGATTTATTCGAATGAAAGGCTTAGTTTGAATGAGCAGAGTAGGTCAAGCGGCCTGGCCTATTACCAAAAATAAAAAAAAAATAGTTGTACATTTTTAGTTTTACATTAACAACAAGAAAAGTTAACATTAAGCAAAGAGAATATCCTGCCGGTCGGCGGTTGACTATCGCATGAAGTAAACTTAACATCTACGAAGGAAAAAGTGTAGGTGCTGACTTTGGAAAATCTGAACTCTACTGCGCTACTTATTGGTGCAGTTGAAACATAAAAGTTACTGAAAAAATAAAAAATGTTCTAAGATTACTAATGATAAAAATAACCAAAGCAAAACTGGAAAACTTTGAAAATAAGTGAATGGAAATATGTATATATATTAAGCATTTAGTATTTATATTTTATTGGAATTTGAAGAAATTTCTTTAACAAATATGATTTAAAACTACGAAGAAGCATTTTTATGTATAAATTAGAGAATTACTTTTTTTAACTCTTTTAACCAATTGAAAACCAAGAACATTAACAACTAAAATTTTCATTTATTTAGTATAGTTAAAATGAATACAAGGAACGAAAAACGAAAAAGTAAAATTAAAAATCAGTAGTAGGGTTTTCGAATAATAACAGCGTATTAAGTATTCTTAGTTCTAAGCATTATGCAACGTCACACTGTTTTCACATCCATCTAATTCTTGGCATCGTTATTGGTCTTTTATTCTTTTTGGACAACGGTTTCCAACATTAGTACCTACACGAGACATCTGCGAGCGTTTCGCTGTTTGTAATGTCTTCGAAAAGTTTCAAAGATAGAAGCGAAAAATATGACGCTGAAACTTTTAATGGTTCACTTTCAATTCAACAGCATCGATTGGATTTTTTCCCTTTAGGTTCAAAATTAGAAGATTTTCTGACCAGCAATGGATTTTGTCTGTGGACTTTGTTGATATTATTATACGTCGTAATTATTCAAGCGGACTATCATCTTCGCTGCTACAATATGTGGATATTTCACCATGTGGTATATCGTCAATATTTTTGGCAATACTTTCCTGTTCATTTGCATTATAATCCAGGTTTCGCGATATGTACGTACTTCATGATGAGCACTCTCAGTTTTACCTTAATTTAGAGCACAGTTTAATTCACTGAAATGTGTGCAATAAAACTTGTGGGAAATTCGTCTTTTTTATATTTTTTTTAAAGAGAAGTAGCACTTCAGGCAACAATGCCTGCCTATTTAGTTAAGTACCGTGCTACATTCTTTAGGAAAGGGATAGAGAAGAGATGAAACAGGTGGTGAAAGTAGAAGGATAGCCGGAAAATAACTGTCGTATAAGACAGCACAGCGATCAGTGACCATACCCTAATCACTGAGCAGCCCAACCGGTAGTCAATTTTTATTTTTGTAGTGGTCCAGGTCTTCGTTGGTAATCGAACCCACAATCCCCAAACTGACTAACTAGTACACTACCTACTAGCCTACAAGGTCATCAAGCGGAATATCATCTTCGCTGCTACAATTTGCCGATATTCCACCATGTGGTATATGGTCAACTTCAATATTTTTGGCAATACTTTCCTGTTCATTTGCATTATAATCCAGGTCTCGCTATATGTGCTTCATGATAATTCACCTTAATTTAGAGCACATTTTAATTCACTGATATGTCTGCCATAAAACTTGTTGGAAATGACTTTCTGTTATGGGCAAAAATCTAAAAGAAAATGTGTACCCATTAAGTCGTTGTACTCGTTATACCCATTTTTCTGCTTACCCAGCGTTGCTTCAATGAGTTTTTTATAAACCAAATTTCAACTTTTTATAAATTAAAAGCACCGTTATTTTACTATGCAAAACTGTATTAAGCAATGGTTATAGCAAAACAGGTTTTTCTACTCACGGCTGAATGGTCACTGACTTCACTAATGTTTGCACAAATGATACACACAAAAACTAAACAAAATACCGATAAACAAAATAACGGTACATAATTTTTATTTTACATAATAAGCTTTGTTTTATTTATTATTTTAATACAAATATTTAATGAAAAAAAATTGGTTGTTGTTATGCGATCGGAAAATGTTGGCATTGTGTATGGTTAGTCGGCTTCAACTCCTGCACCAGTTGCACCTTGTAAGGCTTCAAAGTCAAATACCTACGCAAAATTCGTCATGTTATGGGTTTAGATAGGGTTTGTTAGGAATAATATTAAAGATATCATTAAAAGGATATAAATCATTCTTAGCATGATGATTACTTTTAATTGTATAACTATCATATGACATTTTATCATAAAATAGTAATATCGGATTATATTGCTATTATGATAACAGAGACAATTTTAACGACCATGAATGAAACAAAGAAATTTTACGATGTGGTATTTAAGATAAAGAAACAATCGACGCAGAACGACTGAATCCGAAAAGACATAGGAGAGTAATAAGCTTCTCAAAACTTGTAATTATTGTTTTCCTGTAGAAGCGTAAAGTTATTAAAATATACTCGTATAATAACAGAAGATTCAACTCAGTATAAAAGAACCAACAGAAAAATATTTTTTTTATTTTGAGAGTTATATTTCCTCCTGTATTGCATAATAGAAACAAACTTGTAAGAATTTTTGCTTCACAAAAATATAAGGAGTTTTTTCTTTCTGGAAACCGAAAATTGCTATGACCACAATAGTGTTTAATAAATCTAAATTTTTCATTTTATTATATTAAAGTCTTATCGCAAGTTTTACTTACATTTAATATTTCCACTCATTTCCTCCTGTGGAAGAACTTTCTGCAAAGAACAAACAAAAGGAAAGAAAATTTATAAGTGCTGACATCAATCGACGTTTTAAAAAAGTTTTATTTTAAATTAAAAATGTTTTCCTCTTTGGAAATGCTACAACACAACAACAAAAAATAAATTTTGTTCACTTATTCACTTTACGCTTCGACATTCACTTGTTAAGTTATTTAACTAGCGGATGGATGGCTTAATGTTTCTGTTGAGCAGCGATAAAAGAATGAAATTTCACTAAGTACTTAAAATTATTAGTTATATAATAAAAAGAGACAACTTTCTTTGAAAGTTTTTTTGTCATTTTATTCAATCGCCAATTTAAATTTATTTTAAAGTAAATGAATTCAAAAAAATATTTCGATGTTAAATTTTATTAACAAGACATTCATTCTCAATATTATCAAATCAAAACTGAAACAAATTGATTAGTTTAATACAGAATATTGTTCTATAAAGAATTAGTTTTCTTAATTTTAGTTTTTACGAAACATGGAAAATATCTTCTTTTAGTAGGGAGTCACACTAGTATTACTCACTTCTCTATTAAGAGTTATCCGATTTGAATAAATAAAAAATTGGATTATGTTCGGACGTAATTATCATCTTAAAATTTGCGAATTATTTAAAAGAAACCTGTTGTGAAAAAAGTGCCCCGTTACCTAATGACGCATATTTCGTGAAAGCTTAACTCGTAAGAAAATATGACATTATTAGCCTTCACTTCTACTTACTACCTATCAGAAACTAAACAATTTCTCAATAAGTGGAGATTATAAGCCTGACAATATTTATACGTATGCAGATGACACTGCTATTTTAGCTTCAAATAATGCTAGTTCCTTTGTTCAAAATTATTTAGATATAATTGAGTCATGGTTAAAATAATGAAAGTACAAAGTGAAAACTGAGAAGTTTGTACACAACATTCGTTTCTTGAAAATGTGATTGCCCTGATAGTGCTGTAAATAATATCCGAATTCCACAAACGGATTGCGTTAGATACCATGGCATTCATACTGATCGTCGATTTACATGAAAAGAACATATAAAAATGAAACGGTAACAACAAAATAATAAAAATAGATATCTAGACTGCTAAATTAGTTCCACCTCTCAATTATAAAGGTCTTTGAAAACCTATTTAACTTCAGGGAATAGCAAATATATTAATGTTAGAAAGGTACCAATCAAAAACTTTAAGGTCTAATTATTTAATCTCCTTGGTATTCTTCCAATCATGCCTTATATAAGAATCTAAACATACAAACTGTAAAAGATATAATAATATGTAATAATACAGTGAAAAGATTTAAAAAGATTAAGCAGTTATGTAAACCCCTGGTTATTATATTATTGGAAGATACCTATGAAATAAGAAATAAAATAATAATGCTTATTATCTTACAAAACAAAATATTAAGTTATAATTTTTTTGCTAAACACGCTAGTTGGACTTCTAGACTACAAATTAAAGTACTGACTAATGGACTCTTCCAAACAGCAACGCCTACAAAAGATACACATAACCGACGTTCTGATTTAGAGGGCTGTCAAAAATACATTAGTAGCTGGAATTCAACAGGCTCTCCTTCTCTTAGCTGTTAGGGACAAAAAGATAGAATATATAAATTTTCCGATATAAAGTTATATATCAAACTATAGTGAAGGATAAGCAAAATAAACAATGTTAAAAAATCGAATAGTTAAATTTAGGTACACATGTAACGACACGCTTTCTCTGGTGGCTGGAGAATCCTCAACGGCGCACACTGCGGATTTTTGTGTGGAGGTTAGAAAAAATATATATTTGTATTTAGTTACATTTATATAGTAATACACAAAAGTAATCAAAATAAAGAAAGTTAGAGAAATGCAATGTAAAAAGCCATAACTAACAAAAAAATTTTAATGACTTTTTTTTATTTATTATTTGTTTTAAATCTATTTTTAATTTATTATTCTAAAACAGCCTTAACTTCGTCGCTTATAACACTATGCTTTTTCTGGCTAAATGAAGGCGTCAAATGTAAAATCATGGGATCTAATGTTACCATCATTCGGTGCATAATATCTTCGTTCGTGGCAATTCGACTGTTTTTTCTGGAGTTTTTATCGAAACTGTTTCTTATGTAGCGAAACGTTATATAAACAGATGAAAGTACTTGTAGTTCTTGATTTTTCTAAATTTGTTTAAGTAAAATCCGACTAGTGGTTCTTGAGTTATGTTAAATAAAACGCCTTATCAGAATTGAGTCGCGAATCAATCAGCTGAAAAATGTTGTACTGTGTAACGCAATAAATTGAGAGGTGGCACCTGGTGGCACTTGAAAATGATTAAAAATGTAAAAACAGATATGAGACAGTGTATAAGTAGTGATTTCCATTTGTGGGTGAGTATGCCTACAATTGCAGGTCCAAATGTTTGAAGAAAAAAGGGATTTGTTTTTATATGTTCATAAAAATAAATAAACAAAAAAACTTAAGTCGCTGCAGAGTTCATTTTTTCAATTTTAATATACTGAAATATCCTACTTTAAATAAATAAAAAGAAAAACGTTAGCTCACATAATAGAATAATATTAGTTTTGAAATTCTTAGTTTTAAATTAAGTTGGTTCAGTAAAACATACAAGTACTGAGCTTGAGATGGCTATAAAAAAAAACTAGCAGTCAGATCAGAGTAATTATTTTTGATTTGATTGTACCATTTAGTCTAAAATTTCAAAATATCATTGCATATTGCATGAAGAGTATTATGACAATTTGATTTTTTTCCGCGAAAACCCCAGTGTGCGGCGTCCAGGGTCATATTGTTCCAAATTAAATTAAAGACCTTGTTATAAATCTTCCGCCTTTATTTTCCATTAATTTCTGAACAGCATTTTGCCCTACTTGGTTCGTCTGCCCTACAGCTTGTCCAGGTACCACAACTTAACAGTTAGTGGCCGAGGGAAATATCTCGACCAGCAGAAATGGTGCTGAGTAAAAACCCTTAGCAGCCAATTTCTCACCCAGTGGCGACTGTAGATAGAAACCGTACTGAGTTAAAACCACTTCACCAGTTTGCAACCTCACAGTATTAGCTGAAGATAATTAGAAATATTTCCGAGTTATACTATAATATTTTTTATATAGAAATTAAGCGAACAATTTGAGTGTTATAAGATACGTATTATTTTGTAACATTAAAATATAAATCATGTCTTTTAAAATAATGTAAAATAATTTTTACAAGGTTCAGTTATATTTTATAATGATTGATTGATTGATAATAATACAATTATTTTTTATCATCACTGTCGAATATTTATTAGATGTTGTTGCTGTTATAAAAAGATATTCAATTTAGGTCAATTAAGAAAATTATAACTTTGTTTTGGTGTTTTGATTTACTTGGGTAAGGAATTTAAAAAAAGCGTTTTTTTCTTTATTAAGTGACAGTTATATAATATTTTTTTAAGTATACAGATAAAGACCACTTAATAATTGATTTCCAAAATTAACAAACAACTTATTTTGTCAGCATTACAATTAATGAAAAAATGTTTTTTCATAATTCAGAGCAAACACTCCATTCATATGAGACTAGTAAAGTTTTGTTGCAAAAAAAACGGATAATATTAATGCTTGTACCACCAACAAAATGATCAACTGTTGTTTGTTTATCACATCCAAATAGACTTTACCATAGTTGGAACTATCCGTTTATAGTTTCTACAGTACAGTTCAACTTTATAAGTAGTGTATGTATGTTGTTACGGAGACGAGTGTTACGAAGATTATTTATTAAGTTTTAAAAGAAAATAATTAACAGTAAAAAACAAGTAAATGACTCACAGTCCATTTTACAAATTGTCTGTAAGAAATTCTACCAAATAAGATAAACAACAAAAACAACTAACAAAACAAAACACCTAACCGAGCAGACGTCTAAACTCAATGATAATAACAATAACAATATTGGGTGATGTTAAAGTAGAATATTCTTGTGAATGCAAGAACTGCTTAAAACTTCTATATAAGCACCACTTGCTGGGCAAATAAATTAAAACAAGTTGAGTCATCAGTGTTACCCACTGACACCAAAGTTACCATCGTGTTTATTTAGTGTGTATGGAAAGTAAATACATCGTTTAACTTTATTTAAAACTCTAAAGTTATTATATATATTATTATATTGCAACATAAAAAAACTAAAAATACCAAATATTTATTAAAAGGAGTAAACGCTACAACATGTATATATTCTGGATACTAACGACATGAGATAGTGACTACTTTTAGCTTTATTGTGGTGATACCAGCGAAAACAACAGAAAAATTTGAACAATCGAAAAATCACTATAAACTGCAGAACATAATTTTTTAAATCTATTCAAAAAATTTTTTTAATTTAACTATAAAAGGAAATCAGCAACAAAAGATCTAAAGATGTGGCATAACGCTTGAAAAATGAAAAACTTAAAAGCATATCAAAACCTAATTTGAACTTTAATGTACTCAGATGCTATATCGAGACCTGATTTGATGCATGTGGTATCAAATATATCATCATTTAAGACTCATCCACATAAACAGCATTTCAATGCAACTAAATACGTCCTCAGGTATTTGAAAAATAATCAAGTAACAAGGATCACATAGTCTAATAGCCGAAATGATTTCTAAGTACATACAGATGCTGACTGGGCTTGCGATTCTTCCAACAGAAAGTCCTGTACAGGCCTTATGATGTTCATGGCAAGTGGTGCCATTGCATGGGCAGCAAGGAATTTATCTGTGGTAGCTATAAGTACAATAGAAGCCGAGTATATAGCTTTGTGCCAGGATTCAAAAGAAACCATTTTTTTCGTGGTTTACGAAAAGAAATGGGATTCATAGTTTATTGCGATAACTAAAGTGCAATATTTATGAAAAAAAAACTCACTATAACTATATAAGCGAAAAGTATAACAAGCTGATAATCCAGCAGTTTATACCAAGCAAAAACATGTATACTGCTGTATTTTACTTCAATTAAATACATATGTAAAATATTTTGACATTTCTAATAGTGTATTTTAAGGCAACGTTTGATTTGACGGGGAGTTTGTTTGTCTTTTCAGGACAAATGTAAACAACTGTGTTGCAAATTGCAGTATAACAGGTATTATGTAACCTTCTCAATCTCGCACGTTTTTACACTGAGTAAAATTAATTAAACTTGAAGTAAAAAATTTGCTCTTGGATTATTTTTAATAACTTGTGAATGGGATCAAATAATCTTCCACTAGTAAGTAACTGGACAAAAAGGAATATAATAAATTCTAACTCTATAAATAGTTTATTCATTATATGCCTAAACATAATGAAACATTTTAACGACTTAAAATAATCAAAATCTTCAAATTATCTTCCTTAAATGTCTGCTTATATTTCATAGGTACTCGTAAAAGAAAGATTTCGAAAAAATTCAAGAGAGCAAAATATGCATTTTTTATGTCAAATACTGGTCTTAATCTGGCCATATCTTTAGTATTAACATAAATACCAACGGGGAAACAAATCTAAATTTTACAAATAAAATAAAAAAGCATAAAAATATTATTTCTACCATAAAAAACCTTATTAATTTAAAAAAAAAACCTCGTAAACAAACTTTAAACTTTTTAACTGAAATCGGCTTAGAATTAGAGCTGCTTATTGTAATAAGAGTATTAGACTTAATAACAACAACAAAATTAATAATGGCATGAAATGTTCAACAAAAGTTAAATTGTATTGGTATATTTTTAATGACTGCAATTTATTGGCATTTTACACTATAGGTTTAGGTTCAAGAACACGTGACTGAGGCCATGAAACAGCATTAGTTCTAATTTTCTCGAAACCTCTCTATTGCCAATATGGTTGTATGATTAAGATATTTCTGCTTTTCAGTTGCAAGAAAAGCTCACAACTTTTACAAAAATTTGGGCATCAATCTGCTTCGCCGTTTTTCTTGTACATTTTGTATTGGAAATCTTCGAGCACACTGTCCAGAACCAGCTGTTCTACACAAAGTTATTTTACTTCATTAGTCTACAGTATTTTTCACAAGCCTTCTTTTCTCCAATGAATATGTTGGAAAACACCAACTGCATTTCAATTCATAATGCTTTTTTAAGGCTTGTTTCAGTAGGCCTGTGTAACACATACTAATGTATTTTCACAAATACAAATACGACTGTTTAAAAACTTTCTATTCTTTCAGAACTATTAACTTATTAATAAACTCTTAGTAACACGATTTTGTGAGATGTAAATCTCAGAATGTGCAACGCGCCAGCTGCTGCTTTACTAAAAAACCAACAACAAATAAAAGATGTATTTTTCTCAGTGAAGTTTTATATATCTTTTTTCATCAGAAATAGAGGAGGCTATAGCAGTTAGAAAAACTATTTGAAAAATATTGTCAAAAACTTAAATCTGCATATCGACTGCGTCTCTGTATTATTTTTACGCATAAATCGAAAAAGGTCAAGAAGAAAAAGTAATTTCAAATAGCAGCTGCGGAACTGCGAATAAATAAACAATTTATTTAAAAGTTATCTTAGTGTAAATTGAAGTCATAAAAATAAATAAATTAAATATTTTGCAAACTTTGTTTATATAATTCGTAGACTGCAAATACATAAATAAGGGCCTTTATCACTTATTTCCAGAATGCCAGTACCTCATCTTTGTTTCGTTGATAGCAACGACATACAATATATTACTTTGTGGTTGGTATTGTTGTTTTTAACTTACAAAATAAACCTTATATTTCAGCGCAAGACGAAAACAAATTTCAAAAATGATTAAGGAAATCTTCTTTAGCATTTTATACTTAAATTTTTTTGAACAACAAAATATTTCAACAATAATAAAAAAAATTCGAAAGTCTCTCTCTGTAAATACAAATTTACAAAACCAGAACTACGATCGAAATGCAAAATACATAAAATCGTAAAATATTGAAACGAAACGGATGACAGAATAGCAATTTGCCAAATGGAGACATTTACGATTCGAATCGAAATGCATAATAGTGGTGTATATGCTGCTTTAAGACAATAGTTTAAAATATATGCAAAAAATACAACACCAACGATTACATTCTTTCTGTAAATTCTGTTTTCACAAAAAGATTGTCTCTTTTATGTATTTGTTTGTCTTGTGCATATTTTCAATCGACCCAATCCAATAAATATTTACATGAGCATAAATTAAGCATAAAAATGGTAAGAGTGTTCAGTGTTCGTTTATGAATAAAATGATAAGAAAATGTAGAAATATATCCCTATAAAATTCCAAACATTATCATTTGTGAGCATAATGCTCAAATCCACAATGTATGTTGTTTAAATTTATATATATGTTATTATATAGATGAGTGCGTTATCCATATTAAAATGGCACGTTTAATAGATGGCATTTTCTTAAAGCAAGTTGCCACTGTATTTACATTAACTAGAGCTGTTTTGATGTGCTACTTACTTGTGCACTGATATTTGTTTTTAACGAAGGAAGCCATGCTGAAACTAGAAAAGAACATACTTGCATACACATTGCGTGTAAACGGTTTACAGTGGCAAGGCTTATCCAAAAGTTAGGAATTGCAAGAAAGTTTGTGATGAAAAGAACTTACTAGTCGATAGCCTAATATCAGCATTAAATGCAAAAAAGGGATTCAAAAAGGGACTCACAATGTTATCAAACTATACCCTTATTTTAAGCTATTGCGTTTAAGAAACATGTACCATGATATTGCCTAGATGGACCTTACTTGAAAGTATACAATACTCAAAATGTTAGGCCTTAAATCTTAGTTAGTCTGCTAGAAGCAGAGACTCTATTTCTCATATTGCCTGACCTTTTATCTCTTTACGAATGTATCATGCTTCAAGCTGATCTAAAAAAGTTATAGTCAGATATCTGAAAGCTAGTATTAGTTTTCCTTGAACAATAAAAATTTTATTTTTGTAATTTGTTGCATGAATGACAAGTCTTTGGATCCACAATAGCTGTGCAAATGAAAATTATCTCTATGTATATATCTTATATACACTAACAAAATTAAAAAAAAATTATTACGAATTTTAACGCCACAAAATATTCACAACAACTAGGATTGTATTTGGTATAAAATACAATTTACCAAATATTGTAAATATTTTAGTATATTCCTTAATCTCTGGCTGTTATGGATGCATTAAATTTTCTGCATTCGTATGCGAATTAACTGAGCAGATAATTGATATTATAAGACCATAATTTACTTTAATTTATAGTACGTGTTATGCTTGCACAAGCATTTACACTGGACTGTAGTGATTTCAACCTTTTAGTCGTTCTGTTAGAACTCCATTAGCAGATATGTCTGCTAATGGAGTAATAGACGCTGAAGATCGACAAATAGTCAAATTAGATACCTGTTACCGACTAAACTACTAGACTGTTGCCACCTTCTACTACAATATGCACAGTGAGAAGGGTTTAGCATTTATGCCATCTATACTTAAAAAGTAAGTACAGCAGACTTTATTGAAAATTGTAATTGTGTATCTGAAGTTAACTAGCTTAAATTATTGTTTGATTAATTGATGATCTGATGAATGCATATTCTGATTATCTTTAATTACTGCGTATAATATAGCATTCATATATTCTTACTAACAATAATTGAGTCAACTTGTAGATGTCAAATTTAAAATTCACAATAAGGGCAGGTCTAATGCAGTATTATTTCTTAATTTTTGCCCGCTCACTAGTGTGTACAACATTTATAGTTTCTATTGTTCGTAAGTGCATAGTTAATAACAACAATCTTAAAAATAAAAACAGCAACATACAGCTCCCTCATGGCATGATAATCTAATTTTGATATTATTGTGTTGCAGCCGTTTGAAATTAAAAAATAAACGAATATTGCAGACTGTAGTTTAAAACACAAACAAAATAACACTTGGATGCATGTAGAATTGTAGATGAGAAGGACATGTGAACAAACGATTATATGATAAAGCTATGGCATTGTTTCTCGACTATTAACATAACAACAAGCTCAAACTACTTTAAAAGAACAACTACAAGCGATTTGAAATCTAAAATTGAAATTTTCATTTTGCAAGTTATTCAGTTTATTAAATACTTTATGTTTTAATGTATAAATAAACTAAAAACTTTATGCTTTTTATTTAAATAATGATTTTTTTATGAAAAAAGAATAAAACAAAAAATTTCAATGAAATATATTTCATAATGCTTAATGCAAAGCAACACCAAGGACCTGATAAAAGTTCCCTAAAAGACCTATTTATTTAAGATAATTCATATTATTTTTCCATTTTTATGTTTTTTTTTTATATAAATTAAACCACAAAAAAAACCACATAATGACTTTGTATATAATCTTAACACCTGTCAATTTTCTGATTTTATCTGAAAGAAAAAAAGTGTATTGTGCATAACATGCCTGCAAATATATTAAAAATTTTATTAGCTTCATCATCTCACTTTCTTAGTTTACTTTGCAACACAAAGGTGAGTACCAAACAGATGCCTTATAATTCAAACAGCACTCATTGTAAGTGTTAATCAACCCTGATGGTCCATACCAGGCTTCCGATTGAAATTTATACTTTAATAAACGTGTGTGTACGCATGTGCCTGCATGTTGAGTATGTTGAGTATGTATAAAGAATATTGCTTATTTTAAAACGCTGCTACATCAAGCTGCAAATATCAATAGAAGCTGACTAATGAAACTAATTAAAGTTAAAAACAATCACAAGTGCTGCACATAAGATTTATACTTAAAAACTTAACTCTTCAACATTATACTAATAAAAAATATTAAAAGCAGCAATATGTGAAAAGTCAGTATACTTTAATTGAAATTTAAAATGCTAGTAGTTTCAATAAGTTTATGAAACATTCATATATTTACACTCTAACAGTCAGGGGTAGATTAAGAGCAGAATTACAATTATAGTAACAAAGCGAAAGATAAGTTCCGTATTGCTTATCATTAAAACTTATAAATCAAAAGAAGTAAAATTTTTTGTTAAAATCGAGATAAATAACTGATATGGACTCAACTTATTTAGCTGCTCTAGCTTTTTTCGTGGTAACTAGTTATTAGTTAATTAGAAGTGGACATCATCATGTTCAAGCTGTGAAGGAAATTTTTAGTGGTTCCTTATATATGAGTGGTTAATGTTTGCTTGTATCACTGCTAAAGAGCGAAGTTTCAGTGTATTGGTGGCTCTTAAATGTAAACAAAAAAAAAGGGAAACAATCTTGAATAGAAGAGCAGAATGGTTATGTAATTGATGCAAATTTCCATCTTGAGAATTTTAGTAGATGTCTATTCATCAGCCATTATTACTATCTCTATCGTCAAAAGAATATTTTTATTCTATTCACCATTTAACGATTGCACATTTTTACAAAATATATTTTTAATATCAGTAAAACTTTGTTTCTTAAGGACGAAACAGTTCTTCTTATTGTTTATGGAATCGCATTCAGAATAAACTACAAGTTTAAGTTTTATGTTTAAAATGTTTCGGCCACGAAACTGCCTGCTTCGTCAGTATTTAAAAATAATTTCCCTACCTACCTTAAAAAAGGCCTATTCGTTCTTCCTGCCTTCTTAAAATCAATTTCTTCTTGAAAATTAACACACAAAGTTTTTAGTTCTTTAAAAGGGAACCAAAGTCCGTGATGAAATAGAAGTTAAAGTCTTGGATATAAATAAAATAATCTAAAAAGGAATAGAAAGATGTAACTGCATTTGAAAAACGGGGAAAACGTTAAATACAATCCGCGTAATGAGCAGGTAACAACTTAGCTAGGATGAAAATTAAGAAAGACGTTGCCTGTATGTTTGTGACATAGATAGCAGCATATATTGGGGCATAGTAGTCCTCAATTCAACGGTGATGAGTAAGGAGGTACAGATACCATTGGTCATAGAGAAAATAAGGGAAATTGGAAGACGTTTTAAAACTAAGCCTATCGCCGTCGGTCATTTTCGCAGTTTAAATTAATGGAATTAAGCAAAAACCAACAACACTTTAAAGAAAAACTAAAGTACTACAATATTTATTTTATATGCATTATAGTTTACAAAGGGAATTTGCTTTAGTACAACAAAAAATAATGAAAAGAAAAGGACTAAACAACAACGTGTATTCATAGTCGCTAAACATAACCGCCAACAAAAGTAAATAGAAGCGCTTGTGCAAGGACCGCTTGTATAAATCTTTACACTAAAGGCCGTGTCAGATAAAACTTTTGCTTTGCGTTGCGTCAGAGTTTCGCTTTGACATTTGAGTTAAAATGTACGTAAATGTATGAAAGTTGCCACATAAAGCACTTTTGACGCAGCGCAAAGCGAAAAATTAACCAACATTCAAGTTTTTGCGCGCTTTGACAAACACCTGGCTTTTATTAATTGTGTTTGTGTATTTGTGTGTGAGCGTAAACAAAAAATTCATGAGTGTTGTCAAAGTTTATTGTGACATACACCACTTGATTTACGCTTTTGCTTTAAAGTTTCAAATGTCACGCAAAGCAACAAAGTTTTATCTGACATCGCCTTAATGTACAAATTTTAAAGAAACTTAAATTCAAAGAAAGCAGGATTTTTTATACACACACATATATATGTATGTGTATATATTGTACATGAGAACTTATTGTAAAATCAATACACATTCATGCATTATTGTTATATTGTGTTCTTTCAATTGGTTTTGGTTTGCTGTTGAATTTTTTTTTCTTTTGTATGTTATGTCTTGCATTTTTAAGACTAGAATCGTAGTATACAGTTCTCTGTCTATAGTGGAATATATAAGAAACAAAAACAAAAAAAAATATACTAAATAACAGAAACGTTAAACAACATTTATTTTCGTATAGCAAACATTGACAACAACACTTTTTACATATAGCGTTCTTGGCCTAGTATGATGATGTTGTTGCAACATAAGCAACTAAGCAATTTCAAATGAAAGAAAAAGCATTGAAAGGTACTTTGTGTTTATGTTTAGAAAGTTTTACATTAATGAAACCAACGCGTGCTGCCTCCACTAACCTTGACTATTCTAATTGTAGTGAAACGAACTTGTATAAATTTTGTCGCTTACGAAATAATATACAGTGAGCAACATAACATAACCGAGAATTTTGTAATATTTGTGGTTCCATACTACGGCTTCCCCTAGTAGAATTAAAAAAAAACACTGAAAACAGCACTATTTTCTAGTCATCAGTGTTTAAAGGGATCCTAAATTTTATATCTGTTAGTCGTTGATGGGGAAAATTTTAGGTTATGACGAATTTAGTGGTTATATAACTTTGAGCAAATGTTTAAACAGAAGAATTTTTGTGCATAAACTTATTGTAAATATGTTTTATATATTTTAAGATTGTTTTTATATCTCGGTAATTTCCAGTTGTCGATATCTAATAGCCTGCTGTTATCAATAGTTCAGGTGTACTACTCATGTGTATGTGTACTGTAAGACTATCGGCTGAACCCATATACATACACGTCGTCAGCTTTCTTATTTAGGAAATTCAAGTCACAGTCTGCAAACATAATCTTTTGCAGACCTAATATTTGAGCTTATATGCTTATATTATAATTGCTACAATTATTGCTATATCAATCTCCTGCATTGATGCTTCTTGAATGCCGTAGAATTCTCTAACCCCAGGTGCCTCATTTGCAGGTGTATTTTTTTTAAGATTATCTGGTGTTTTTGGTCCTAAGCGGAGCAGTAGCCCCCTTATCATTAAACCTTCTATTTATTCACACTAGTTATTTACAAGAATAATGATATTGTAACTCTTTTGATCCTTGTTTAAGGGATCAAGAATAGGCAACAAATCAGTTATCTAACCAATACTTCCATTCTTTACCAAGTACTAATATCATTCTCCATTAACACTATCTGATTTACATTCTTGTAGCTAATGCTTTCACTACTCCACTTTTGCATATGTCAGTGGTAATGGTACTGCTGTATTGTAGGGTTTATTATATATCAGCTACAGTTAAAGTCATGAAGTAAGTGTATTTTTAAATTCTTAATCTTATCTTATCAAGATTCACAAGCTTATGTCTTAACTTAATTGGCGTACTTTACTCGAAAAAAAAACATTATAAAAACACGATTTCAGTAACAGGGAAGAATGAATTTTTCGCAAAAAAAGTCTTTATGAAATAAATTCAAAGTCTTTGTTCTCTATTCGAGGTTATTCAAGTTAAATTATCTTTCAATAAAAATCCTTTTAAAATTAAACTTTTAAAATACTTTAAATTTTTATAACAGATTACATATATTTTGTATGAAAGCAGCCATATGTAAAACACACACTTTGTTTAATGAATACGAGTATTATTGCAAAATCATATATCAAAGTGACACATACACTCAAACAGAAAGCATACCCAGTAGTTCGATTAATAGCTTACCAGCGCCTTTAAGGCAAAAAATAAATATTTGTAGAGTTGTATATATCAACACTGTCGTAAAATTTGTTTCACATTTCATTCAAATTCGTCTGCTACAGAGGATTACTGAACCATTCTATTCATGTGTCCAATCTGCCAGTTCTTTAAGTAAAAAACATATGGCGCTACTTCTAAAGTACCATGTAGAAACAAACCCTTTGAAAGGTTACAGGCTTTTAAATGCAAAAATCGCTTTTTTATTGTTTTATACAAACGACGTGACATATGTATGCAGACGTAGCTGATAATGAATTATGGCCCTTATTGTTAGTGCTCTTCAGGGGCTCGTGGACCAGAATGAGTCAATGCAGTATCAATTCACTAAACGCAAGAAGAATTTTAATTAATTAAGTGCCAAGAAAAAAATGGAATTATTATTATCTGACGCAAAATTATTTTTAATACAATTTAAGACTAGTGAGGATGTACACAATGAACTAGAGAAAACTGTCAAAAAAATTGCCATTTATTGCTACAATAAACCGATCCTTAACCGACATTATTGGGTTCAGTTTTTTAAAGACAAAAAAAGCTGAAGAAGTGAAATTGAATTGATAATTGGACTATATTCTGAAAGATTATATTTTATAGTTGAGTATATCCCCTAGACTTCTCTGGGCCTAAAACTTGAAATACATCTCCCGTACCGTAGTCCTAGCCATGGCACCACCGTGTCCGGTTAAACGTTGTTTGCTATTGTTTTGTTGTTTTTAATCGTAATGAGGAGAATCGGCTGTTTGCATTGTGGCAATAAAGCAGTAAAATCTAATGTTAATATCTTCAACTCTACAAATTTATGTTTCATTCATGAAAAAGCAAACTATCAATAAACTAGAATTTTTCTTTTTTGATAGAAAAGCAATTCCACTTCACACTTTACTTATTACAGGGTATAATAATAAATTGAAACATAAAAGCATTTTCTACGTACAATTACGTATGTATGTAAATGTGATCATATATTAATAAACCCAGTAGTAACAAAACAAACACATTTGTTTGTACAACATGGCATGAAAATGATTTTAATTTAAGAATTTGCACAGATTTTTTTTTCTTCAATCACCAGAGACATGACGCCAGAACGTGATATGAATTGATGGTTTTAATTTAAACTTTATTTCTATGGCTCTTTTCACTGGTTTGTTTAGCTGATTAAACTTGCTATTGTTAAAAAAAGAATAATGAAACTCGATAAAAATGTTTGTTAAATTACGGGCATTAAAATAAATTCATTTTTTTTAATATAAAGTAATAGCTAAATATGCTTAAATTCAGTTTAAATTTAAAATACGTTCAACAGCAATATTAAAACGCAAATGTTATTAAAAGTTTTAATGTATTGGGAAGTGAGCACATGAGCAAAAAATGACTAACTGACGATGATGGCTTATAATTATTAGGATAAATGGATGGCTGAATAAAGGCTGTTTGAAATGTTCATTTATTTTCTCGTTCATTTATTTATTCATTCACTGATATTAAACACGTTACTCAATATTGATTGTTGTATCAGCACACAATTTTCAATTTATTTTTAATTCCCCTTATTTTTTGCAATTACCAGCAGTCATAAAGTAGGTTTATTCGTTTGCTTTTTCAGTAGCTTTTTAATAAAACAACAAACACAAGTGTTTTACAAATACAAGTTGACTTATGCTACGCTAAAATCTCCTATAACAAAGCCAAACATTTTTATCGCTATGGTTTGAGTCAAGAAGAAAATTATAATTACCTTTTAGATTATGATTGTCTTCATTCTTAAGACCAGGTTATCTTCAGAAGACTAAGGTCACCAGTCAACTTCATAAGAAGTAGAAGAGGGGGATTAGAATTAGTTTCCTTTCTCGAAACAAAAACTAATGAAGAAATTGGCGTATTATTTAGATATAGCTTTACCTCCCTAGTTACGGAACGAACATCAACGGATACTGTTTCCCTGAACGGCAATAACATCAAACTACTAATGTGCCGATAATGACACTTACAAATATCTCAAGGAAGAATTAGGATGACAATGTTAAGAACTTTTGATTTAACCAGAAAAATATGTTTGAGCAAATCGCGCTTTCACGCTGAAAAGATACAAAAGCCATCCAGTAAGAGAAATGTTATTTCTGCAACCGTATAACAACTGAGAAGCAAAACATTATTTTAGTCCATAATTTTTTCTTAACGTTAGTAGAGCTTCTGTATACTATTTATAGATTCAATCTTTTGGTAACAATTATAAAAATTAGTTAATTCAACGCAGTATTATTGAAATTATTTTTTTTAAATCAGCCATAATAAATATATTATTTGATCATATTTACATAATTAAATGGCTTAATTATGCTTACCACAACAATATTATTTTTAATCGCTAACAGATATTTTTTGTCGAAAATTAATATATGAAATTATGAAATAATAAAATTTTTTGCTAAAGCTGTACATAATATAGTCGTAATTCGTTGTCGATTTTTCCATTTCCAATTTGTGGTTTCCTATATATACGAATCAGTGTGTAGTCCTGCCTCAGAGCCAGTTTTGAGCATGGCTTGTTAGGTATGACCGTAATCATTTTTACTTTTATATGCTAATTATCTCTGGGTTCAGATTCACACAAAGCCGCAATTGGTCTTCATTCCTAGAGTTTTATATTTCCCACCAAACCCAGAAAATATAATAAAAAAAACTCATCATATTTCATTTGTTACTGCACTACGTTGAAATTCGTAAAACAGACAAACCTAACGACTAAATTGTTTGGGGATGTTCCGCCCAAATGCCAGAGTTCGCCTAAAATCGTGTAAATAAAAACAAAACATACACACACGCAAAGCAACCTTTTTATTAAAAGAAGCACGAGTGTAACAGTAATGGATTTTATTATTTTAGCATTTCGTTACTTAAAATCTCCTGTCACTTTTTCTTTCTTTATTCCAAATAATGGCAAAAAAATGACTGTGGAATTAAAGCTTTAAATGATAAAAATTTCTTTTAATGAAATTAGCATCATTTCCGCCAATGTTATATTCGTTATAGATATTTATTCTGTTGTTGTTGCTTTTGCCTTTATTACTGTTGATGATGCTTAAATCATTTCATTTAATTTCGTTTAGTTTGCGTAAATAACAACTTTTTCCCCAATAGATTTAATTTTTTTCCTTCTTTTACCTGCTTTTTTTTATTACTTTTGTCACATTATTTGGGCCATTAACCTCTGTGGGTGTAACCTTTATTTATCTGCTGGAATTGCCAACTAATTAGGTTGAATGAAGAGAATTGATATCTTTACCAGGGACAGCTATGTTTCCGCATCCATTTTATAATATACACATATCGGGGTTTTCAACAAGAATTTTGTTTTGACATTTAGTTGTTTGACTTATTCATAGTAGATGCATTAGCAATTGTTACAATGAATTCAATTTCGTATGAAAATCGCATTTAGGTGCCCCTGTAGGCTGGTAGGTAGTGTACTAGCTTGTTAGTATGGGGGTTTTGGGTTCGATTCCTAACGAAGACCTTGGTTTTTTTTAACTACAAAAATAAAAATTGACTGTCGGTGGGGCTGCTCAGCGATGAAGGCATAATCACTGGTCGCTGTGCTGTCTTTATACGCCAGTTAATTTCTACTTTCACCACCTGTTTCATCTCTTCTCTATCCTTTTCCTACAAAATGTAGCACGGTACTTGACTACATAGGCATTGTTGCCTGCGTGCTACTTCTCTTAAAAAAAAAAAACTTATATTTCGCAATATTTTCAGACAACATAATCGTCTTTCTGAGACCTCTATTAAGAATTTGGTCGTTAAATTTAAGTCGACAGGCTTGATACAAAATCTGCGAACACCAAAACGTATTCGACCGGGTCGTTCAAGTAAAAACATTGCAGTCGTCAGCCAAAGTGTTGAAGCAGTTCCAAATTTGTCAATTCTTCGACATTTGGGGTTATCCAAAACCATTCTTTCAGACGAAGTACATTTTCACTTGGAAAATCTTAGAGCGATTATTGAGATGTCTTTGAATGCTCAACGTGTCCCTGTATAGTACGTTATGTGGTGTGAAGGCGTGACTGGGCCGTTTTTTTTCGAAGATGAGTCTGAAAATTCGGTAACGGTCAATGGATCACACTAATGGGAGATGCTAACATCTCAATTTGGGCCTATTGTTTACGACGTGGATATCACTGACACGTGGTTTCAACAATACGGTGATACATATCACATAGCCAATGAAACAATCAATTTATAGCAAACCAAATTTCCCGATCGCATAATTTTACAACAATCAGCAGTTAAGTGGCCAGCCAGATCGTGTGATGTAACACCACTGGATTATTTTTTTGGGGCTATGTTAAGACAGAGTCTATACGGAGTCAATTAAATCGATTTCAGCCTTGAAACTCAAAACCCGTGATGTGATTAACGAAATAGGCTTAAAATTATGCAAAAAGGAGATTAAAAATTTTGATTAAAGATTTGACATCTGTCAGTGTGATCGTGGTGGACATTTGTCGGATATCATTTTTTATTCATATTTGCCGAACTTTTCTCTTCGTAATACAATAAAAAATTTGAATCATCTTAATTTAGTTTGTTTTAGAAAACGATTTTCTTCTTGAAAAACTCTTTATAACAAAGGTTATCAGATCCTGACGCAAGTGTAACGCAAAGAAAGAAATCAAATATTGACAACATCTTGCATTCGATACTACCCTAGTCAAAAAGAATTCTGAAGGTATCAGAGCCCCTGCACATTTGGGAAAAGAAAATTCTGCTCAATTGCATAAATATAAACTTAGCGTGTAACCGTAATATTTAAGAGCGCTAACTACAGAAGTGTGAATCCGATCCCTTTTCAAAACGGTAAAGTAGAAATACGAGGTCAACAGTGCAACACGAAAACACTTAGCCATAGCTGGTAATTTATGTGTATTATCACTTATAAATCGATAACTAAAAATCAATAGTGCACAATTAAAACCGTTTGATAAGTGCGGGATTTGGTGATAATTTTAAAATACTGTGGTAGTATTTATCGCCTATCACAAATTTTAAATATTAATGGCCATAATCACAAAAAGTTATTAGTTTAGGTTTGAAGTTTGCAATAGTTATTAAAGACCTTGTCCACACCTTTTTCCAATAGATCTTTTTTAGTAATTTTTATTCAAATACCTTCAATAGCTAAGACATTTTTTAGCTATTTTAAATATTTTCTATACAATATTTAATAATTAAACTTATTAAAAAAATATTTGTTCTGCTTCTATAGTAAAAAAACAACTTTTTTATATTGCGGGGCATAAAGGTTCCTGATTAGCAATAATGCACTCCATTTTGTTATTGGTTTTTGAAACGGTAAATCTTAATATTATTTTTATTGTTAATTTTTCCAACCGCCCTCGCTAGCTAGTTGAATCACTTTTATAAAAAAAAACAGTAGTTCTAAAGAATAACAAATAACCTTGAATTTAAAAACATACAAAAAGTCTACAAATTCTAAGAAAACAAACCAGTTGAAATAAAAATAAAAAAATCAAATGGGCCTGGTGTTAATGGATATCCTTCAGCAATTTACAACATACACACATTCCTATTTGAAAAACAAATAAAAATTTATGTTGTATTTAGAATATCAACTGAAATGATTTTTGAACACGTGAATTGAAAATGAAAACAGAAAAATCAACATAAACAAATGGTTAAACGTATCTTGAATTCTAAATTAATTTTACTTAAGTTTTGTAATTTCTTATCCGGTAACAAATATTTGTACTCACATTTTTTTCCTTAAAGCTGCAAATTAAAATCGCAGTTAAGAATGTCGTGATTTTTATTTTCGAACGTTGTGCGAAGAACGTTTCATTGCCACTAAATAAAAAAGAATATTGGACAGGTTCGGTCAAATAATTGATGGGGAAATAGACAAACGCTTAAGAAATAAATAAAAAGTATGTAAACATCGAATAAAAACTTAATAAAAAATAATATGCTTTCAGAAGAAGATGAGCATTTAGTCCTAAATTAAAAATTGTAATTTATTGACAATAAGGAATTTTTCAGAAGTTTTATTTGAATTAAATTTAAATCTTATAAAATAAATAAAATATAATATAAATCTTACGGAATAAATAAAAATAATTTTGGGATGGCTTTGTCTATCCGAACGAGTGACCACAGTTCTTTATCTGTTGAAATGTAATAGCTAGACATTTGAAATTTTTACATAAGGTGTGATATTATTGCCAGTAAAATGTGAAGAAGCTAAAGTTTGTTTGTTTTTTAACTTTCAGGAACATAATATTGTAATGGTAAAGAGGGTATAGTTAGCTAAGGACTGTAAATTGGGGTATAATTAAATCAATCCAAAACTAGTTTTGCCATTATCGTTTTAAGCATCCTATGGGGTATCTGAGTTTTATGGCGTGGCAATAAAATTGTCTATAATCAGCACAATTTTGTCGTATTTTCAAAAACTGTGTATGGTATATAAACTGCGCGATTAATCAGTTCTTTGCGTAAATGACTTAAGCTTAAATTTACTTCGGTTCAAAAGGCAGGAAAAGATTTTATATAACTATTAAAATTAAAAAAATATTTAAAAATATTTAAAGCACTTTTGAAAATTCAACATTTATCAAAATTTTTAATAAATATAATGTGCTTTTAAAAGATGTCTTTTTCTTTAGTAGTTTTAGCTTAGGAGGAAAAAAATATCTTATAGATATGCATCTTTATTAATATCCATCAATATAAGATTTTCTTTAAACCAACAGGTGCTCTAAGGAAATTAAAAACATTTGGAAATATTTCTTTAACAAAAGTCTGTTTGTTATTGTGGCACTGTTACGTTAAAAGTCAACTTTAACAGGCAAACAAATTTATTCTTTAGGGATTTAAACTTATACAACATCTTACTTGTATACAAAACAAGAGGCAAATTTAACATACCCAAAGCAATTTTGTTTTATATAAAAATCTCTTGTTTAATACAAAAGAAACAACAAGGGGAAGAAAATAAGAATTAAAGTTTACATTTTGTTAACTTTTCGGAGCAGTACTTTGAGAAATTAAAGAAAAATTGAATGACTTGTATGCATGCAGTTTTGTTATTTGTTTGTTCTACAAACTGAAAGAGAATCTTTTTTAGTTTAAATGTGAACAATGGAGAATAATATTATTAAGCTAACGTACATTTGGGTCAAAAATCAAGATTCTTATACTTTATATGACAACAAACTATTAAAACAGACTTCAGGGGGTTATACATGTATAGATTGAAAATAAAGTTTATGATACGTTTCAGTATTGAGATTTTGTTGAAAATTTTATCGTGGTAGAAGATCCATTGCCATTAAAATATACAAATAAATACTTAGAAAACTAAAACGAAATATAGGTAAATGTTCGAAAGTACTAAATTTCATTTACCCTCCATTATATTGTAAATAATAATGCCTAATAATGCTATATTTGTTCAGATTTAGCTCAAGGCCGGTAACGAAGTTTCCATACAAGTTTTTAATATGTTGTCATCGTTATACGATAATAACGCTGAAATAAAATTAATTTATTTTAACTATTCTCTCACATTTTACCTGTTACTCTTCTACCAGTATTGCTATATATTATCCCAAATAACGATATTTTTAAGTCTTTGAATTCACAATAACAGGAGAACAAACGTTATTTAAATAAAAAGCAAGAAAGAATAGTAATATAAACATAATTAAAAATAAAAATAACTAAAAAATTTACTTTAATAAAAACAGTTCGACGCGAAGCTTCAAGTAAAGTGGACGTCTTGCAGTCATTTCTCCTGAAAACTAAATCCTCAGCTAATTAATATCCAATAGTTAAAAGTCTATTTCAATAATCCATAAATGAACACCAACATTTAAAAAAAGAAATAAAATATATAGAATTCAAAAAATTTATAGATAAAATATTTACAATAAAAAAAAAGCTAAAGTTTCTCAAGTGAATTTAATAAATAAAACAAAACACGTTTTTTTTCGATCTGACAACGGGACTATTATCTAAGTTAGACTTAAAAGAGCAAATATTAATAAACCACCAGACAATCAGTCAATTCTCCATCTCTTCGATGGGATAAAACAAAATCATTAAATTTCTCGCAAGCTGGCCAAATATTCTTATTAATGAAGAGAACAAACAGCAATGATACTCCTACTAATGTATCTGCAATTGATAATACCTGTAACGGAGAAGTAGAAGAATGCAAAAATCACATGAGTGAAAACATTTAAATAAAAACAAAAAACTACGCTCAAGCTAAGAAACTGACATCTGTTATTGCAGTCTCTGACTTAATAACTGTAGAGGTAAAAGAATACAAAAGCCTCAATCAAACAAAAGAAGTCATCTATAGCAATGACCTACGAGAAATAGCAGAAAGTGAAATAACAAATGAACTTACTAAGTTAAAAAAATAACCAAATTTTCACACAATCAATCAATTGAAACCGGACTCATCATCTTAACCTTTGCGTCTTACCAAGCGAAATTAAAATAGGGTACCAAAAAGTTAATGTTCGTCCTTACATTCTGTTTCCAATGATATGTAACAACTGCCAACTTTTTGGCCATATCGTGAAATACTGCAAAAACCAAACAAATTGTTTTCACTAGACTAAAGAATTTCATCTCATCCCCGATACAGAAGAAGTGTGTATGAATGAAGCCAATTGCATTAAATGTATAAACGATAAAAAGGAGAACACTAAACATTCTGCAAAAGATAAAAAATGTGTAACCTTTGCTAAATACAAGGAGCTACAAGCCATGAAGACAATAGAAAAAGTGGACAACAAAATTGCTAATAAAATCTACAATGAATGACATCACCACGACGGGTCTCTATACTCCGCTGTTGCTAAAACTAGTACAAAAGCCCTAACTATCGCCACAGATCCTCAAACAGACAAAAAACAGGTAACTGTCACCCCAGTTTTTATAGCACCTACAAATCCCAATACGTACGACTCATTATCGGTCTTTGAATTAGATGTATTCTTACAACCTATGATGAAGAAACAAAAGAAAAAAGATCAAAATTCTGCCAAGAAATACATCATTAAGGCTGCAAACTAAATTAACGGCCAATTCTAAGGCTTCAAAAACATGTTAGAGCTTGGGCTCATCTTGTATTATAACTGGAGATTTTAATAGCTCCTACGTAAGCTGGAGTGCCAGTTCCAGTAAAACAAAACGGGAAATATATTTTACAAATACATCACAGAATCCAACTATATTTTTTTAAACGGTAAGTCTCCTACGCATCAGAATACTCATGGTACTTACTCTTTTATTGATGTTTCTCTCTACTCCTCAAATCTAACAGCACATATTGTATGGAAAACTAAAAGTAGCCTCTATGGAAGCGATAATTTTCCCATAATCATATCTCTCTTTCCCTGTTCTATTGCAAAATATAATTTCATTTCTAAATATAAAGTACAAGACGCCAACTGGCAAAAATATCAAGAAAGCTGCATTGAATTCGATAAGATCAGTTCTAATATAAACAAAGAGAGCGCCAACATAACCAAGATCATTTTGCAATCAGCTAACTTATCTATCCCATGGTAGAATACCAATCTGGAAGAGCTAAATCGAATTAAGAATAAAGCATGGCAAATATCTAAGAAAAATATGAATAATTCAACCTCCTGAGGTACAAGAAAGCTGATGCTTATTTCAAGCGGAAAATAAAAATATCAAAACGTAAATCTTTAAATGTATGCACCTCCTCTATTCAGCCCTCATCACCTGTAGATAAAATCTGGAATAACGTTAGGTCATTTACTGGCTATAGAAATAGCCACAAGATTCACTGCGAAACGTCGATCGTAAGCCCTTAAGTAAACTTAACACACGAAAATGAAATAGCAAATGAGTTCGCAAAATTTAGTCGAATGAATCTGCTGATTTCAATTTTGACGCTTACTTCCGCCTTAACAAATATATATATATATATATATATGTCTGGACCTCCAGCTCACATGGCGTGCCAAAAAGCATCGGAATTAGAGCACAATATTTTGGTTTTTGAATTTGAAAGAGTAAAAACCGCTGGTATTGACAGAATTTCCTACCCAATGCTCAAAATGATTACCATCACCACAAAAGAGAGAATTGTAAAGCACTTTAATAGCATTTTTTCCAACCAGATTCCCCAAAAGTATAAAACCAGTGTAGTTGTTCCTATCAATAAACTTTGTTTGGACAAAACAGCTTTAAAGTCTTACAAACCTATATGTCTCAATCTCTGTATATCCAAAGTCCTGGACAAGATTATAGCCAATCGGTTGTAGTGGTTTGTAACCTCTAACAAACATGACACTATCATATCACTTTCTACTGACTTTCTAAGTGCATTCGGTAAAATTGGATTACATTCCGTTATGGATAAACTCCTCGAGTGGCAAATAGGTCCTAAAGTTATCAAATATGTACACAACTTCATGACTAATAGAAAAATAACTACTATGGTTGGAAACAATTACTCTACACAGTGCCCTATACAGAATGGAATACTACAGGGATCCCCTATTTCCGTAATATTATTCCTTATAGCATTCAACTAACTATATTCCTGTATCACATTGGATCGAAGCATTGGTCTCACCGCACACGCAGGTGATCTTAACATTATTATAAAATCTGAAGAAAAAAATTCAGTTTTGAATCTTAACGGTCTTTTTGACAAAATAAATCAATGGCGCCGATTTTCTGGAGCATCATTGTCGCAAACGAAATCCAAAAACCTACACATATGTAGAAAAAAAAGTTACCAATGTACTATTCAATATAGTGACTATAGTATAACCAAAGTAGATGAGCTAAAATTACTAGGTCCTTATATCAACAAGAGATACAACTGGAAAACCCTATTCTAATAGACTACAAATAATCAAATGCCTGTCCAGCTTCTAATTTAACTGGAACTCAAAAACTCTAATGAATATCGTTAAAGCAATCCTAATTTCCAAAATAAATTACATGTTACCTATATATGTCCGTGCAACAAAATTGGATCTAAAAAAATCGAAAACTTAATAAATTAATGCACTTGGTGCGTTCAGAACTTCTTTTATTCGAATCCAATATATTGCCACTAGCAACTCAGAGACACATTCTGACGGCCAATATTTTCAAAAATGACATATACGACAATACCTCACCCCTAAAACAAATAATCAATAAACTTCTCAAATCAAAGAAAGCTCCCAAGACTCCCTCTACAATATACCGAGCAATGCAAATTTGGCACTTATTAGACCTACCTCTCAAGGTAAAATTTTCAAATAAAAGCACCCACCTTGGAAATTTAACAACAATATATGCAACATATCTATGAACAAATACCCACGAGATTCTACCAACCCACTCCAGTTTAGGTCATTTTTCAATAAAATAAAAAACAAGTTCAGCACACACACATTTATTTATATGGATGGCTCAAAAATACCTAACTCGACATCCTTTAGCATTACTACAGAGAATCAAGTTATAAAGACTTCTCTTTTACCAACGTTTAGCTCGGTACACTCAGCCGAACTAATTGCTATCTATGAAGCACTATTGAACATTTCAACTCAAGCAGGTAAATTTATAGTTTGTACAGATTCCCTATCTTTAATTAAGTCCATCACAAATACCACCAATAACAATATACATGCAGTACAGATGAGGAATATTCTAATCGAGAAATACCCAAAGATCTAATTACTATGGATACCAGGCCATTGTGGGATCATTGGTAATGAATTTGCTGATCAAACCACCAGATATGCAGTAATGTTTCCTCTTCACTACCAACGCAATAATGATTGCAAATTTGTAAATAAATATTTTATTTCTGCCAATAGAAATCTAATGTTCGGAAGAACGTCCTCCTGGCATAGACTAATAAACATTTTTGTTACATTACAAATGTAACAAAATGAAATAGTATCACCTGGTATTAGCAGGCTGGACCTGGTTAAATTTACACAGCTAAGACTTGGTCGCACCAAAATCTCCCATGAACACCTAATTAATTTAAACTGTCCCTGTGATTGTAACACACAACATACCAATAAACTGTTAGTTCTGGATGAATGTCCAAAATTTGCCGAAGCACGTGATGACATTTTTCGGAACACTGACTCCAAATCCTTCCTATCCATTCCATCCAAAGAAAATATTCTAAAGGTATCCAAGTTCTTAAAAGAAACTTGCATATAAAGGGTCCGCCATCTAATGTTTTTTTTTTCGAATAGTGATTATTTCGTGAATGGTAACACTTAGCTCTTGTTTGATTTGACAGCTAATTAGTTTTATCCTCCCGCTGAACGAATATTGTTGTGCGTATGCTTGAACAAAGCTGGGAAATATTGCGACATTACTTTAAAAATCATGATAATGTTGCACAATGTGTGGGAAAATTGCGTACGGATTTTGAAAGAAGAGAAGCACCGTCAGCTCCGTATGTTCGTTATCTTGTGAAAAAATTTCAAGAAACTAGCATCCTCATCGATATACCAAAGCGTGAAAAGCCAAAAACAGTGCGTACACCCGAGAATATTGCTGCTGTGGCAGAAGCGCCATCAACATCAATTCACCGTTGTTCTCAATAACTGAACATTTCAGAAACATCATTGAGACGAATTTTGCATAAGGACCTTGGTATGACGCCATACAAAGTCCAGTTGGTTCAGGAGTTGAAGTCAAGTGACCATCCAATGCGTTTTCGCTTCGCTAAGTGGGCCTGCAAACGACTTACAGAAGATGCCGATTTTGCAAAAAAAAAAATTAAATCATCTTTTCAGATGAAGCTCATTTTGATCTTGGCGGGTATGTAAACAAGCAAAATTGTCCTATTTTCGAAGATCGCATTATCAGCCGCAGAGCTGATGTCATTTGGCCACCTCAGAGCTGCGGTTTGACACGGTTGGACTATTATTTGTGGGATGCCGTCAAAGATAAGTAATACGCCGACAAGCCAGAGACAATTCACGCTTTAAAGGACAATAATCGTGAAACGATTGGTGAAATACAGCTGCACACAATCGATAATGTGCTTCAAAATTGGACCGATTATGCAGACTACTGCATGGCCAGCCGAGGCAGGCATTTAAATGAAATTATTTTCCATTATTAACCGGAAGGATTTTACTTTCAAATAAAAAAAGAAATTTGAGAAAATATTCGATAGTTTTGTTTACAGCATTTAAAACAACAAAAAAGGTTATTTGGCGGAATCTTTACGATCAAATTTAGCTTAAGTAAAAGTTCTTATATAAGTACGCATTTATAAAACATACGAGCTGAGAGACTATGATGCTATTGCTCTTAAAAACTATTAACATCATTTGTAATTATTTTGTTAATAAATAAATAAAATAATATAAATAAGTAGATACTTTAATAAAAAATTTTAAGATATGAGTAAGACCCTATACAACCTGGAATCACCATTCTTGCACCGTGGCTATACATAGAATTAAAACAATTACATTATCCTTAAAACAACAACTAGTCTCATCCAACTAATTAATTCTGAAATATGCCGTCGGAAGATGGCCATTATTTTGTTCACTAACCCTTAGTACGACAATTCGTTGTAATACCATCCTCTATTGTGTTTCTCGTACAGTAAAAAAATTAAAAAGAATTTATTTTATGAAAAAAATTTATATTGAAGGAATACAGTGGAAATATTTTGTAGTTTTGTATTTTTGGGGAGTTTCTGACACTTTGTTACAACACGAATTCTTGCCTTAATTAGAAATAGAATTTAAATTTAATGTTTTTTTTATGTCCTGAATTTTTTAAATTACACAAAAATATTGATAATTCTAAGTTTCAAGATGAAAAAGAAAGTTTGTTTATTTTGGGCAAAGTTACAATTGTATTTACCTCATTATTTTCCGTAAAAATTTATAATATAGATTTTTCAGAAAAATTTTAAAATAAAATATCAGTTATGATACTAAAGATATTTATATTATATTGTTATATTAGCCTTTTCACTAAATTCTTGTCATTTTAATCTGCACTTACTTAAGTACGACTTAATCAAATTTAATGAATTTTGCGATGAACACTCCACTTTTTGAGCGAATATTTTTGTTTTAAAAACATAACGGCGATTTCAAAAGAATAAAGAGGCAACAACATCAAACAAAATATTAAGTTATGGGTAATTGTCCGATATTTCTTTCTCAATATTTTCTGATATTCTTTAACAGAAAAACACAAATGTAAATTAAATAACTTTTCATGTGTCATTACAGGATCTGGGTTCACAACGACTGTCTATTGACTATTAATAATGGACTTCCTTAATACTCTTTAATATATACCCTAAGTACTCCTGATTTTTGGACTGTTTCACGTAATTCTTACTGTGAGACGTTGAGCGATAATCTGGCAAGTTTGCCACAAATGTTTGGACCTCTAAATAAAATATGCCTTAAATACAACGAATTCGGTGTTCAATAATCATTTCCTGAAACATTTCCTTTGGTCGTACAATGAGCCGTACGAGCCTTAAAGTTAAGCTAACAAAGTCCTAATTCGAGATTCTTGCAACTTTAAGATTTTGAGATGTAGATTATGCACTATATAAAAAATGTTAGCTAAAAAATGTTGGCAATGTAAACATTTTTAGCCATTTATTTATTAACTTAAGTCCACTCTTAAAGTGCTTAACAATTAAAAATTATCACCTAAAATAAAAAAGTGTTACTTACCTTCAATTAAATACATTAATTGTTGTTCAGTCCTTATTTTTTTAACTCCTTTATTCGTTTACTTCTTCATTTATAATTTCCAATGCACAGAGAACTGAATCGTCTTCAGTTCTTAAAGCATTTTTTTTATTAGTAGTCAATTGAAAACCTTTTGGAAAATGTTTGAAAATCTGTGAAAAACATAATAAAATAAACATATAAAATGTAATTTGTGAAAGACGCACAGTTATTTAAACAGAATATGAATTAATGAAAATACATAGAATCACACTAGATAGTGTAACAAAAAATATGTAAAGATAATAAATTTATAAATTAAAATATATGAAGCTGGATTTAAATTTAGAAAAGTCACTAGAACTAAAATATCTAAGGTCCTCAGATGAGGTCCTCTATATAATTACCCGAAAGAAGCACATGTGTTTTCAGGACTAACTTTTATACACAGATCCATTTTCGAATTTTCAAAGTTTAAATTTCTAAATAGATTATTTGAAGTTAATTTTAATTCACAATATTTTCTTACAAATTTCTGGCTTAAATTTTTTTCTACAAAAAAAAAAATTTTCTAAAAAAAAAATTTTCTAAAAAAAAATTTTTTCTTAAAAAAAAAAAATTTCTTTAAAAAAAAGAAAATTTAAGCCAGAAATTTGTAAGAAAATATTGTCAATTAAAACATTAAGTTAAGGAACGAATTTGAATCTTTAATGTTAATTTTTATTTTTTTTTTATCTAAAATCCCACTTAAGGTCTGATTTCGCTAAACATATCAATGCAGATATTTAATGGCAGCAATACTATGCAGGATGTCCGTCAAGAAGGTATACTACTTTGTTTTCCGCCATTTTGGTAAACACTAATCTCGACCGTTCATATTTTGCACTCGTGAAGTAGATACGTGGCAAATTTATCATCGAAAAATATTCGATAAACCAACGTTTTTCAATCGATAAAAAAATTGTTCAACCATGAGAAAGTTACGCGAAATTTTGAAAAGAACCAACGTATCGATAAAACGTATTATCGTATCGACAAAACGTATTTCGTGCCGTAAATGATTTCGAAGAAAGAGGCCCAACCATGAAGGTTCTTAATCTTCAAGGAACAACTTTGGCCACAATTTTACACAAGCATTTGCATTTGTTTCCATATAACATTCAGTTGACGCAAGAGTTTCTTCCATAAGACCATTTACGCCGCCGTACATAAGCCAATAGAATGTTACAACTCGCCCCGATTTTCATGAAAAAATCATAATGAGTGATGAGGCATATTTTCATTTGAATGGATTTGTGAATAAACAGAATAGTCGGTTCTAGGGAATAGGAAGCCCCTCAAATTATTCAACAGTTACCTTTGCATCCATTAAAAGTGACAGTCTGGTGTGCAATTTGGTCAGGAAGAATCATTGGGCCTTACTTCTTCGAATATAAAAACGAAATAAAACAAAAAGGCCACAGGCTTGATAAACATCTGGTATCAACAAGACGGTGCCACATCGAATACAGCTAGGATTTCCACCCCCCCCCGGGGGCACATTTGTCTATCTTTATAGAACTTCGACTATCTAAACCTGTGCAACTGTGGGTATAAGGGAGCCCAGTCCCCTGAAGTCAGCAGGGGTACAACTGGAAGCTCCACGTTATTTGCACGGGAATCAGTGAGCTCGCAGAGTTCCGCTATTTGTCTCTTTAGGCATTTAGTGGTTCTCTGGCTGATTATTGAGGTTGGCCCCTTTTAGGAGTATCGTGGTGGTTGTGGTTGCGCGGCCCTATAACATGTCTATAATTTTGTATGGTGGCCAGGATCTTTTGACTTTTAATAACACCTACCTGGTGGAATGATCATAGATCTAGTGAGCATGCTAGTCATGTGTTCTGGACAGGATTTGGATAGTCTCCAGCTCTTCAGCAAGGAGTGGTGGTTTGCAGCCCTGCTCTGGAATCATTGAAATTGCTACTAGGAAGTACTTGTTGCTAGAATTAGACTTTGGCCTCCTAGGGCGTGAGTGCCGCTGCTTTTCACTCATAGTGGTATGACCACCATCTGATTAAGGCTCACTGCCAGGCGCAGATGTAAATCATATCACGAAACAGCTAGGATTATAATTATTTCAAGAAATGGTGATGTTAATTAGCCTCCTCGGTCGCCTGATTTTACTGCTCCGGACTTCTTTTTGTTGGAATATCTGAGAACCAAGATTTATGCAAGCATACGAGAAATGCTTGAGCAACTCAAACAAAATTTTCGTGATGCAATCAATGAAATGTAATGAAAAATGTACTCAAAAGGGTTCGCATGTGGGAGGCTAACAGAGAAGGACATTTATCTGATATTGCCGGCATCAAATAAAACATGTATCAATATAAAATCCATTCTCTTTCATTTAATGAAAAATTATAAACAAACAAAGTAGTATACCTTTCCGACGGACACCCTGTATATTATAGTTTTAATTCGTGAACAAATGGTGCAAATTTTACTCCATTCTAATCATTTGATAAATAAAAATAATAGAAACAAATTTCGTTCGAACCACAGATATTTTTTTGAAAGAGAGTGTTATTTTATGTCAATAAAATTGAACTTTAATTATTCATGACTATCGTATTTTGTTGGCAAATTATTGCTTAATTCATTACGTATGTATCACATCGCTTAAATATGCTGTGGTGTTTATTTAAGTAACAAATTAGGTTTTAATTTGTAACAGCGCACAAAATTCTAAAAATACGTAAATACTAGATGCATATCATCATTTATTTGCATATATAATGGGTCGTTATTATAATTTTAATATTTTTGGCATATTGTTATTTCAGTCCTCTGAAGAATTTTAAATTATTTTGCTCACAAAGTCACACACTTCAAACTAGAAATGCCTTCTCACTTTATACACTTTATCTTACCGTAAACAGTTTAAGTAAATAGGTATAATACAATAACATAAGCTGAACGGATAAATTTAAGTCTCATATGAATATGAATTGATATAATTTAAATACCATAGTCAGAGTTAGAGAACAAAACGGCTACTAAGAAATAGATAGTGTAGATAATGGGTTGAACAGAAATTTGCTTTTAATAAACAAACATTTAAGCAAATAAATAAGTTCGAAGCCAATTCCCTAACTCCTGGTACAATCCAAAACGAGACAATGTGGGAATAAATAAACTACTCAACAAATACAATTAAAATGTATTAAAATAGTGCATTATTATTAACTATAAATTTCACAGAAAGCGAGTGTATTATACGGATAAACTAGTAATATAGATTGATAAGAAAGGTCTGTGACATATTCTGGTTAAAATTTTTCTATTCAATATGAATCGCATGTTTTCGTGAAATGCTGAGCTACAGGCTTAAAAGAAATATAATAGTAACAAAAATCACAATAATTTATTTCTATGGGGCGGTCCTTTAGAAAAAAAGCTAGATAAGCAATGAAGCGTTTCCGAAAAAGCGACGATCGACATAAGATTAAAATTGCTTTCGATTTAATATGTCCTAAATCAAGAATAGAGTATCTTTGCGTAGAGATCTACAAAAAGAAGAGGGACCGATCTATTTTAACTTTGGCCAGAATCTTGATGAGTTACGGTGTTGTACTTCAGGTATCAGCTGTTCTTATTATTATTCCGGATTCTAGCAGTAGCTGTGGCCTATAATGTATTTTAAGAAATGCACCTTTGTAATATATTAATATGGAAACAGAAAAACGCTTGAGAATAAAGGGCATTTTGTTATTTGTCATTAAGCCTGTGTGTTTGTTGGGTAATGGTTGTCATGTAAGTTTCTGCTTGCATGTCCCTTTTTGCATTATTTTATTTCATTTTGTCAGTACCTTTAAAACACACAGCTCATATTCCTTGAGTGTTTTGCCACTTTTGAATGTGAGTTCCTTTGTAATCATTCAACAATGACAAGTTTACAAATGAAACATTTTATTTAAAGGTTGTGTGAACTTTTGTGGATAACTTTTGTATATTTCGCATGTGATGTATTCACTGATCTTGTCAAGGTTTCAAATGAATTTATTGTACAAACAACATTTCACATCATTTTTGTGTTTGTAAATTCACAAGTTATATTTAAATAAATAACAAAAAAACACCCTAGTCAATGCATTTAAATACGTGTACTAATGCTTTTTATCCTTACTTTTTATAAGCCTTGTGTTTTGCTGTTATTATTTGTATGTAAACAAAATACTAATAAAAGCACAAGTGCTGCAACTGCAAGTACATTAATAATTTGTATGACTAACAAGCGACATATTCTATTTTAGCATTCATTCGTCTACAAATAGTAACATGTGCAATTTACAGTTTGCTTTTTCGGTTGAATGCTCGCGGGTTTTAGTTTATGAAAAAGATTATTTGAATAACAAATTATTAACTCACATAAACAAGACATGTTGGGACATTCTGAAAAATATGGTTGCTGTTTGGAGTTACCTGAAAATTAGAATATAAATATTGTAAACAGCCTAACTAAAACTAAACTAATTCTTACTGAACAATCTCAAGATTAAAATTTAATAATATCGGAGCACGAAAAATTCACAGCATAATGTTTCTTCTCGTTGAACAGGCAAAAAATTCTGTCGTTTTTAGAATTTATCGCGATTCAATTCCTTCAGTTATTTGCAAACAACCTTAACGCCTTTACTGAAAAATTATACGAGTATCTAGTGTATAAGAAATTGGCAACATTTAGCAAGTTGTATATTTTTTTAATACTGTATGAGCTGTACGCTACCATTGACATTGTCAGGCGCATAAAACTACAAAGACTGCGCTGGCTAGGACATGTTGTGTCAATGAGTAAAAAAGCTCCGGTAAGGAGAATTTTTGAATACGATACCGAAGGCGTCCGGAGGAGGGGACGATTAAAACACCGATGGAAAGATTAGGTCCAAAGACATCTCTCAGAAGAAGAAACGCAGAATACCCCTTTTTCGGCCTAAGACTCGCCAGCGTTATATATGGCCATTTAAGTTAGTGCCATAAACGATGAGTATAACATGTTATCGGACATATTTGAAATGTTCTAGTTTTACAGGGAGCATACTGTGACTAAAATAATATTTTTGTTGTTTCTTACATCTGTTTTATATAATGAATATCTAACAGATTGTAGAATTATGATTATTTAAAAATTTCTTCTTCAGTAAACTGTAACATATTCTAGAATGTCCCAACATGCCATGTGAGTTAGTAATTAATTTTTCATTCAACTAATTCTTCCTTTTATTTTATTTTTTTCTATTCTATTTTTATTTGCTTTTATTGTAAACAGTATATTTAGCTGCTATGCATGCACTACACCAGGATGGTATTCCACATGGAATATGTGGATACAGAACACAAGTGTTGGAACAGCAGCACCATGCTCCTTTTGCATTTTTTGCGTTTGTTTTTTTTTTTTTTGTCTTTTCATTATAACGACAACAAAATTTACTGTGGTGAGTATGCATGCGTATGATTTGCATTCCATTCTACAATATATTGCCTTTTTGCAATGTCAGACAATATTTTAGACAGATTTTTAGACATGGAATTTTTCATAATGATTTTTATTTTGTTTTCCTGTTCTTTAAATTTTACCCCTTTTTCTTTTAATTTGTTTTCTAGACTAATTTAAGTTCACAAAATTTTTACCATTGACAAATCAGGTTTAAATATTAACATTCACATTTCTATTGAAATACGTAAATATTTTGTTTTTATAATTTATTTGCTTTACAGTTGGAAACGAGGCAAAGCTGAACTAATCTTTAACAATTTATTAAAAAATATAATAAACATATCGAATTTGCCCGAGGCGATAAATTTGTTACATGTTAATATATTTGCTTGCAGTATTTTTTAGTCATCTCACCAATCCAAATTTAACTCATGAAAATAAATATATATCGGGTTTACAACAAGAAGTTAATTTTTCCATTGTGGCAACACCAACAACATGATAGTTTTGACATTTAGTTTTTGACGTATTCGTAGTAGATGCATTGGCAATTGTTACAATGAATTCAATTTCGCATTAAAGTAATTAAAATCCACTATGAAAATCTGGGATATGTTAAAGTTACATTTTGTAAAATTCGTGATATTTTCAGACAACACAATCGTCCTTCTAAGAACCCTATTAAGAATTTTGTCGCTAAACTTGAGTCGACAGGCTCGCTATAAAATGTGCCAATTTGTCAATTCTTCGACGTTTTCAACAATTGAGGTTTTCCAAAACCACCACATGGCAATTTTTGCGTAAGGATTTGACTTTGAAGCCTTACAAGGTTGAACTGGTGCAGGAATTGAAGCCAGCCGACCATTTACATAGAATTCGCTCAACTCATTCAGCCACAACCTGAACATTTGGGCTTCTGAAAATCCTAGAGCGATTATTGAGAAGTCTTTGCATTCTTAACGTGTCACTGTATGGTGCGCTATGTGGTCATGGAGGCGTGTTTGGGCCGTTTTTTTTTTTGAAAATGACGCTGGAAATGCGATAACGGTTACTGGATCACATTATTGCGAGATGCTAACCACTCAACTTTGGTCTATTATTGACGTCGTGGATATCACTGACATGTGGTTTTAACAGGATGGTGCCACATGTCATACAACCACTGAAATGATCAATTTATTACAAACCAAATTGACGAGCCAGATCATGTGATTTAACACTACTGGATCATTTTTTTGGAGCTATGTTAAGGACAGAGTCTATACGGAGCCAATCGAATCGATTTCAAAATCCGTTATACGATTAAAAATATAGGCATTTTGGCAAAAAGTGATTAAAAACTTTGATAAATGAATCGACATCTGTCAGCGTGGTCGTGGTGAACATTTGCCCGACTTTGTTTTTCATTCAAAATTGCCTTTTCTCTTCGCTACAATTTTTAATTAGCGCAATCTAAATTTTTTTTTATTTTGTTTTAAAAAACCAAACCAAACTTGTTTAAAACCCCTTTATGACTAGTAGAAACTTAACAGAGCAACGTTAACCACTTAACAAACGTTGTAGGTTTGACCTTCATTACTTAAAATGCTTAACCAAGAAATTTGAGGCCTGATCCATATTGAGTGTTATATATGAACGCTGAGACACAGTCTATGTTATGTGATTGTAAAAACAGCGGAAGCTGAGTTTTTAGAATAGTCAGTTTTAGAAATTTCTTAAATATATTAGTGGATATTATAGAAAAAGTGAAGAATTGGAAATTATAATTATGCTCTACACACAAATGTTTCTCCACATGCTACTTTCTCGGCCCAGGTCAGTGCGTCATCTGAAATAATATTAGATTTAGGAAAATTTTAATTTCTTCAATATAATCAGTTTTGAAAATTTTTTAATACGATTAATGATCATTTTGGAGGAGTTGAGAATGGCTGGTATTAGACGCTATATGTCATTTATAGTCAAAGTACCAAAGTATTATTTCAGGGTAGTACAATGTAGGAAATAATTTTAATACTTGGACTAATTTGAGTTATATTACAATAGCCATTTTGAAAAATATCTTAAGAATATAAGTGTTCACTTTGAAATGAAAAGTTGTTGGTATAATATACTTAATCTGTAAGCAACTGTAACTCTTAGCTTAAAATGGGCCAAGGAAATTCAGTTCAGTTCCAGATCAGTTAGAACCAGACGCTTTGTACCAAGCCAAAATCAGATGGAATAAATTTACAAATTGTTGCTTTTGACGTTAGTGATTGATGTGGTGGCTTGTCCTCAATCCACTAAATTGTTGCATCTTTCAACCTTGATGGAACTCTAAATTTTCTGCACAGCATCCCAGAGCCATCATGGTTTTATTATAGATACACCCTTCTTTATGTCCGTCCACAGATTTTTGATAGGGTTCAAATCTGGGGACTGTGCAGGCCACTCCATTTAATTGATAGAGTTATCGTTGCACCATTGCTAGAAGATTAACACCAGCGGTAGTTCGTAGGAAACATACGGCGGAATAATCTCATCAAGAATTTGAACATAAACCAATGAATCCATAACGGTTTTGATCCAATATATAGGATCCCCACCCACGACAAGCAACCCCATAATATAATGCTATGACCTCCATTTTTGATAGTTTTTCCTATGAATTGTGGCTTTTAGGTGCCTATGAACAAAACATGTTGTGTTACTCTTTCCACCAAAAAGAACAATTTTGGATTCGTCAGTCCATAACACATTTCTCCACTTTTCCTTCGCCCAAGTTAGATGTGCTTTAGCAAAGGATATCCGTTTAGGAACATGCTTCAGGAAAGGAGAGCACGCTTGCCGGAATATCCAATGTTTTTTTGAGCTCCGTAGCTGTTATAAAGGGATTTGCTTTAGTCGTTCGTACTAACAGTTTTACTATTAAGGGTAACAAAACTCGCTTCCTATCACGGAATTCAACTTTTTGCTCATATCTTAGGGCATTTATTATCATTTAATTGGTAGAGTACAGCAATTCTCTTTAATGGGAATACGATTTACCATTGGACGTAAATTTTTTTATTAGTTCGCTTTCCGCGATCCATAACTACACAATTTTTATAAATTTTTTATCCGATTTTATAGAAAGTACATATATTGAATAACTTTTATTGCCTTCTGTTTTTAATTTTTTCAAAAAATTTGGCAAAACAAATTTAAAAAGCCTACTGGTGCTATTTTATTAACTGCACGAAATGATAAGTGTTGACAAAAAAATCGTTTATAACTTATTAACAGTTATGAAATTTGACAACAAATGCACACACTCTGAGATGGTAAAAAAATGTAACCAAATAATCTGAACAAAATTTTAAATGCAACATAATAAAGCTCCCGAGTGGAAAGGGCCACTAACCATGAGTCATATCGGTACATATCTATTTTCTATGTGGCCCATTTTATTTAACTGACAAGTGCTTTGTTAGATGATCTGTACAATTAAAAAACTATTTTTTTCTAAACTATTGTTAAATAAACCCTTATTAAATTTCAATAATATTTATATGAAATAAAATATGATTTCGCATTTATGAAACCTCTTTTACTGATATATAAACTTCAGTTATTTCGAAGTTATTAAAATTAAGAAAAGACAGAATAATTTTTGCAAATTTCAGAAAAACAAAAAATTGGAATCAATAGCCTCCATAACATCTTTAATAATACTCTATTATAATCTTTTTAAATACAAATAAATCATATATGTATGTATATAAAATTAAAATTCAACAAACAAAACTTAATAAATAAATTTGTAAATCATAATATTTTAACATTTGTTAAGCTCGAAAATTGTTTAATAAATTATAATAAATCTGTTGGGCTCCAGAATAGTCTGATCATATATATATATATATATATATATATATATATATATATATATATATATATATATATATATATATATATATATATATATATATATATATATATATATAAATATATATATATATATAAATATATATATATTAAAATTTGATTACATTATATAAAAATTATATAACCAAATTACCCCCTGTAATACAAGTTAATAATAATTTTAAATAAAAAGGTAGGTTATTTACATAATCTTAATATTCTCCCACTAAAAAATTCTTAATAATAATAAACAGAATATTATCTTTAACATAATTTAACCCTTAGCATTTAATAAATTTAAGGAAGACAATTTAAATATAACTGAAAACTAGGTTTGTGTAGTTTTGAAGATATATTCTTCACTTCATTACGTCAAATAAGATTTGTATAATTTTTATAATTTCTAATTACCTTCACAAATTCTTTGTGTATTTAAATAATTCTAAGGTCGTTACAAGCGCACAATTGTTCTTGTTTAAGAAACTTTAACCACCCCATGCAATTAAAGTTTTTCTTGCAAATGGAATAACAATGTCAGTTTTTCATTGAGGTATAAACTACTTCTTTTGTGTGAAACATGCACATTAAACTTTTGAATTATAATTTAAATCAAAAAATATGAACAGAATTTAGTTTAAATAAAAATAACAAATTAAAATATAACACAAGGTAACGACTAAATCAGCCATAATTTCCTGTGAACGAAAAAGATTCGCCTTTGGCCAGACACAATTATTCTTTTATTTAACGTATGCCTAAGTATGGCATATCCAAGACAGGGTTAGCGTTAAAGCGTGTACCTCTTTTATTCCCGTAATTTTGGCTTGCAGATTTATTTCATATTGTTTGGAATTTATTTAATAATTTCGTAAGAGTTATATTTTTCAGAAGCTATTGCGCTATACGACGTACAGTACAACTCTAAAAAAGTAGTAGTTATAAAAATTATACCTCTGTAGAGAATGAAAATCTAGGATTAGGTTACGTGCTTCACCATCGCAGCGGCACACACCCGACTAATCTTTTGATAAAAGACACACATTTCCGCTAAATCAGGTCATTTTTAATTCTTTCGCTTAATCAGCCTAATAATTCCAAACAATAATTTTCTTTTTTAGTTTATTCTAGTAGACAATATTTTGTCATTTATTCGTTTACTTCTTTTAATTGCAAAATAAAACATTTTAATTTTTATTCTTACTTTATTAAGTAATCTCAACTCAATTTTAACGACAATAATATCTATACACACTTTCTTGCTTAGCACATGCTGTTAGCAAACGCGATTTCTATTTGTAAGCAAGTTAAAACGTTTACAGTATTCTTTTATGGAAACATCTGGCAAATTCTTTTTTGTTGCATGTATGAAAAAAAAAGAAATTGGCCGCTGATCTTTTTTTAGTATTACTTTTTTTTAGTTTTTGCAAGCATAATAATTTTTATTAATTGTACAACTTTAAAAAATTATATTTGTTGCAGTTCTTTAAAAGTGTTATGTATACATTTGTTACAGTATATATAAATTTATCGAATCGGTGAAAGTGGCCATATCGCAATTGCCTACTTCAATATATAAATTTTTATTTCTAAATAAATATCTGTTATTCTTTTCAACGGTCTTTTTTAATTAACAATAAATATATATTGTTAATTAAAAAAGACCGTTAAAAAGAATAACAGATATTTATTTAAAATATAAAAAAGTCGATTATAAATATAAAAAAATTTTTAATTCTTCGATTTTTTTTGAAAAATGTAAATTGAAAACCATGTTCTACTTAGTTTTCGTCATATATTTGCAATTTTGTTTTCAACACTAGAATTTTAAATGTCAATAAATTTGAATTTAATAATATTTAGTTATAATTTTTTAGCTAAGTTAATTTATCTTTAAATATTTATAAATTATTAATATAAAAATCCATAAAACCAAAATTAAATATATTCAAGTGGTAGCGAGATGATCTTTAAACAAGAATTTTCATGCACAATGAAAGTATCGTCAGAAAAACATAAATCTTGTTAAATAATGTTTAGTCTCCTTTAAAATTGCCATAGTAAAAAAATACAAACTCATTTTTTTACTAATTAGGGTGGTAACGTTCATAGGCGATATTTTACAATGATTTTATTTACATAACTGCAAATAAGTCTGCCTTATAATATTGAGAGTACTCAATTCAAGATAATCAGATCAATTAATTGTACAAAAGGCTGTTTTTATCCTTTTGCTAAACAAAAATAATTTTTCAATTATTCTACTTGTGTGTATTTCAAAACGACTGTGTTATAGAATATGACTCGCTAATAGAAAATGTTTTGATTTGGTTGCGCTAAAAATGTATTTTGCCTTCAGATTGCTGACATAAAGTATTATCTTCTTAAATAAGTATAAAATATGCATTCACCGATATCCCACGATAAACTAAAAAAGTTCACCTCAGCATTTACATAAGGAAGTGACAAGTTATATGGCAATTAAATAGAGTGAGAAACCATCTTAAATAAATTATGAGTTTATTGTTTTTAGAAAATTTCTTCTTATTTTCTTTTCGGAATCACAAGTTACTACTGTTTCACATACTGTATTTATTATGGAATCCATAGTTCACCAGCAGTTATACTTATATCGGCGAACATCTTGTTTCAAGCAAGTTAATTTTTTAGGTCAATCAAGACCAAATGGAGGCATAGAAGCGAGATTTCCTATTAACCTAAAATTTATTTTCGGAATGTAGGAAGTTTGAAACGCATGTTGTGCAAGGCTGATTTATATCTTCCAATTGGTTGATCCGACAATGCGAAATTTTGTTCTCTCATTTCCATAAAATGAGTTTATTATCTTCAAACGCCTAAAATTCATATCACTGTTTTTATTATTTCGGAAATATTTATTTGTTAACAAGAAACAACTATACAATTAGATCTATGTAATATGTAGAAGTAAAGATTCTTATTCATACATCTTTACAAATTCCAAAGGTAAAACCTATAAGCCTGACCTTCAACAGAAAAAATACTTATGCACCTTTCTTCCAGAGGTATCGGGTTCCATTGCCATTTTAAATATTGGTCGGCTTTATAATAAATGCTAAAGATAACATTAATATGCTGGTTAAACTAAGAGAAAATAGTAGTTAATTTGACTAAATAACACGTATTAATTAATAAAAAAAAGTGGAATAGTATGTTCCTAATGAATCGTTAATGTACCGATTTGACTTTTATAAAAAGTATGACTTAAAATCGTACCCAACTAAAAGTATACCCTTATTTTATATTTACATATATGAAATAAACATAAGTGCGAGTTAAGATAAAAATTTAATTTAAAATATTATTTGGTAAACATTAGCAGGGATTGCCCAAAGTTAGGCGCGACTGCTAATACTAAAAAATTTTTAAATAATTCATTTTTAAAGACTGCACAATTTTTTATTTAAATTCAAGAACATGTCGTTCGTTTTAACTTTGTCTAGTGGTCATATCTGATTTGTTGTACAGGAAACTAATAAATTGTTTTATTTTTCACATCAATCTTTTACAGGGAGTTATGACATTCAACAATGCATTGATGATACGATTGTTGAGAATCTTGCAACATGTTCTGACTTGGAAGATTTTAAAACTAAAATCATGTTCATAAATATGCCAAAGAATTATCTTAAATTTGTGTAAGAATTATCTTAGGAACTCTATTAATATTATTGGCTTAAAAATGCATTCAGGGTGTTAATGTTAGCTAGTGAACGGTGTTAATATTAGCTTATGGATGCGTAATACGGCAGCCACTGCAACATAGTTGTAAAAACAAACAACATGTGGATTTGGTTAAGTTGTTGAAAATAAGAACTTTAATCCATTACTTAAATTTGTTTCCTCTAATCTTGCCTCCTTCCGTTATTTATTTTACTCAAAAAAAAAACAATATATGGGTAGGTAAGAAGAAACTAAAATCACTTTCAATGCTTAAATTCGTAATTTCCTTTCTGTGGTTTGAAATGCCACAAAAAAACTAATTTGGTACACTCGGTATTTTCATAAAGCTCTGTCGAAATATGTCAAATAATTTTAAAAATCACTTTATTAATTAAAAATCATTAAATGTTAAAATAACCCATAATTCGACATCATTTACAGTTTATTATTCTCAACTTTTATTATATTTAGGATTATTTTTGAGGAAAGCTGATTTTAAGTAATTCTAGATCGTAAATGAGAACGGGTATAAAGAAGAAATGCGAAAGGAGTCCTCCTTTTTCACATTTATGCTTATGAATGCTGAAGGTAAAATACATATGATTAAATTTTGAAAATATACGCTAATTATCTAAAAGTCCACAGTAAGCACTTACTACACATCACATAACCAAGTTTCTTTTTATGATGTTTTTTTATGGCTTTGATCAAATAAAAAAAAAGGATAACATCAGTGACCATAAATATGAAGTAGAATAAGTCTGTTGGGAAAAATTATTTTCATTTACAATTAATTTGACTGATTTCTCCAACTTTAAAAGAAATTTAGGGAATTAAAGTTTTATTCCTGTTTATAAACCCGCAAATAGTCTACCTATGGTTGCACCTCACTGTAAAATCAACATATTTAAAAGAATATTTTTACTCCTTATCTGAACTCTGCTTACAAAATACTCGTTTAGCTATGAAAATGTGCTGTACGATTGCAATTTCTCTTAAATATTTTGGTTAAATGAATGCAGCAGTTTTCTTAAGATTTATGTAGACAAGCATAAACTTAAATATGCTGTTGTGTTGCCTTGCGCCTTTATTTTTGTTGAGTGCAAACCAGGAAACAAGAAATAAAATTAAAATAAAAAAAGGAAACTTAAATAAATTCTTTTGCTCCGTTTATTTTTTTCTTTTGTTTTTTTACCACAAATTTCAGGAATTCAATCGAAAAAATATTCTAGCAGGCGATATGTAATTTAATGCTCTCTAAAGTCTAAGTTAAATAGTGATAGAAATTACAGTTTTTACATAAACTATTTTTATAGCTAATTTGCTAATTTTTTTCCCCCCTTTTTGTTCTTTACTATTGAATCTGTCCGTATGACATTTACAATAAGTATTAAAATCTATGTATGATCTAGGTTGGTACTGCCACTGTACTCAACGCATATGTAATTTCAGTAAGAAAGTTATTTTGCCAAATCAAGGGTTTTTTTTTTTTAAAGAGAACTAGCATTTCAGGCAACAATGCCTATTTAGTCAAGTACCGTGCTACATTCTTTAGGAAAGGGATAGAGAACAGATGAAACAGGTGGTGAAAGTAGAAAGATATTTGGAAATTAACTGCCGTATATAAGACAGCACAACGACCAGTGACTATGCCTTCATCGCTGAGCAGCCCCACCGACAATCAATTTTTATTTTTGTACTGAAAAAAACCAAGGTCTTCTACCTACTAGCCTACAGGGGCACCTAAGAGTTTGTACTCTTTTTAGACGCCTGTGCCCTCAAATAATGATGATTGGTGATTTTTGCAACGTAGTTTGTGCATGACTTTCTAATCTTTTCTCGGATGGTAGGAATGTTGAGATCCTTATGGATGTTATTATTCCGCATGTACCAGGAAGCACACGTAATCATTCTCAAGATTTTTGATTGTCTTCTTTGTAGTTTTCCAACATTTGATGCAGAGGCGGACCATAGCTGGATTCCATAGAACCATATAGGTTTTAAAACCGCTTTGTATAGGAGCACTCTGAGATCCAAGACAAGTGAAGATTGTGGCCCAATTAGCCAAAGTAGTTGGGTGGTTTTAATTTTGTGCTGTGTGGTTTTAGCTTCAATGTGATGTAACCAAGTGAGACGCCGATTGAGGTGTATTCCCAGGTACCTTACATGGGTCTGTTTTGGGATGCTAGCTGCATTTATTATTATAGCTGGACAATTATTCTTTCTTAACGTGAAAGTTAAGTGAAAGCATTTTGTGGCATTAACATTTATTGTCCACTTATGTAACCATTTCTCCAACTCATTTATGTGGGTTTGAAGTTGTTGCGCTGCCAATTCTGGTTGTTTATGAATACTTGGAAATGCTGTATCATCTGCGAATGGCGATGTGTGTGTGTTTGAACATGTGGGCAAATCTGCGGTGTACAAAAGATGGCCAGAATATGCTTCCCTGCGGGACTCCAGCTAAAATTTGTTTACTCGATTAATAAGTATTTTTCGATCTTATTACAAAGGATGTACTTGTTAAATAGCTCGCGAGCATTTTAAGTACGTTTGACGGGAGAAATGTTGAAATTTTATATAGAAGCTCTTCGTGCCAGACCTTGTTGAATGCTTGTGATATGTCTATAAGTAGTGCAGAACAGTAATGCTTACTTTCAAAAGTTTCTCGAATTAAATTTGTGATTCTGTGTACTTGTTCGATAGTGCTGTGCTTTTTCCTAAGCCCAAATTGATGGTCTGGGATTATATTTCTTGAAATAATATGCGCCGCTAATGATTTCAAAATCAACCTTTAGAATATTTTAGAGAGAACAGATAATAAGCTGATTGGACGGTATGATGATACCTGCGTAACGTCTTTGCCAGGCTTGGGGATTATAACTATTTCAGATTGTTTCCAAGATGATGGGAATTAACCAGTTTTTAGCATTGAATTAAAAATAAACATAACAGTTCTTAGCGCCGAATTTGGCAGATTCATGATCATAGTGTTGGCGATTTTGTCACTACCAGGAGCTTTTTTCGGATTCAGTTCATTGATAACTGCTTTCAGCGCAGGTAAGCAACATTTTTTTTGGATTTAACACAGATTCTTAAAAACCTTCTCCAGGTGGTTGGCGAACTCTTCCACTTTATCGTTGGAATTTTTGGCCCACTTTCCATTTTGCAGGCGAATAAAAGCTTCATAGGGCATTTCATTTTTCGCACGATCTTCCACAAGCTATAGTCAGTCTTCTCGGTGGCATCTAAGTTTTGTAAAAAAGTTTTAAAATTCAACTCTTTTTCTATCTTAAGGGCTTTACGCAGTCTCTTTTGCCATTGGTTTAGTTGTGTCTTTAAAAATGCGAAACGAAACTCCAGCCATTTAGCGCCTTAAATGTCTATTTTCCCTTATTAGAGATTGAACATTGTTGGAGACGTTGGTAGAACTTTTTGTACGTAAGCAGGGCTTGGGCGTTGTTACTCCAGCAGCTTCAGTCAGAATATTTGTAAATTGGTTTACAGCCAACTGAATTTCATCCTCTGTTTTTAACGAAATATTTTGCGGCAGGTGTGCACTTACGTACATTTTGTACTTATGCCAAATTTTACTTGGAAAAAAAACAATTTTGCACCAAGCTCACTTCATTATTACATAACGTTACCAACGTAGGCGAATAATCTGATGAAAGATCAAAAGAAGGAGCCAAGGAGATATGTTCGCGTTTCACATTTTTAGTTACAGCAAAATCAATCACCTAGGATTTTTTTTAAGTCCGTAGGCCAGTAAGTAAAAGTTTAAAAATTTTTTATAAAATAAAGACTTAGTGCTTAATGATAAATTACTAATTAAATATTAAAAAGGTCAAATAACTGTAATTATTATATATAATAATTAATTACAATAATACAATTATAGTAATTAACAAAGGAAAAGAGAACTGAGGCTTCCGTCTCGTAAAATTAGAATTTATGAACAATTTCAGTGTTGTGATCGTTAATATTTTTATAACAGCTTGAAAAGTTTAACACTCGTCCAATATGTGGTAAATGGTAAGTTGCGCAATACAGGTAGAGTAAACAAAGTATTGGTATCTATCTATATCAACTATATATCTATATCAACTATTAAGAACTGAGCCTATAATTGCTTTTTAGGCTCAGTTGTGAAAAACTTTCTTGAGGGGTTCTCAAAAACTTTCTTTCTTTTGTTAGTAGACTAATCTCTAGTAGCAAAAGGCCAGCATAGAGCGATGTTAATTCAGTTGTAAATTTCAAACAAATCATTTAAACAAAGACTAGTCGTGATCGACATATTTATAATATCACTAAATTATAACTGTTATCGATCGAAGAATTATCACCTTATGAATAGCAGTGAATAAATAAAAATAATAGAGCAACTTCTTAACCGCTACAGCAATAGAATTAAAATTGAAAAGAGTAGTTAATTTTTGTTTTAGTTTTCATCTTTGTTCTCAGAATCGAAGCAATAAAAATTAGGATCCCAATTAAATTGATTCATTCGTGAAGAAATTGCAGATTTGTTTCAAAAATATTAAACTTCTGCCCTATTGTGCAGTAAAATATTGCTCTTCATATACGCAAACTTACTTTTTATACGTTCATTTTACGATAAAATAAATATTATATCGGATTATAACACTACTCCCGTCTTATATGTTTTTGGTTTTTAAAGTATGGCATAAGAATAATGGTGTCATATAACAAAATAGATCTTTTAAGTTGCAGCCAAAATACTTTGTGTCCTAGAAGCAAATAATGCCTGAGACAAATATTATTAGGGCCTAGTCTTGGCGATACTACTAACATACACCACAGTAATAAAATCATCAATTAAGTCGTGAAGTATCATAACTGAGCTATTTGCATTCAATATCCTTATAACTTTTTATTTGTGTATGCCATCGTTGAGCTGAAATTAAAAGTGAATTACAGCTGTTTGTTCTTTTCAAAAAGTCTTGGAATTGTTTAAAACTTCTAAACAGTCCATCGTATCACTAACTACTTCAGTATATTTTACTAAGATGGTACTTTATCGACTCTAAGAAAGTGTTAGGAAGTTGTTTGGTAAAGCAAGTCGCATACTGTATTAAAACATCACATTTGAGTAAAGATTTGATTAAGATATGAAATCATTTCACATCTTAAAGCAGAAAGAGATTTGAACAAAATACTGAAATACAAAATAATATACGAAAAAGTCTGAAACTTACAAACACTATATATTATGACTTTTCGGTAGTAGTTTTTAAACCAACAACTTCTTTTCAAATGCATCAACTTGCTGTACGAAGTCAACCAAAATCTACTTTATTCCTGAACAGAATTTTGTATCGAAAAACAAAATTATTAATTTTGAATGTGAACAATTGCAAGGGTTTATCTAGCGTATTTCTAGTCGTACGCTGAAAATGATTTTACAATCATTATTATAAACATTTGAGGAAGTATTTTTGTGTACAATATAAGTTTTACATTGCTTTTGCTTGAGAGCTTTACTTCAAATCGCTCTAAGTAAAAATCAGGCCCTCATGTTTACTGGAAAGTGTTTTTAAGTATTGAAATAAAGTATGTGAGAGCAAGTTTTATACTAAACAAATCGTAAAAGTTCACACAAAAACACAACTAAAAAATTCGTTTGTTAGCATGCATAAGTTACCTTATCGTCGTTTTAAGAGCAGCTAGCCCTAAAAATTACATTTTGCATGTTTTTGTAAGATAAAACACGAATTGTAAAATAATTTTGCAAGTTCCATTACGTAAAAATACTAACAGGAAATAATACATTCGTTGAGTATACATTACATTAACTTAAAAGTGATTCAAGTTAAAAATTGTTTTCTTAATGGACTTCAAATTTGTAGCATCGTTTTAAATCGTATTTCCTGGAAAATATATTTCTCGCTTCTAAAACACAGCAAAAATTTAATGATTGAAATAAATTCTTGGCAGATTCTTCAAAAACTGTGTGCAACACAATATACAAACAAATTCTACTAAAATTAGCTGTCTACAGATACAAGTTCGAGTATCATCGCAATTTTCTATTTAGCTGGTTGTATGCTTGGCATGTTTGGGGGATGTGTGATAAATTTTGATATATTGAGGAATATTTAAGTACAAAATTTATCGAGATTAGTGATTGCCTTAAATCATTTACCAAGCAGCCCACGCATGCCAAAAGCAAAAGCATTTAACTTATTTTGGTAAAATTTTATATTTTTTGTTACAGCGTGAATCTTCTTTATTTCCTTTGAAAAGAAAAAAGACCAACAACAAAAATTTTAAATTCAGTTGATGTTGCCGTTCGTGCCACAAAGGTCATTAACTTGACTTTGAGCCCTCAATGCCTGCTTTACAAACCATTCGCTAACGTTTCAGGGCATTTATTTATACAGAAATGTTTGTGCGTGGCATTCATTGGTTGACTAACAAAGAAACATACCCATAACGCTTAAACACACACTCACACCATGCTCAAAGAATTATGTTTAGTTCCAGAAAGTGTATTCGCAAACATAAAAACAAACAACTTGAATAATGCAATGAAACCAAAAAAACACGATTTTTAAGTCATGACGTTATAATTTTGTTGCCTGCTGCATTTAGCACTAAATATGGAAGTCGTTATTGTTAAACAGTCGAAATATGTAAAAGAAATACTTTTTTGAAGTTTCTTAAACATGCACACAAAATAGAAATAGTATACCCACGTTCTGCGCTACCCTTAAAGCAATGAAATTATATATAAATAAAATTTATAAAAAAAGCATACAAGAAGAAAGACATTGAAATATAAAAAAAATATATGAAAATTATTGTGACATATTTAGTTTATACTGTCTAAATTAACCGCTTGACCTGTTACTTGTGACAAGAAACTGTGATGCAAAATTCAATTTTACTGTACTTGTTTATATCGTTTTAACTCCAAAGCATCGGAATTTTAAACACTCTTAGACTTTCTCCTGCGACCACATAATTATATCTATGTATTCTGCATCGTTAAACATTATTCTTTATATCTGTCTTAGTTGCGGTAGATTTTTCGAAGAACCTGGATATACCTACTATTTTGTAATTAAAAAAAAACAAATTTAAATTTATGTTCTATTACAAAATTCCGAAACTAAAATATTTGTAATAATAATATATGTTTCTTTTCGAATTTGCTTCATATTTGTCAATTTCCAAAATAAATGTTCAGTGAAAATTCCGACCGTGATAAAGTGCCAAAGCATTCGTTAGTCGATTTTTTTTTCTACTAATTATTTTAATGGGAATTTTATTTAACCAAACTCTTATTCAATAATAGAAACATATTGTTTAGCTTTGTATATCAAGTATATTTTTTACAGTTAATATCTTTATATAAATAACTTAGGTGCCCCTGTAGGCTAGCAGGTAGTGTACTAGCTTGTCAGTATTAGGGTTGTGGCTTCGATTCCCAACGAAGACCTTGGTTTTTTCACTACAAAAATAAAAATTGACTGTTGGTGGGGCTGCTCAGCCATGAAGGCATAGTCGCTGGTCATTGTGCTGTCTTATACGACAGTTAATTTCCGACTACCCTTCTACTTTCACCACCTGCTTTATCTCTTCTCTATCCCTTTCCTAAAGAATGTAGCACGGTACGGTAACTAAATAGGCGTTGTTGCCTGAAGTGCTACTGCTCTTTGTAAAAAAAAAACGTTAGAAAATCATGGGGCAATGGTGCAAGGCATTTTCAACTCCTCGGACAAATATTTCCAACCTGTCACTAAAGTCTGGTAATTTCGCTCAAAAACATGGAAGGAATCTTTAATCGTTTCATTATTTAAATTTATAGAAATAAACAATCATCACCTGTCCCTTATGGTGGCACTAATTTTGACACTTATTTGTCAGTCGGGGTATTGGTATAAAAAACAAACAAATAATTGACATCGTCAAAATGTCTTCAGATAAGGCCAACCGAAATCTAGTACACTACAAGGAAACCATTTGGGTCCACTGCTTATATTATTTCAAAATATATACAAATGTGAAATGTATTTTAAATGAACACGATCTTGTTTCCTAAGATTTTAGATTTTTACTGATTGATAAAAGAGGATCGCCAGCCGCGGACCAAAACACACAAAAATTTTCAATCAGCGCTCAGTAATTTGGGCGTCAAAGGCACTTCCTGCTATTTTAGCTACTGAATCTAACTCCCTACAATAGCATAATAGGTTTTATAATGCTGCATAGCCTTAAATGTTACCTTTGTTTCAAATTTAAAGCTCTTTACCGTCGTACACGCTACTCTCATCCATTAGCACTTAAGTTTTCACAGCAGATTATTGTCAACTCTGATCAGTTTTAAGAATTTGCAATGAATTTAATTTAAGTTACCAAAATATTGATTCGGTTTTACCTGCCGATGTCACAAAAATTAATATTATAAAATTTATTTTTAAATAAATAAAATTATAGAATGTAGTAGTATTTTATAGCCTATAGTTGTTATATTGAAACCATGGACTTAAAAAATAAATAATAAAAGCACAAAATTAGTTAAACTAAATACACAAATTTATAAATATTTGACTGGAAACAAATAAACAAACATTTCAAATTTAAGACAAAACTAAACGCAAAATTGCAATATTACATAAATATTTACAAAAGCACTTAATGAGGTAACGAATTAAAGAATTAAAATAAATTAAACAAAACAGCGTATTCACATAAAGGGGTTTTCAACAAGAAGTTAGTTTTCTAAAACAAACCCAAAAAAATTAGATTAAGATGATTCAAATTTTTATTTTATTATGAAGAGAAAAGCTGGGTGATTAATTTAACAATAAATGTCCACCACGACCACGCAGAAAGATGTCGATTCTTTCATCAACGTTTTTAATCACGTCTTGGCAAAATGACGATTCTATTTCGGTAACCACATCACGGATTTTGAGTTTTAAGGCTGAAATTGATTGGATTGGCTTCGTATAGACTCTTCCCTTAACATGACCATTCAAAAAATATTTCAAAAGTTTTAAATCACATGATCTAGATGACCACCAACAGCTGATTCTGGTGAAATTATGCGATCGGGAAATTTGGTTTGCAATTAATTTATCGTTTCATTGGCTATGTGCCATGGGGCATCGTCTTGTTGAAACTACATGTCAGTGGTATCCACGTGTCAATAATAGGCCGAAATTGAGTAGTAGCATCTTGCAATAGCGAGATTCGTTGACCGTTACTAAATTTCCAGGCTCATCTTCGAAAAAAAAGCGATCTAAACACGCCTCCAAACCGTGGGCTATGTGGTGGCACGTTGAGTATGCAAAGCTTCTCGATAATCTATCTAGGATTTTACGAAGCCCAAATGATGCAATTTTGCTTGTTGACATACTCTGACAAGTGAAAATCGGCTTCGTCTGAAAAAATGAGTTTTTCAGAAAAACCCTCCGGTCCTAAATGAGTTGAGCGAACTTCTGTACCAGTTGAACCTTGTAAGGCTTCAAAATGAAATCTTTACACAAAATTCCCCCAACCCCAATTGTTGAGAATGTCAAGGAATTGACAAATTTGGATCTTCTTCAAGACTGTGGCTCACGGCTGCGATGTTTTCAATTGAATGTTGTTGGTGTTGACACAATTAAAAAACAAGCTTCTTGTTGTATAATCCGACACAAGAATGGAATAAATATTAAGCAAAACTACAGTCTGCCTGTATAAAAACTGAATCCTGTCGGATTGTTGATTTTTTAGAAAAATTAAAATGTGCATTTAGCAATTCGGTTTAGGCAAAATTTTGGGTAGAATGGATTTTAGTGATAATTTCGTTTCTGCTTGCCTTAAGAGCAATTAAGTTTTAATTGCATCTACTTTAAATTTATGAGATTTTTCTTTCTTGCATAAATAAACCGCATTAAACGATTTTCATATTCTTGAAGATTTTATTTCTTTTAAATATAATTTTTTATGAATAAAAACTAAGGGATAATGTTATGTATGGACTTGCTATATTCCTTTCACCGCCCCGATACTTTTGGATTTATTAGATTGGACTTTAAATATCTGATTTAAGCCGAAACTGCCGCTCCCTAAAATAAAAAACTAAAAATGGGTAATAATATATTTAAATTTTTTCGAGCGCTGACTGGCATTTTTAATCGTCATGCTGAAGCCATGCGCCGCCTCTATTAACAAGAACTCTACTTGTCATGTCGGGTTATCGAGCACCTGTAGCAGCTACTGCTTCACTAACCTCATGTTTAAAGTAAATAAGCACGTCGTGAAAGTGTTAAGAATAAAATGCAACAAATTTGGTCCTCCCTAAAACCATCAAAATATAGCGCATATGTGAGTAATGAATCGTATTGTTTAATTTTCATAAATCTTTAGCTACAAAATTGGTTTTCAAGATTGCCACTACTTTTCCAGTCCTACGAACTTTATACATTTTTAATAACATTGTTTAAACAGATTGTAGCAGAACTATAAAGAGCAATAAAAAAATAATTTTATTTCCTTACATTTATTTATTTATTTATTTTGTTTTTGTTTTAATCAATAAGGAATAAACATTACACTTACACATCTTTTAATAAAACAAGTATGCATGGCCTAAATGTTAAATTAATATTGTTGGTAAGCCACAGAAAAATCTTCTTGAAAATTTATATGTGAACATGTGTTAAAATTTGCTTCTAGCCATTTTTGGCTTTTCTTTACGGATACCACTCCAACTGCTTGCTGCATGTATCCAAGGCGATTTACAATGTGGTCTCGGTCTCAGCTAGTTGTGGTTACAATATTGTAGACACTATTATGGACTTTGTTTAAATACAGCAAAGATTTTTCAAATCAAGACTAAAGTTGTTTTATTTTAAATTGAGAATCATCGTGTATCTTGCATTCACAATAACAAACTCTGCTTAGAATGAGTTTTATTTCATTTTGGTATTCGAAATACAACATATATAAAGAGCAAGTCAGCATAAGGAGAAAAGTTTCAGAAAGCTACTTAGGAATTGGAATCTATACTTTACATATTTATTTGCACTTTCAAGCTGGCATGTACATACAAAGATATTCTTGTACAGACACGTGTCGTTTTGCTAATACTATAACATTATCTTCACAGTATTAAGCAGTCTTTTGCACAAAATTAGTCATACAGAAGTGAGTAAATTTTAAGCACTATAAAGAGACATAGACGATGTTTTAAAACTAAGTTATTTGGGTTAGTACATTGTTGTTAACAGTTTCCTATTCTAGTTTTTGGTTCACATCTGTAGGTAAATGCAAAAAACGTTCACTTCCTACTTGTAATTTAATGGTTGCTTAGTTTTTACTTCGTTGCTTTTAAATTTATTTGGCGTGACAGTTTTCGTTTCTAATCCTTATTAGCAGATACGATAATTCATTTTGCAAGAATATAAGCAAGTACAACCGAAAAAAAACATCAAAAACTTTATAGTTATTTGCAAGTATTCTATTCTCTTCTTTGTCTTCCTTTTACACTTTTCAAAATAAAAAAAAACTTTAGTCACTAAAAACAAAGGAACATCTAAAGTGTTTTATTCCGTTTGCTACAGCCAGCATATATGTTGCACTTTGGTGAGCACTATAGTTTTAAGTTCCTGCTCCAATTCCTTTAGAAATGTTCTTCCACGTTTTGAACGTAAGATAAAGACTGGCCGTAGTGGAGTATTACAGCAACTTAGTCAGCAATAAATTGTTATTGTTGCTTCAGTTTTTAACTGCATTCCTTAAGTACGCAATTAAAGATTTGTAAAAGTTAAAGTCATTTCACCGACAATTTTGAAGCTGTGCTGGGATTATTACATTTTAACATAAAAGCGGTGCAATTGCTGGAGTCAATATAAGGATTTGATAAACATTGAGTGCGTATTTTACGTCGAAAGTGCGTAGAAAGTCGTCTAGTTGGTGCATATCGAATTAACAGATAGTCCAAATTCTAACGCTTGCATCGCAGTCATAGACAAACGGAGCTTGTCAATTAGCAATTGTTAATTAGTTCTTTCTGCTTATTATACTAATTATTATGCTGCTCATTATTTTCAAATTAGTTTTAGATTAACAACTTTTCAATTCCAGTTGTGAACCAAATAATTAAAAATTGTTTAGCGAACTCTCAGTGTTATGACTGAGTTATTAGCTGATTTTATATGATTTCGCACGTTAATATAACAATAATAATAATAGAGTCAATTAATTATTATATGGGTTTTATTAAAAATGTAATTTATTACTCTATTCAATTAAATATACGCTTTAATTAATTTGAGAAAATAGGGCTCTCCACCAATAATATTGAAACGAGGTTAAATAGTAATATAATTATCTTAACAACAAAATTCCTAACGACGATAATTCCAAAGCTTACTTTGAGGAAAACTCCATATTAGGACAGCCAAGTGGAACTTGGAACCGGAATCGAAAGACTGGGAAAATAAAAATGTAATTGTACCTACTAGAATAAAAACAAGATATATTTACATTTTGAACTCAAAGCGGGTTTTTTTGCAGGAAAAAAACGTGTGTTACGGATACTCCGACATTTTCAATATAGATACGAAATTAAATATTTCTTCATGTTAAAATAATTAAATATTTAGTTGCTTAAGCTTAGTACTCTGTTCTAATTTGCGAAAAAAGTTGAGCAACATTTCATATTTCGCTTGAAAATTTTGACAATATGTTACCAGCTGATTCTCTCTTTTTATCTAATATTAAAGTTACGTATTACGGCAACATTATCTTTGGAGGAGATTTCTAATTAGAAATAGTTTATGAAATAAAAAAATTATAATTTCACTAAAAAGGCTTTAAAAATAATTAAAATTATCAAAATGCTTTAATAAAAAGATCTGTTTTTAGACAAAAAAAAAAACTTTTTTAATTAAATAACTTTTAATAAGGTGGATACGTAAGGCAATAGATTTTATCGCAAAAAATAATATAAATATATCGTATTATTAAAAGAAAAACTTTGGCTATTATAATAAAATCATATATTTATTTCAGCCTTTTGTTTTGTGCTCTAGTCTTTAAACAATTTGAAAACTCTTATTTTACTATGATGTAAAAATTGCTATTATGCATTAATTTTAAAAATAAGTTGCTTAGTTGCTAATTAGTCTTTGAGCAGAGATCTCATCGTAAAGCATAAGAATAATTTTTCATCGTACATTTTCGCCAATCTCATTAGGCAATTTTAACTACAAGGAATTAATATAATTGAGGAAAGGCGCGTTGACATATCCACCGAAGTTTTCGTCACATCTGCCACCTTTGAGACACCAGCTCACATTTCATTTCGATATACGTTTTTCGATGAAACTGCTGTGTTTTTCTAAAACAAAATAAAAATCTGTAAAACTTTAATTAAAGTTACGTTTTGATTTAGAATAATAAAGACTTGGTGTCTACTTACATATAAATAAGTTGTTTTTTTCTCCGGTGGCGTAATAGACAGCATCTCAGAATCAGATAAAATATCTTGCGTGGGCTGCAACTGGTTCTACAATCAAACTTTACATCACATACGAAAGTTACAATAAGCAACATAAATAAGAATAATAACACTTGCGTTCTCAATTTCGACGTCTCATTGAAATCCTCAGAAAACTCCCAGAGATCCTGAGATTCGTCTGAAGAGAACTGCAAGTCGCATCCACTGCCAGATTTTTTTGAAGTTCTTCGTTTTTGGTTGTAATACCGTTTGCTACTCAAAATAAACCTACAGTTTTGCTTACATGCTTCATCTAATAATAATCAAAAATGATCATACGAACCTTACCAGGTTTTCCAATCTCTTTAGCAATATCTATCCACGATGATTTCGCGGGACTGCGGTTATCATTTGGGACTTATCCCAAATAGGTTTTCTTTTTTTTACTGCAGAAATAAGGATACGCTTTTCTGCGTCACTAAATTTAATTTTTTCTTTTTCACTTTTTAATAAATTTACGCTTTTCTCCATACTTTTACTTTTTGGCACAACAAATTTATAATTAAAAATACAAATACTTAACTGATCAGCTGTTGCTCACAATTCCGTGCGAAAAAAGTGCTGCTCATATTGTTTCGTAGTTGAAAAAAAATGTTGCCTGAAACGTTTTTCATTTAGAAAAACATGCGGCCAGAAACAATTCGTGACTTTTTCAAAAATAAACAGAGTACTAGTTCAGCAACATTATTTCTTATTTATTTTGTACCAATTATTTTTATATGGGCTTTGACAGCATTTCGCATGAAATTATGAACAGAGTATCAGGCTTAACTTAAAATAAACTAAAATTTTGCTTAAAGAAGAAGATAAATTATTAAAATGTAGTTTTTATTTCTTGAAACCCATAACCAATCACAATTAGAGACTTGTCCATAACTGCAGACTTATTTTTCAAACTGAGCAGTCCTTCATATAAATTATCTACAATTTTCGGAAAAACAAAATCTATTTGAAGTTCAGCAAAGACACAACATGAAATGTACTTCAGAATAAACTTATAAATATCACAAGCAGTTGGTTTCTGCTAAAATTTTTGAAAATAAAAACAGTAGGAAAAACTTTGGCTGTGCAAAGACTTTTCTATAGCAAGAGAACAGCATGTTATAGGATTTAGGTACTTGTTGGTTGTATTACCACTAGCCACTAATCCATGTTAAAGTTTCACTTAATGTTTTTGTTTTCTGTTTTTGTTTTCTGAAGTGCTGAAACAGAAACAGGATTTTCCACAAAAATCTAAATATTCTACTTAAGTTCGCTGTGTTCTTTTTCCTCTTTTTTCAATTTTTTCTGCTGCTGTCTTTTTTGCCACTTTTATGTCTGCGGTTTTTTGGTGCTTTTTATTTATTCTTTTAGTTTCATTTGCAGTCAAAAGAAAAATAAATTATTATTTTTTGCTGTTGGTGTTTATTTGTATTGAAAAGTATTGTTTGCGTTTTAAGTTTTTTTATTTCTGATTTTTGTCTCCATCCTGAGAACTGATATTGTGTAGCTATTGTTTGTTAAAATATTTCTAATACAAGGTTTTCTTCTTGTTTTTTACCTTATTAAGTTATTTATCTCTGCAAAAGGCTGACAAAATCACAAATACTAAATTTACGTGCATCATGGTCACCATATTTATAGCGTTATCAAAATGGAGGCTATATACACACGAGGTGTGCTCAAGAAAAATTGTTCATATTATGCTTAAACATTAAGTAAAAATTTCGAATTATATGCCGAAAACACACTTATAATCAACAACCTAAAGTTTAAGAATCTGTGGAGTTAAAATGGCCATTATTCGTTTATAAAATTTGTAATTTTTTGGACACATCTCGTATCGATGTGCTTATGTTATCCAGCAATTCTTGTGTCTACTCGTGCATTGTTTATCTATCCATTAATTTTAATTGGCTTTAATAAATAATTTTGAATAAGGAAACAAACAAGATGTTGCAAGTATGTTTAATCCTTATAAAGATATGTATGTATGTATGTGTATATATCTTGTTATTGTAACAATATTTTTACAAATAATAAGTTGTTTTATCTTATTTGGTTGTTATGCGCATTAGTTGGGTGTGAAAATTTTTAAAAGACTATTTTTACTTCCAGACAGAGATCACTATTATGGTCTCTTTTCAGAGCTTAAGAAAAATTAATTAAAGTCAATGGGGCTGTAAGAAACAGTGTATTAAAAATGATATGTAAAAAAAAATATTTTTGTTTTGTAAATAGTCCGCAATTATTTTACACATAATTCCTTTGACAAACTAGTCAGACTTTAAGTCAAGCGTCTTTAAATAATTTTTTAAAAATTTGGAAAATTCAATGTAGTGATTGCAAAAATTGTTTTCCTTTTTCTTCTTTGGACTTTTTCGTACCTATTTCCTATCTCTAACCAATCGATTTAAGCAAAATAATTATGCAAATGTACATTTTAGCACTAAATTCTGTCTGTTGCTGAATTAACTAGTCCTCTTCCTTGTTGTAAATTAATGTTTTATTTAAAAATAATTTAATTTGAGAAATAATAAAAAATAAAAACACTAACTTAAATTCTTCATATCGGTATATTTAGATATACATTACAGAAACAGTTTATTTTTATTTGATCGCAAAGTGGTAAATTTCGTACGAATTATGTTTTACTTAAAAAATGCAAAAATAAGACTTTATACGGGAATATTAATCTCCTATTCCTTCTTCTTTTTTTATACTTCAAGACACACTAATAAACTTTCAATAAACAAAGGAATACTTCTGATACTACTGCAATATACAAATTACTGCCGTGTAAATTAAAAATTATTCGCAAGCAGACTGCAGCGATATTTTTGTGTCTTACTTTACGAATATAAAAATTGTTGGTTCCACAGACAAGTGAAATTCCTTTGCAACGATAAAAAACAAAAAAAACACAAAAACAAAATAAAATAATTATTATTAAAAAAAAGTAAACGAAATGACCCACTGTACATTTTACAAACTGCGTAGTTTTCCAAAAAGTCTTATACATATAAGGCACACAAGGGAACAAGAACATGCCTATCATAAATTCTACCAAATAAGATAAACAACCGAAAACAAATACAACTAACACAGAGCAAAACAAAACACGTAGCCAAGCTGGTGCCCAACTGAATGATAATAACAAACACAATATGGGATGATGTTAAAGTAGAATATTTTTGTATATGCGAGAACCGCTTAAAACAACTATATAAACACCACTTGCTGGGCAAACAAATAAATTCGAACTAAGTCATCAGTGAGTAAAGATAACAAAGTTACCATCGTGTTTATTTTGTGTGTATTGTAAGTAAATTAATCGCTTAAATTAATTTAAAATTCTAAAGTACTATGTTATTATTTTGCAATAAAATAACTTAAACGTTAATTACAAGGAATAAACTGACAATATATATGAAGAAATAAACATATGTTGGAAAATTAAAAGTTTCTATCCTTTTCCGTCCTCATTATAAAAATACAATCTATTGTGTCTTTCAGTTTTACAAAGAATTGTTTATTGGTACACAATTCTTAAGATAAATTTGCTTAGTTCCTTATATCAATAGCGTAAACTATAAACGTTTATGGTTAGAAAACAAAAACCGACAGAGAAATATTTTAGTACAAATTTATTAAATAAGCAAAAGTTAATAACTAAATAAAAATTATTAATTTAATTTACGTTAATATGTGCTCGATTCCTTTAATAGATATTTTATGATATTCTCATAAAATATTAATTATTCAAACCAAAAAAATATATATTTAAAATGTATTACTGCAGGGGAAGGCATATCCATATGGCCATTTCACTACTGCTCATATAACTCACCAGTGGATTTTTTAAAGGAATCTGTCACATATTAACGTAGATTAAATTAAAAATGCTACCAAAAAATGTGATTATTTAGAAAAAAATAATTTGAATTAAATAAGATCAGTCTGGTTCAAATATTTAAAAAAAATAAACGGAAAATAAATCAGGAATTTGATATAAATGTCTGGAATCTTATCGTATTTCTGTGTAAATGTATTTGACAAACATCTTTATACTCTTTAAACAAAAAATACTTTACGCTTTGACTTCTCCTTTATTAACTTAAGCACAGTCAATGTTCAATTAATAAAACAATCACAAACTAATTAATTTAAAAAAATTATTACATATTCGTTATTCAGTCCATAACTATTTTGATTGTGTGCGAAGATATTAAACAAAATGTATTCCTATTACTTGCAATAATAATAAATTTATTCTTTTAGCTTCAAATATAAAGAAGGGCTCAAAATGCCGACAATAATTTCAAGCCATTTTTATATGGCCACATATGCAGCGCCACCAAAATATTCCATTTGAAAATATATTATTTAAATAAGGTAACGTGTCCACAACGCATTTGTTGCAACTGACGTGCATGCATGCGATTTTATAGTAAATTATAAGTTCTTAATACGATTGTTGGTAGTTATTATTAGTGGATTTAAAAACGCACTAACTCACATATAATTCTACCCATTGGCTTATGTAGGCCAACACCATTCTAATGCTAACTGTGTAAGATATACATATTTATATAAAATGAGCATACGAGTGTGTGCCTGACCATATTTGCATAGAGAATTGTTGGCAAAACTAGAAGCTTAAATAGCATAAATGGTCATATGTACAATTAAATTATGTTGGCATATGCAAATAATTCACAATAATCGTAACGGATATTTTTAAATAAATAAATATTAGGCACTTTGTGAGAAAGTGTAGGACGTTTGGATTTTTATTTTATTTAGGTATTCGGTTAAACACTGTTTTGTTTATTGGTAGACCAGCACTGATGGATATGCAGAATAGGAAATCCTTTGAAATTGGAAATGAAAAGCTGTTTAATCTGCTAGAGTATCATTTATTTTAAATGAAGTTTGGAGTCCACTAAGCACTAATCTATCCATCAAAAGAAGTCAATTTCATCATGATCAGGAGATTACTGACTTGATTATGAGATTATTGGCTTGTTATCCAAATGCGTAACAAATCATGTTTCTTCATCTTTGATAAGAAGTGATACAAAAATTAAAAAAACTGAAAGCATAAATTGAAAAATGCGTGATGCTTTTAAGGGATCCGCCATCTAACGTTTTCTTTTTTTTCAACTAGTGCTTATTTCGTGAATGATTTCACAGATAATTAGTTTTATCCCTTCGCTGAACGAATATGGTTATGTATACGCTTAAACAACGCTGGGAAATATTGCCACATTACTTTGAAAATCATGGTACTGTTGCAGAATGTGTGCGAAAATTGCGTACGGATTTTGGAAGAAGAAAAGCACCGTCAGCTCCGTATGTTCGTTATCTTGTAAAAAAAGATCAAGAAACTGGCATCCTCATCGATAAACCAAAGCGTGAAAGCAATAAACAGTGCGAACATCCGAGAATATTGCTGCTGTGGCAGAAAGTGTGCGTGAAGCGCCATCAACATCAATTCACCGTCGTTCTCAACAATTAAACATTTCAGAGACATCATTGAGAGCATTTTGCATAAAGACCTTGGTATGACGCCATACAAAGTTCAATTGGTTCTGGAGTTGAAACAAAGTGAGCATCCAATGCGTTTTCGCTTTGCTAAGTGGGCCTGCGATCGACTTACAGAAGATGCCGATTTTGCAAAAAGAATCATCTTTTCAGATGAAGCTCATTTTGATCTTGGCGGGTGTTTAAACAAGCAAAATTGTCGCAATTGGGGCACAGAAAACCGGCACGCATACATTGAGAAGTCGGATTTTGGTCCAGAAGCATAGTTGGGCCATTTTTCTTCGAAAATGAGCAAGGAGTGGCCGTTACAGTCAATGGCGATCGTTATCGGGCCATGTTGAACGAATTTTTGTACACAAAAAATTGAAGAGGATGATATTGGCAACATTTGGTTTCAACAGGACGGCGCTACGTGCCACACAGCCGAAGCTACACTCGATGTTTTGCGCCAAATTTTTTAAGATCGCATTATCAGTCGCAGAGCTGATGTCGTTTGGCCACCTCGGAGCTGCGATTTGACACCGTTGGACTACTATTTGTGGGGTGCCGTCAAAGATAAGTGTTACGCCGACAAGCCAGATACAATTGACGCTTTAAAGGACAATATTCGTGAAGCCATTGGTGAAATACAGCTGTACACAACCGATTATGTGCTTAAAAATTGGACCGATCGTGTAGGCATGGCCAGCCGAGGCAGCCATTTAAATGAAATTATTTTCCATTATTAACCGGAAGGATTGCACTTTCAAATAAAAAAGAAATTTGAGAAAATATTCAATAGTTTTGTTTATAGCATTTAAAGCAAAAAAAAAGTTATTAGGCGGAACCTTTATTTAATTATCCTTTAAGTTTCGAATTAGTGTCAATATGTTTTCCTTACAATGTCAAATTTAATTGGGATTCTGTCAGACGGCATAGCACTCAAAATACAGTACGATGTCTACCGATACTTTGATTGTCCTGTATCAAAGGTAATGAACACAAAAACAGTGCATAAAAAACTGTAGGTTGTTCATATTGATAGGTGCAACGGTTATTAGAGAAGCCTTGACAACTTAATTAAATTAATCGATGCGTTCAATAAAAGTTTTTAGAATTTGTAAATGTATCAAAAATGAGGTCAAATGGATTTTAATAAAAAAAAATCATCGGAACATGATGATTAAAAAATTAATAGGGGTAATAGAGATTAATATACAAATATTTATTTAGTAGAATTAAAATTAATTTTTACACAAAGAGCAAAAAGTTTTCTGGATTGTTTAATTGTTAATCAGCTAATGGTTAATTTAAGAAAATAAAGTTATATTTTTTATTGTTAAAATAAATGTTTAAAGAAAATAGTAAATTTTTTTTATTTATGATTTTTACAGAAGTTTTTTTCAGGTTCTAATTCTAACCTTGAAAATGACAACAGTTTTCTATTTCAAAACTGTTAACAAGGAAATGGAATGAAATTTTACAAATTAAATTTAAAAATTATTCAATTAATTAACCATTCTTTGTGGTCATTTTGCTCATTTTCTTTTTCTATTCTATTGCCAGGATTTGTTTTCTTCATTGTTTGAACGAAATCATATCGCTAACAAATATTTTATCGCTTGTTTCCATTAGAATTTACAGATAAATTTGACACATTGAGAACAAATAAGAGCGAAATGAAGTACATACTTTATTTCTGTACGTTAGTGTCCTCTTAGTGTTTGAGTGCTAGTCTTAGGAGCACAATATTGAAGTGATCTTGAACCTACTTTTCAGTGAAGTTCAGTAAACAAATACTAAAAAAAAGAACAAATATTAACTCAATAATCATATGTCAATATCAGACGCTGCTGGTAGGTAATCATTTTAAAAGTAAATATCATACAAAGCATTAAAAGTTTCGGGAGGTAAACGGAGTACAGTTGAGCTTACAGATACTAATCAAATTATAGAACTAATTATAAAATTAATTAATTATAAAAATATATCTTATAACTTAAACGGCCAGAAATGAGCTTAAGTTTTTATTTGTGAAGTGTTACGATAACTTTGCGAGGGCTTAGTAGTAATTTAAATATTTTTGCAGATTGTGCAATTATTAAGTTTAAACAACAGTTTTGATAAGCTTTTGTGAGGAGTTGGCAGCACCAATAATCAAGAAGTCTGAATTCGATTATAGAATCATAATTCCAAAATCGATGTTTACGGCTTTAAATTTCAAAAAGAAAAGAGAATAAAAAAATCAATTTTTTATTTATTTTTACTGTGTTCTTTTAAAAACGTGCGAGTGGAAGGTTCTTAAGCATTGATTTAAGTGCATTTACACAATCACAGGCATTCCGTATATTAAAATTTAAATATTCTTTAATAGTAGGAAACGCGTTATATTTCCTTATGGCTTTATTCAAATAAAAACAGCATAAAAGAAATTAATCAATAAAAAAACAACAACTCCAGTATTACGACAACTCCCAAGTACCCAACAAAATTAATGTCGTATGTTACTTCCATTAAAATATTTCAATAGTGCGTTCGTGTGTTGGATTTCAATAGGTGACTATGTAAAACCTTATGTGAATGTGGTCAAGCAGCATTTGTAATTTCAACAATGCATCAAAATTAAATTGTAAATGTCATCTACAAGGCGTATTATTATTAGCTACATGTAGTAGAACGTGCTATTTTATGTAAATATTAATTAGGCGTCAGTTCCTGAAGCATATTCTAATTTTAGGTGTTAATAAAACTTGTGGAAAAAATTATACTAAATAAAAAGTTTTATATTAAATACATATACGCTCCATGGTTTGTGACAAATGATACGATTCATGGAGATTTATATAAATTAAAGATCGAAGATGAAATAAACGTTTACAGCACAAGGTACCTTGAAAGACTTAGTAATTATTCCAACCCAAGATGAGGAAATACATAGGCTAAAAATGCGTCATGTGCTTGACTTTCCGTCCTTGCACATATGTGCACATATAAACAATTGCATGATTAAAGAGCGTTAATGTAATGTGTCTTTAGTCTTTAGTAAGCATAAATTATGAAATTTATTTTGAACAATTAAAACTCAGTTTCGAAATGTTGCATTCTAAAGTCTCGATTTGCAATGAATTTTACAAGATAGAAAATTTTCTTATATATTTCACAATTAAAATTCTTATCAATTAATGAACTAGAAATTTTTATTTATTCTAAAACGTGTAACGACACGTTTCGCAATACGCTGGGATACGTTTTCGCAATATGCTGGGACAAAAATTTTTGTTTCCAATAATACGAGTGAAACTTGTTTTTCTTTTTTACTAATAATTATTATTACAGTTCACTCTTAAATTTAGCTTAAAATTATATTACTACACTATTGAGCACGCCAACAACGATTCGCGGCGTTCAAGAGTTCTCGCAGGTCGATACCTACTCTCCGCCGGCTAGCCTACTGCTTCTCACACTGAGCCAATAAGATTCTGGCCCAGTCTGAGCAGAACAGTTTGCCTGCCCACTAATTTTCGACTTGTTGCGGTTGTCACGAATAATATTCTGAGACAACCTTTCCACGTCTAAATTGGTGTTAGCCTTTTTCACGATCTTGTCCGCTCTGTTCAGCTAGGGTGAATAAAATTCTGGCCTGATTGAGCGCGGCCTTGCTCTGTCCCACGTCACATGGGCGAATAAAATTCTGACTTTGATAAACTGAGCTGAACCTATTCGCAAGACTATTTTAATTAGGTTGAATAAAATACTAGCTTACTTAAAAGAAGTCTTGCCCGGTTGCTTGCTCGTAGCTAACCCCCTCTAAAATACTCCGGTATACCGCTTTTATAGGTCTCTGCTAGGCACACGCCAGCTGCTTGAGACTGTTTAGGGTTGTGTTTAATGGTATGTTTTTCTTCCGGATGTATCTTCATGTTAATAGATGACGCTTCTTAACGGCTATTCTTTGTCTTAAAATTAATGCCATTATAATTTAAAATATTTCATCAAACAAATAATAAATGTAATTATAACATATGAAAAGTGTATAATGGAATTCACTTAATAATAATATTCTTTTTTTTAAATAATGAAATTCATTAAACAATAAAAATTTAAGAAATGTGAAAAATGTATACAGTTTAATTAATTGTCTTATGTGGTCCAAAAACAAGCCTGTCGACTTTTGGTCGTCACCAACGTCAGTTTTCTTAGGCGCACAATCTCCAAATTGTATCATGCGATACATTTTGTTCTATTATTTTAGTACCAGGTATTTTTGTATCAACACACGAACAAATACTGTAAACGCTACCCGATAATCAATTAATGATTATCCCAGACGTATAAGATATTTGTCTTCTTTACGCGGACAGACAGTCTATTTTCCTTTTAATTATGTCACATATTACTTGGTATATTTCTTTTACTTGCATTTTACTGCAAGCTAAATTTTGCTACTTAGTAAGAACTTAAACTTATTTGACTTTAAATATTAATTTTAGTCTAACCATTGTACAGAAATGAACGAAATTTGATTTCTATCCAAAAGATATTATTAAATTGATTAATTGAGATTATTATTAAATATTGAAGAAAGTGTTACAAATATAAAAAAACCATAAGGATTTTTCTAGCAGAGTGCCAAAAAAGGGTGAAACAATAGAAAAATAAAACATTTTTTCAAGGTATTTATATTTAATATATGTTTTGGGTATGAAGATTAAGCATTTTTAATTTATTAGGGAATGCTAAAGATATATTTAATTGGTTGTCTTATAAGGACATTAAATAAAATATTAAAAATATTTATTTTCATAAAATATATACCACTAGCATTCGATTTTACTTCGTTGTTAAGCGAAGGTCATTGCAACATAACCTCAAATAATTTTCATTTTGGTTATGATTTCACATATTATTACCTAAAACCTTTTCTATGTTAGATTAGAATGCACGTGTAATGGCATTAAATTAAATGAAACTAAATTGTATGACTTGATTAAGCAAATAATTTAATGAATTATTCCTTTTTCTTTCTGCTCGTTTTGTTTTTTTGTGTTTATAAAATAGTATTTTTTAGTAAAAAAATTTTAACCTATAATCTCATATATTTTTCATAAATCATGTTTTTCTAATTATAAGAATTGTTTTTGCACTTTATTGATTACTTTAAATTAAACTAACCACTGAAAATTATACTTTTTCCATAAAAAACATCTTAATGTCTTAAATACAATACTAACCTAAATTGATATATCTAATCTGCATTAAAATAATCATCATCACCTTAATATTCCTGCATTGCTGGGCCCACCAACTGGAAAGTTTTGGTAAACATAACATCTTGTCAAACAATATAAATGTAAGTAACAATGTTATTAAAAAGAAGTAAGACATATCGCATCATTCATAATTAATTTACGTCTGTCCTAATTACAAAAATTTATTTATTCAAGTTCGGTTTAGTCCAGTCCGTTTCTTATTTATTTTCTTTATACTCATTTTATGATTTTAATAGTTATTGGATTATTTGACGCTTTGTGTAGTCGTTGCATGAACATGTGAGTTTTTAGTTTTTAATATTTTGTCTTTATCGCTTTCTCTGAACTGAATTTGTAAATCTGATGGAATTGACAAAAGCAGTAAGTTGCTTCGTGTTATGAATTAAGTCATTCATTTTTAGGGACAACTAAGAGTAAGAATACTAAAGCTATTTAAGTTGTCAAAGGTTTTTATAACAAGGGAGAAAACAAGTCTAACCAGCTTGGCATAGATCTTATTATAGTTTATGAAATTGTTTTGTTGAATACTTTGTTTAAAAAATATTTACCTACTTTTTTGGGTTGAGAACCATTACTACCAGATACACAGCTAGCCCGACAAAAACTCTAATGCCAATTAAAGCAAGTCTTATTACTATAAGAATCAATACGTATATAAAATCGAACCTCAAGCCATATTAAATAAGAAGTAATGTGGCGGTTGTTTTGATTGAGAGACAATTTACAAAACGTGGAAAGGTAATTAAAAATAGAAATAAACAACAGCGTAGCAAGCATTTCACATTCAAAGAAATTAATTCCACTAATTTTCTTACAGTGTGTCTAGGAAAGCGAATGGTATTAGAAAAAAAATAGTATTAAAATCTTATATTTTGTCTAAGCAGTCTTAAAACCACTATTATCTAATTTGCTTCTAAAGAGATATGTGCACTACTACTATAGTTCTTCACCTAACAGTCTTCAATATCTATTTAGTTCTCAAACAGTTCCATGTTAAAAAAACCATACCTTGATAGCCAAGCCAGAAAATAATCATACTAGGATAGAATATCTGGATTTATTGCCACCGTTTTAAGGTATTTTGAATTTAGTTTTCTGAAAAAATCAATCCAATAAATTAATTGGACATTATCATGACATAGAAAATATTTTGTGATAATTTAGTACATTTTGAAAAATTAAGAATAAAAATCGGCAGAATAAAAAAGACGGTGGTAATAAAATAATAAAAAATATAAACTGCACAAGAAACAAAAAGTTTTTGGCTAAAAAGCTTTTAAGCAACAACAACAACAAATAATGGAATAATCTTCGAATGATTTTCCCCCAATTAATGGTAAAATAAATTTGTATGGCCGATTATTTAAGAAATATTTACAAAAAACAGAGAATGAACTTCCATGGATGAATATTTAAAATTAAAGATTAATAATAAAAGTATTAACGAAAATTCATTTAGAACGTAAATTTAAATGTATTCTTTTGTTTGACATACAAATGAATCGGTTTCTTATTTCTTATTTTTCATTAAAAAATATCCAGCTTAATACGCTTCACACTTCACATACTTATAAAAAGTTATATCTTCGGAGATACGGGTAAATAAAAACTTTATTTACTTGAACAATTTTTACAATTGTTTTTGTTTTAACAATATGGTTTCCAAATATTTCTTTTGCTTCTTCTTTTAATTTAGAACAAAAGTCAATATTAATTTCGAGGTTATAAGCTAAATTTGCTTTGTAAATATAAGTGTGTTTTTAAATCAACAATTATGCTTGAGTGCACAGTGGGGCTATTAAAGTTAATGATAATAAAAATATTTACTGTATATATTTTAATTTTATTTTTTCAAATGTAGTACGAACAATTGAATTGATGAAAAACTAGTCCAGAATAACTCTATTATTACATTTCAGAAATGATATGCAGCATAAAGTTTTTTATCACCAGCTTATAGTTAATGTACCATGGAGTCTACCAAATTTCGCTACTTTCCGGTAGATAATTTCTTCTTTTATTCAGAACTTTTTCTAAAGTTTTTCTTGTCTTATCTTAGCTTCGAATAAATATGGTGAGGCCTATATTCGGAAAGGCTTGTTTCGATTTATTTAAGATATAAGAGTTATTTCTTGCTATTTGGCCATTAATTTTGTTATTTTTTACTGCATATACAACTTGTTTCAACATATTCAGTTTTAAAGCCATTTTATTTGGATTTTCGCAGATCCCTTAAGTATTTTTCTTTGGTTCGTGTTTGAAAAACTATAAGCATATTTACTATATGTCCGCATCTACTTGTGCGTTCAATAACAGTTCTTGTCATTTGACGATACTTTTATATATTTGTGATATTTAAAGGCTTTGCTTGTTGAGTATAATTCTCATTTAGTCTGAAATCTTGCTAATTTCTATGTACTGTAATGCAATGTCCTAGATATGCTTACCCCGCGGTATAACATTTCAACGTTTATTATTTTCAATACAGAGCACTTCATGATAATTTCAATTTAATTTAATTTTTTTAAGAAATCACACACATAATGTTAATAAACCTAAACATGAACTTCAAATAATAATTTTTATATTAAATTCTTCTTTCGAAAAAAATAAATAACTATTATAAAATTCTTTATATTACCTAAAATTTATAATTTAGAATTTATGATAGACAAGTTCAAATTCACCCGAAAATTTTTCGAATTTTTTGCTTTTTCGGAAAATAAAACTTTAAATAAAGAAAATCAATAATATTGTTACGAATGTGTCTTGCTTAAGTTTTTAAAAAATAGTAATTAAGCAATAAAGTAAACTACAGGGTATGTTGTTTACTAACTATGTGGCTTGCTAAGAAAACTTATGCACGCAAGACAACAACAAATCGGTATGCTGTTTACTAACTGCGTAGTGTTCTAAAAAAAACTTATCTAGAACAGACAAAATAAATATCAGGAAGAAACTTTATCAGTATAAAAACAAAAACAAAAATACACAAAGAAATATAGGCGCCTATTCATTGAATGAAGATTCTTAATTTTTGTAGACTTTTAATGGACAAATATAAAAGGCAGCGTTTGAGTAAATATTTAGTTGGTGTAAGAATAAACCTCGTGACGTAAAGATGTGCATCTTAAGTAAATTGTGCTGTAGTAGTTAAAGTAAACAAACTTCCAATTAATTGAAGAACTCTAAAATCTGGTGTTATTTATTTTGCAATAAAGAACTCACAACAAAACGTTTATAAAAGGTATAAATGTAACAATATGTAAAACGAAAATCAAGGAATTTAAACAACAGCGGTTTAGACTTTCAAACAAGTACAGGCGTCATGGTCTTAAGCTGTAATCGGTAGCACGTTTAAAGGCAATTGAAAATAAAAGTAATTCATGATCGATGCAATTGCTTTTTAAAAGTAAGAGAAATTTATAAGGAAACATAATCTTACCACCATATACGTAAAAAAGTGGTCAAATCTACTTCGAAAAAGATAAACAAATCGGTAAGATACTTCAAAAAAGTGCCCCTTAATTTTCCAAAAAACTCCGCTTTCGGTAGGTGAAATTAGCGAGCGAAGAAAAACATAAACAAAAGTAATTAATTTTCTATGAAGAATTCTATGAAAGCATTAACAAAAGTATACCATCAGTCTTAAATTATACAAGAGGGCAGCTAAAAGCCAACTGGCATAATAGAAAAATGTCTTATATTTGTTTAAAAATTTCTATCTAGTGAAGCTGTAGTAAGTACATGAAAAATGTTCTACACCACCTTGTTAAAATATTAAAAATACTTAAATTATAATAAAATATAACAGAAATTTCGTATACAATATTCTGAAAGTCTCCTCTTAGACTGTGTTTTTAGATATGACTACGGGGTTTTTTTTACTTACGAGATTTATAACAAATTCACTTCAATGTAGAATACTTTTTTTGTAATAAAGCACACATTACAAGTGGCAGGGTATCTAAAACTGAAAATGATTTATAATGAATTATTCCAACTCAGCAAAAAATACTGTGATTTAATTTAATTACCTAAAACTAATTAAATTGTTGCTATTTAAGCTAATTTTGGTGATTATAGTATTTACTTAAAAAAGTGAATATTATTGTCTCAATTTAATTCTTCTAGTTCCCCCCCAAAAAACACAAAATGTTTAAGGGCAATTAAAGTTTCACAAATATTTTTAGGCCAACATTTATGGTTCATTCAGCACTAAAAACAAATACAAATGCACGAGATAAAAATGGTAACGCAAAGACTTATGAAAACAACGTCGGAAAAAAATATATTTTTTGCACAAAAAAATGCAACGAATAAATTACAAAGCAAATAAACGAAACGAATCAAACAAAGAATACAAATAAATATGCCGAATGAGGTGAAAAAAGATACTGCAACGCAGATAAAATTTATAAAAACAATTTATAACCATGAATAAATATCTAAATTGTTCAAACACTAATGCTAACTGAACTAAAATTTTAACTTTCAAAACGATTTTGTTGTTTTTATTTAAACAGCCAAAGAGCCCTGAATTGAAGAACAACAGTCTATAGAGGAGATATTTTATAAAAATTAAATATAAACGAACAATTTGTAACTTACATTTACAAAAAAAAAGCCAACAACTAACTGGCACAAGACCTCAATAACAAATGGTAAAAATATGCATGCCAGTAGTTCTCTATGGACTTAGTTCAAGGACAACAAAACAAAAAAATTTTATAATACAAATACATTCATGTCAACAGTTGCCAACTAAGAGTACAAAAATATTTCCATTTTTCTTGCACGAATCCAGTTCCTAAATGCCAAATGAAACGTTTCAATCGTTCCAAGCAATTCAAGTTTACTTAAGAAATTTCGCTCATTTTGCTTCAAACTATAAATTTTTATGTTTGAAGTTTAAGGTTTCAAAACTACTATAATATAAAAATTTATTACGAAAATACTTCGGCAAAGTGATTTTAATATAAATTTTTATATAAAATTCGTGTTTCGAAACTACACTTTGCAATTAAAAAGTTAGGAGATGTACAATAAAACTAATAAAATATGATGATGGTGGTCTAATTTCGTTAATCACATCATGAATTTTGAGTCTTAAGGCTGAAATGGATTTGATTGGCTTCATATAGACTCTGTTCTGGACAGAGCCCCACAAAAAATAATCCAGTGGTGTTATATCTCACGACCTGGCAGACCACTTAACTGCTAATTGTTATGCGATCATTTATTATGACTGTTACCGCATTTCATGTCTCATCTTCGCCAAAAAAAAAAAAAATGGCTCAATCACGCCTCCACACCAGTTACCGCACCACACAGTGCAGGCTCAAATGCGGTAATTTTGCTTGTTGACATACGCAGACAAGTGAAAATTAGCTTCGTCTGAAAAAATTATTTCTTTTCAGAAAAACCAGCCGGTTGTTGTTGAATGAATTGAGTGAATCTATGGCGATGTGAATGGTCCGTCAGCTTGTATTCTTACACCAGTTGAACCTTGTAAGGCTTCAAAGTCAAATCCTTACGTAAAACTCGCATCGTTGAGAATATGAAGAATCTGTTTCAACACTGTGACTCACGGCTGTTTTCAGTTGAACGACCCGGTCGAACACGCGTTGAAGTTCACACACTTTGTATCGACCAAATTCTTAATAACGGTCTCAGAAGGACGATTATGTCGTCCAAAAATATCACGAATTTTACGATACGTAACTTTAACAGAACTACAATTTTGATAATGGATTTTAATTATTTTAATGCGATTTTAATTCATTGTAACAATTGCCAATGCATCTGCTACGAATACGTCAAGAAACTAAATGTCAAAACTATATATTATGTTGTTGGTGTTACCACAATTAAAAAACAAACTTCTTGTTGAAAAACTCTCTATATATATATATATATATATATATATATATATATATATATATATATATATATATATATATATATATATACGTTAAACGTTTTTGCAATATGGAAACGATTAAAGATTTCTAGAGTATGTACAGCAGGATTTGTTAGCAAACTGTTTTCGATTAGGAACCTCTGTATAGTTTTTAAAATTTAAATTCAATTTTATCATTGATTGTATGCCTTGGCAAAGGAATATTATTCGTTCGTAGAATTTATTTTGAAAAGATACACTTACTTAGGTATTTTTATTATTCCCGTATCGTAAATAACACTAAAAATTTTGAATTTTTATTACAAAACTTGTAGAAAAAATTATTAAATTTGTTCTACTGCTTTTTCGTTTTCATCGTGCGCTGCTGCATATTCAATTTCTTTGAAAAGGAAATAAACTTTTTCTCAATTTAAATGTTGATGTAAATTCAGGGTTTTGCATTTAAGTCAAACAACAACAACAATCAAAATAAAAAGGAAGTGAAAGATGCTAAAATTATCAACCTTAAAAATTTACATATTTTTCTTGGGCATAAAAGTAGGAAAGCAAAATAAAGCACATTTCTTTTTGGTTATTTTTCTTTATTCGACTTCGCTGTTTTCATAGTCTTGAGAATAATTTAGCTAAAATTTGTTATATTTTTAGCAACTATTTTAATGATGCTCGGCAATATTTTATGTAAAATAAAATATCTAAATAGGCATCCAAATGTCAGGACTTATGCAGGTAACGTTTGAAAGTTTTTCTCATTAAAAATTTAATGTCTGTTTTCTTTCATATATTTTTTGGAGTTTTTATGCGCTTCTTCAAAAAAAAAACGCTGTCTTATAAATAAATCTCTACACGAGATATTTGCAGCAATTTAAATATGCAAATTTCTGAAATTTAATTCAATGTATTTGAGTAAGAATGGCTGCCATAATGTCTGAATTTTTATGTTTCAATGAATTTCTCAACTTCACGCATTTGTCACGAGTGACAGTTGTCAGCAAGAAATCAGATTCAATTACTGTGCACATCATTTAAAGAAGGTGGTACATCAAACAGTTTTTATTTGCATGAAATCTGTGCCTTCTATATTTGTTAATTTATTTTCTGTTATGTGCAGATGTTGCTTTACAGAAATTGAGCAAAGTTTTTCTTCTACAATATGCGAGATAGAAAAAGTATTGAAGTTTTTAAACTATAAATATAATTAAAAGCATTGTGAAACCATGATGCAAGTTTTTAAGTGGATAAAATTTGTGCCACTGCTACTTAAATAAACTAAGAGTGTGAATAAAGAACTTAACAAAGAGTATTTATTTTTGACTACCCATAACAGAAATGCTTTCATTCGTAGATGGGTCTATATGTTTTTACGTAAGATCAACATTTTTTTAAAGTATTACCCACATCAAATTTGAAGAGCTTAACTGTTTAAGTTCTTCAGATATGGCTTAATTTTAAATTACTTTGCCTAAGAAGTAGCCGTTTCTGATTCCACACTCCCAATCATTTATCCTAAAACGCATGTAGGTCTAATTGATAGTATCAACAATGTAGCTTCCTGCAGCCCATTCCAAAAAAAAAAAAAAGCCACTTTAGTCTTCTAGTCCGCATTAAGTGTTACTAAAAATCTTAAATTGATCGATAACACACGAACAGCATCAGGAGATGACCCTACACATGAAATGCATTTTGCCAGAACTAGGAAATTGGGTTGTGGAAAGAGGGAATGAGGGAGTAGTATTTGTGAAAATTGAATTTGAAATTACCTACATTGAAAGCGACAGAAAAAACCTTCGAAGGGTGTTTATTCCACGGACTGTTCTGCTAAAAAAATGCGTGGTGCGATTCACTGACCAATCAACCACAAATGGATGCGCTCTTAACGAAAATCAAGTTAAACGAGTTAGGAAACAAGTTTCCAAATTTCTTTAGAGCACTTACCATTGTAGTAGCGATAAAACAGTGAAATGAAACCCACATTGCGTCAATACTCTAGAAAACTAACAGAGTTGGATACCCCACTGTTTCCAATGAGCCTCTTTATCCTCTTTGGTACGCGGTCGAATAACTCCAAAATAGACTTTGGAGCGCCAGCCCATAAATGAGAGTTGTATTCCGTTGCTGGGGATATAGGTGAAATAAGTAGTACGAAACTCTGATGGAGTAAAGAATCTTTTACACAGTTTTATAAAACCGAAGCACTTCAAAGCTTCTTTAGAAACCTGAAAAATGTCCTTAGTCTATCGAACATTCCGTAATAATTATATCACCCATAGTAACAGATGCAACATCATTTCCGAACACAGATCTACGCGTAAGCATACAACATTGCATCTTGCGGGCATTAACATGGACTCTATTCACACGACCCCATTCAAACATTGTCGCGAAATCATGGTTAACCGTATTATTCATGTAGTGCCTTTTGGAACCCACCACTTGCTGGTTGCTAACGGACGCGCGCTGTTTCAAGAGCAGTGCTGGAATCCCATCCGGCCCAGAAGACGTGTTGATCGAAAGAATATCTTCGGAGCTCGGGTGGTGATTGACTGCTTTGTGGCAAATAACTATTACTTGCTAATATACCAGCCAAAAGCTTGGTCAGTGAATATTTAGTAATTTTTTAAAAGAGTCGGAATTAAAAGATTAGAATTATCCGTTACACTTTAAACAAATGACCAAATGTTCTTACTACCCCGAGGAGTAGCAGAAACTTTAACACGAAGGCGCTCCTCGTACAGAAGATCTCGTTTTTTGCGTAACGAAGCAGTATCTGCGGTTTCTGTTTCTACCCTTATTACTGAATGCTTCCTCTCTTGATCTGACTGTATCTTTGCACGTCTGATTAAACCAAGACTTGGATCTATTTTTAATCAACATTTTTGGATAGAATAAAAGTTTTCATTCCAAACAAAATGATGTTTACAACCATTATCTCTATGGCATCCGCATTACTGTACAAAAAACATAATTTCCTGTTTGGCTTTCTGTAAGGTACAAAGAATGAAACATACATATATTTGGAGCGAAAATACTTTATTTCAAAATTATACACTAATATAGCGTTATATCACTGTTTTTTTACGGGTTATTCTAATTTTGAAGTAACTCCCTCTGTGTTTTCATCAATCTAAGATTGTTTCTCAAGAATATAGTCTAAATTTCTAAGGAAAAGTATTATTCCACCGCTAGCACATTTATCCAAATAATGAGTTGAAAATTTTAAGAAAAAGACCGTAGAATATGTTTTACTGTACTTGACGAGCGCACTGTTGAAGAAACAGAATCTAACTTATTTGCTTTTGATGGCAGGTGTTGGTGTTGTTCAACAAGAAGTTTGTTTTCTAAAACAAGATAAAACAAAAAATGTATATTAGGATAATTCTAATTTTTATTGTATTACAAAAAAAAAGTTCGGCAATTATGAATGAAAACATATATCTGGCAATTACGCTGACAGATATCGATTCTTTCATCAAAGTTTTTAATTACTTTTTGGAAAATTTTCGCTCCTATTTTGTTAATCACTCACGGATTTTGCGTTCTAAGGCTTAAATCGGTTCGATTGGCTTCGCATAGACTCTGTGGCTAACACAGCCCCACAAAAAATAATCTAGTGGTATTAAATCACACGATCTGGCTGCTGATTGTCGTAAAATCATGGAACCGGGAAATTTAGTTTGCAATAAATTGATCGCTTCATTGGCTATATGATATGTCGCAGCGTCCTGTTAAAATCACATATCAATGAAATCCACGTCGTCAATAATAGGCCAAATTGAGTTGTTGGCATCTCACGATAGGGTGAGCCATTGACCGTTACTACATTTCCAGCCTCATCTTAAAAAAACGGCCAATCACGCCTCCAGACCATAACGCACACCATAGAATGACACCTTGCGCATGCAAAGGCTTCTAAATAATTGTTCTAAGATTTTCAGAAGCTCAACACACGTTGGTGTTCGCACATTTTGTAGCGGGCCTGTCGACTCAAATTTTACGACCAAATTCTTAATGGTGGTCTCAGAAGAACGATTATGTTGTCCGAAAATATAACGAAATTTACAAAATTTAACTTTAACAGAACCACCATTTTTATAGTGAATTTTAATTATTTTAATGCGATATCCATGCGAAATTGAATTCGTTGCAACAATTGCCAATGAATCTAATACAAATACGTCAAAAAACTAAATGTCAAAACTATCATGTTGTTGGTTATGCCACAATTGAAAACAAACTTCTTATTGAAAACCCTAATAGTTATGTATGGGGTATTCCATTCCAAATCACACAATTAAAATTTTGTTTCTAATTTTCGGTAAATCGTCAAAATAAATAACATGATTAAACATTGCGATAGAACCCTTCACAAATAGTCGCCATGTTGTAAATATTTTTCATTTTTATTTTACTGTATTTGTAATATACTATGCTGTAATCCAGTCGAGAAAAAATCATATTGGAATAACACTTAATATTAAATGAAAATTATTTAAATTAAAGTTTGATTTACAAAAAGTTGCAGGTTTTTTTTTTACAGTATTGAAATTTGCCAATTGTTCTTGCGGTCCAAAATAAAAGCATACTTAGCAAATTGAAAAACACCACAATACCAGGAAAAATATAACATTTCAATCAATGCTAACAAAAATGCAATTTTACAAAAAACAGCTGAATTACATAAATATCACCAATAACCAATATGTGTGTCACATCCAAAACAAATGATAAAAATGCTATTGAAATTTACAAAACTAAAAAAAGGAAAACCACTAAACTTTTTTGTTCTGTTGTTATATATATAGCTTTATTACCAGCTCGTTATTGCACAAACGTATTGATATGATTGTGCACTTAATGACAAATAAATAATTAAAACGGTAGCCGAATGTAAGCATAAACGAAAAGTAAAAAAATTAAAAAAACGTGCTTTTACACAAACCAGAAAAACTTAACAAAATGTAAAAAACTGTGCTTTATGAAAAATCAAATAGCATTAACAGCTGTCAACGTAAATCTAGATCATTGATCTCTTAGGAGTTGGACTAAAAAGTGTTTGAGTGTTTATAAAATATGTTTATGCATTGTAAGGACAGCATTTGTCTTATACAACTCTTGGATAACTGGACAAAATCTACAATAAGTAATGAAAAACAAAATGAAATTTTAATTTGTTGTTGACATATGTCATCAGTGAAGATTTACTTGTTATAAAAAAAATGTTTACAAATAAAAGAAAAAATGATGTTCCAGGACATAATGCAGATTATCGTAATCACCATCATGGCAGCAACTGAGAGTTCGCATGATGCGTCATGTGGGTGGACCGCCTTTTTTTATAAAACTAATATATGCATACATATGGAAATTGCTTCCATTTTATTTTTATGTTTCACCACTTGGTAAACTGTGTGTATGTTTCGCATTCTTTGTATTTTGCTGAAGAAATCAAAACTGGAAAATTTATTTATTAATTTTCTGTCCAACTCGTCAAGTTTTTATTACTTTATTAAAATGTTACATTTCGCCACTTGTTATTAAATATATAACCATGTACATTCTTTTTATGTGACCATTTTGGCGGCAAGTTATTTATTATTTTTTATTCAGCGTTGCATTGTACTCGGGTTAGGAAAGTCGTTTTTGGTTGAAGGACATAAGCAATAATATTTCTACATATCGGATTTGAGCAATTTTAAATTAAAGGAAATAGGAAATTCATCTACAGGGAATTTATTTCAATATCGAATTATTCAGAAAGTCAATAGAGTGGAGTTCCTCCTGTCCCTATAAGTATCTGCGCCTTTTGCAACCAGGTTTCTGTTGCATAAGCTACCAGTTATTGCAAACGACCTATATTGGGTCCTTTATTATTTAAGAATACTGAATACTAAACCATTCCTTAGTCTGTGTAATCCTTAAATTGAGATAGTCACGTAAATATGGATCTAATTTTATTACATATTTTAGTAAACAATTTTTAAAATCATTTTTAGGGGTGACAGGATCTTAAACGTTTTAATAACTAAATTATTAATACTTTTAAATGATAACCAAGAAAAAAGACATTTGATATACATACTATTTGACTGATTGCTTAGAAATCTGGGGTTTTTAGACCAGAAAGACAGCATTATGACAGTGGAACAGCTTGATAGTCTTATCCGCGAAAGTTAGCTTAAGTATCGCTTAATATGCCAATTTGCACTGAAATTGTGCAGCCGTAATAAGTACCGGCTTAATAATCGCATGCTCAAACATTTAAAATATAGGCGAACTCACCCAAACTCAGCCTAGTTAAAATCCTCAAATTTAGATCATGTTAAAGATAAAAATATAAACTCCCCTCGAACAAAAAATTCTTTAGTTGTTGAAAATAGATACATTTAATCCAGCACAAAATAATAAATAGATTTTTTTTCAAAAATAAATGAAATTCATATTTAAAAAAAAGAACAACAACTGTATAGTCCGAATCATCTGGCGTTAATGCAATTAACAAAATATTGTCTTATTATCCCTACAGGAAAACACTCGGTATTAAAATGTTGATATGAGCTAAAATCTCGGATTATACCTTCAGCAGTATTTTTACCATATATTCTTTATTTTAAATATTCCAGGAGAAGTCAGGAGAAGATGTTTGCATCCAAAAGCTAGCTGGTTCTTATAGGATTTGTAACAAAAACTAAATGCTTTTCAGCCGATTTTGATGTCCCAATCATGGAAAATATTACATATGCATGTGTTCAAAATGCAAAAAAAAAATTGAGTAACATAAGACACTTCTGCATCAGGTATAAAACACAAATATATGCTGAGCACTCTTCTTTCCAATAAAAAATATAAAAACGAAAACTTGTGGCAATTGAAGGTTAACATAATAGAGTCGTGCAATAGTCATAACAGTCATAATATGAACGAACCTTACATTTTAAATTAAAATGTTTAAAGGCCCTCGTTCCTTTGAATTGCCGTTATAATAAAACGCGTCTCTTTCGTCGTATAAGCTATTTTTTCTTTGTACATTTCATTTTCTATTAAATTCAGATAAAATATTTTTTGCCCTCTATTGGAATTTGTTTACTAATGTATCTATAACATAAGCACAATGCAAAATCAGCTGTTTCCGTACAGAATGTGCGACCAGTTTCGTACTTGATTAAGCAAATGACATTTGACGAAACTTAACGAAAAGTTTTGTTAAGTACATTATAGTTTGCCACATATGATTATTAGGTATTTGCACAGTTACTTAAGTTGCCTTAAGCCAGTATATGCATAATATAGTTGGGCCTTTAGACTTCTATATTTAAAATAGATGGAGAATAAGTTTATATTACAATATAATGATGATGAATGATCATTATTATAATGCAGCATTGAAATGTTATTGTTTTCTGGTCTCATGTTAGTCAAGCCATGAGAGCTAAAATTGAACAATTTCGAGGTCTCATGTTTTGTGAGCAACAATGCCATAAACAAGCAAGAATTATTTTATCACTTTAATGACCAAAATATCGGGCCCTACATAGAACAAGCGCCAAGTTAACTATCACATTGTATGCATATAATGTGTTTAGCAAACAGCGTTTACATTGAATTTTCAAACTAACAAAGTTCCTAAGAACTCATTAAGCGTGTGCAAAAAACTTTTTGAAATATCTATGGTATAGATTTTTATTATATAATATCGCATTTAGAAGTTTGTTAAAAATACATCTAAAAATACACATCTAAAATAAGATTTGATCTTTAAAAGTAAGTATCAATAGTCTATGATGACAATACTGTGTTTCGGTAATCGATTGTGTCCGATAGTTTTATGAAAATTAAGGCAATTTAAACCATTTTACGCCGAACAAAAATAAAAATACGAAATTAGGTACACATATAGATCTCTTTCGACCATAATTCGATTAGTTTTCAGTATAATACTTCAATAAAAATCAGCAAAATAATCGGGCAATAATCATATTTATAAATCATTTTAAATAATTTGAATTTTTTTTATATTCAATTTTTTCAATATTTATTTAAATTTATTTCAATAATTAAATAAATAAATAAAACCATTACCGCATGATCACATCAACAATAATATGGTTACAGTATATGGTGACTATCAAAAAAAATTTTTATGTGTTCCGACTATTATTTATTTCTAAAAAAAAAAGTTTCGCATTTCGGCTTAATAAGCATATTGAATTTACTAATTCATTCAATTTTGGGAAAATAATTATGGAGTTTCGGTTACAAAATAAAATAAAATAAGTAGACCTCTAAAAACTAATAAAAATGAAAAAACAAATTTATACTTACAGCAAAAAGAAATAAATTTAAAATGCTGTCAACTGAAGAGCCATCACATACTTATAAGTCCACATGCTGCAGCACATTAACTGAAATTAAAGTTAAAAAAGGAAAATTGAAATGTTAATTTTATCTCAAAAATTTATTACTATATTTTTCACCATACACGGTACAAACAATTAAAAGTGTCTTATTGAGTAATTTGTTTTTTTATTTTTTTTTTTATTAAAACTAATTGTCACCGAACTACATTAAAAAAATGTTTAAAAGAAAGTTGTGTTGATAAGAAAAAGAAGAGGTGGAATAATAATAATATGATGTACAATTGTGTAGTTATTTATACAATGGAGCAAAACAAGTGGCTTTCTCTGCCTTCAATTCGAAGGCAATTGAAAACTTATTTAATAAAAGATGTTAAATTGTAAATTGTGTACGTCAGGGATTTTACAAAAACCTTAAATGTATTTGAGTTTCTGCAGTAAGAATAAAACAATGGGGAAAATAATATGGTCGTTGTAAAAACTTTATCCCAGAAAGAAAAAAAAATTATTTAACCACAAGATAAAAATAAATAGTATTCATTTGCTTAATTGAATCTGAATGAGATGCCTTAGAATACAAATTGTTGTTATTTTTGCTTTACAATTGTAAATTATTTTTGTCGTTAGGCTGACTAGTTATGCCTCCGAACTCGCATGATGTCGCGTTAAAATCAAAAGCATTACAAGCAAGAGCTTTTCAACGAGAGTTTGTTTTCTAAAATAATATAAAGCAAAATAATTTAGATTAAGATGATTCAAATATCTAGCAAACGTGCACCATGACCACGCTGGCAGATGTCGATTTTTTCATCACTTTTTGGCAAAATGGCGGTTCACATCAGGGATTTTGAGTTTTAAGGCTAAAATCGATTCGATTAGCTCCGTATTGACTTGTCCTTAACATAGCCTCACAAAAAATAATCCAGTGGTGTTAAATCATACGATCTGGGTGGTCACTTAATCGCTGCTTGTCGTAAAATTATGCTGTCGGGAAATTGTTTTTTGCAATATATTGATCGTTTCATTGGCCGTGTGCCAGGTGGTACCTTCCTGTTGAAACCACATGGGGCAATGATATCCACGTCGTCAATAGTAGGCCAAAATTAAGTTGTTAGCATCTCGCGATAGCTTGATCCATTGACCGTTACCACATTTCCAGCCTCATCTTGGAAAAAAAACGGCCCAATCACGTCTCAAGACGACAAAGCGCACCATATAGTGGCACGCTGAGCATGCAAAGGCTTCTCATTAATTGCTCTAGTATTTTCAGAATCCCAAATGCGACAGTATTGCTTGTTCACAAGCAAATAAAAATTTGATTCGTCTGAAAAAATGTTTATTTCAGAATATCCAGCCTGTTGTTCCTGAATAAATTGAGCCAATCTTCGGCGATATGAATGGTTGAACCTTGTAAGGCTTCAAATTTAAATCCTTCGCGAAATTCGACCAAATTATTAATAGCGGTCTCAAAAGAATGATTATGTTGCCCGAAAATATTACGAATTTTACGAAATGCAACTTTAACAAAACCACCATTTTCAGATTCGATTTTAATGCGATTTTCGTGCGAAATTGAATTCGTTGTAGCAATTGCCAATGGATATACTACTAATGTGGTGTATTAGTTATAACATATTATATTATTAATACATGGTTACTTTATATATTTTATTCTTGCATTCTATGACATTCTGATATACCCCTATGTCATTATTACTATCTTTTTATTTTTCGTACCTTTTGCCTTTATATCATTATTAATCACGCTATTAGAAATCACGCAATAACAAATGCAACAGCTGCAGCTGGGAACAACATTGGCTCACCAAACATAACCTCAAAGCCACCAACATTTGCTGTAAGAGAATTTAAAGAAGGCTCGACATTAGTAGAAGACTACTTCAAACATTTTGATGTTGCCCTAAGGCTCAGTAAAATTGGTGATGAAGACTATTAACAGTATGCCCTTGTATACATGCTCTCAAACTTCTAGCAAGTCCGAAGACGCCAGAGGAATTAACATACGCCGAAATCAGGACCACATTGATTACACATTTTGACGGTGTCGAAACAGGTGCTCCGAGAGTATAAAGTTCAGACAAATCATACAAGAAGAGAGGCAATTTATTGGAAATTTTATTTTACGACTTAAGCATGCAGTTGCATTTTGCGAGTACGGGGAATTTTTAGACCGAATGCTTATTGAGCAATTGCTCTTGGGGATGTGGTCACGAGAATTTTGTACGATATAATCAGTAAAGAACCAAAAAAATTTGCAGAAGCTTGTAATATGGCATTGACACATGAGTCGGCAGTAAAAACCGCTGCAGAAAAGCAAAATACTCACCCACAACACCCGAGTGAACCTACTAATTAATTAGGTTACCCACCGGTAAAACAGAAACCTCGCTTTGAATCTAGGAAACACTCGGCAACAACCGAGATGAAATGTAATGGATGAGAAGGGCAACACACTAGAAGCCAGTGCAGATTTCGTGACGCGGCATGCTATCTATGCAGAAAAAAAGGACACATCCTTTGTCTCCAAAAGTAAAACATCACAAATTGCAGAGTCCCAGCGATAAGTTAGAGAACCTAGAAATGGAAATAGACACTGGTGCACCATGCGCAATTGTAAGTGTGAACACTTTACGCAAAGTCAAACGTCAGTTTAACCTACAGAAAACAAATCGGAAATTCTCACGTTATACTAAGGATGGAATTGAGTGTTTAGGGCAGCCACCAGTTAACGTCAAAATTGGTAAAACAGTGCTTAGGCTCAATGTATACTTAACGAGTGGCGGTTTTGACACCCTAATGGGAAGAGAACGGATTCCTCATTTCGCAAAGGAAATATACTTCACTGCATTATTCTCCATCGAAGCAACGAGCGACAATCGAATCAACCACATATTGACAACACAGTACAAGCTGTCACTGGACGGACAAAAACGTTTAAGTGACCTTCTGCATCAATTCAAAGATGTATTTTTGATGTGGCCGGAAAACTAAGCGGCCCTCCGGCAACGTTGTGGCTAAAACTCGATGCGAGTTCGGTTTTTGCAAGGGCACGTGACATACATATGGCCCTAAAAGACATGTATGCCGCCAAAATCGATAACAAGCTCAAAACAAATTTTTTTGAAAGGGTGGACCATTCTAAGTAGGCGTCCATGACACATATAGCAAAAAAAAAGGAAAAATCCGCATAACGGGCAACTACAAGCCCCTATAGGCTAGTATGTAGTGTACTAGCTTGTCAGTATGGGGGTTGTGGGTTCGATTCCCAACAAAGACCTTGTTTTTTTCACTACAAAATTAAAAATTGACTGTCGGAGGGGCTGCTCAGCGATGAAGGCATAGTCACTGGTCGTTGTGCTGTCTTATACGGCAGTTAATTTCCGACTATCCTTCTATTTCACCACCTGTTTCATCTCTTCTCTATCCCTTTCCTAAAGAATGTAGCACGGTACTTGACTAATAGGCATTGTTGCCTGATGTGGTACTTCTCTTTCAAAAAAACAAAAAAAAAACTACAAGCCAACCCTTAATCCACGCATGATCATAGACGAGTACCCTATACCAAATGCATAACACTTGTTTAATAAATTAAAGGGCGCCACCATTTTTTGCCACCTGGACATAACGGACGCTTACATGCACTTACACATAGATGAAGCATTCAGCCAACGCAAAAAAAACCAAATGTCATAACTATCATTGTGTTGCCACAATTGAAAAACAAACTTCTTGTTGAAAAGCGCGTGTAATACAAAGTGTTTAAATTTTTTAATACAGAATTTTATCATTAAGTTAGCATACAAAAATTCTTTTTTTTTATTAGACATTGCTGAGATAATGATAGTTTTAAACTTCAACCAAATTCAAGTTGTATTTTACGGATTAAAAAAATTCTGTATACAATAAGTCACTTTCACTTTCTTTTTTTCATTCGTCGAAATAGTCACGAAAACACTTATAGTAAAATAATTTGTTCTATTACTTTATAATACACGGATTACAAACAAAGTTATTTAGCAACCAAAAGACTTTGATCGTTCAAATTTTACATTAAATTATTTTGATCTTTGCCTTTAATTCATTTAAATATTCTGTAAATAATTTCCATACTAGACAATTTAAGAGAATTGACGACTCCTAGGAAAAATATATGTACTTGTTTGTCTTGTCTTGTCTTTAGTTCATTAAACACTATTAATAATGACCTTTTCAGCTCATTATGTATTTCAATATCATTACTTAAACAGCTACGAGCATATAACACAAAAAAATATTGTCGTGAGTATTTCAAATATACACAGACAAAAACTGAAATCTCAATAATTTCATTCCAAAAAACAAAAAACAAAATATTTTAATTGTAGTAAATTGATGAATGAAATATTGAAAATCAAGCTGTGTTAAAATAAGAACACCCAATTGATTAAAAGGCAAATAATTAAAATTTCTGGTTAATAACTTATTGTATATAGAGAGATCAAACTAACAATAACAAGAAAAGGAAAGAAAAAGACTTTATGGTATTTGAAATTCTACTTTAAATTATGAACAAAATAAAATAAACAGTAACAGGTTGCACAATAGTGATATTAAAAGGCACCCTTCTTCACTGAAAATATTAACTGCCACAGTTTTAGAAACATTTAATTTGATTTTGTCATCTTTAGTTGTTTCCATTAAAACTGGCTTCATTCCACAAAAAATTTAAAAATTTTTTAAATTCCTAAAAAAACGATTTAACTGGCATTGTTAAAAATTCCAAGTCTAGAGAACTATAGAACAGCACCTGGAAAACAAATCCCTTTCACTTTGGTTTTATTCTCATTCGTTGTTTCCATAAAAATTTCAGTTTGGATCCAAGATTTGAATTTTAACTTCTTTAAAAGTGCTGTTATTATTTTAACGAGCTCTGTTGAACCAAAAGGTTAGTGTCGGAGCTACTAATTTGAAAATTTATCTTCACACATACATTCCTCTTAAATTAAAAATAATTAAAAATTTTTTTCTGATTCTTCAACTCATGATTAAAGTGATTCTTTCTGAATTAAATGTTGATAGAAGAAAACATATGGATTTTCTTCTTTAACTCCCCTAAACTTAAAATGTAAAAGCCATATCGCTCTTTTACAATTTTGACAACAATTAATTCAACTTTTAAGTTTTTAATTCAAGAGATTTAAAAATAATGAAGATTGTCCATGTGAAAAAAATGTGCACATTCAAGAAGATTCCTTTGAAATAATCACGGTAAGAAACAAACATTTTTTGTAGAAGACATTGAGGTTACTTTAAGAAAGAATTTTATTTTGTTTAAATTAATTAAGCTATTTATTTATACTCATTGGATAAGTAAATTTTTGCTTTGATAAAAAGTTTTAATTCCAATTCTTTAGTTACTGTATTTTGCAAGAGTGACCATTAACAATTTAGAAGCATTTCAAAGCTATTAACTTTTTTTAAGGTAATTTTTTAAACAAAGAATGAAAAATTTATACTTTTTACGAAAATATATGAGGTTAATACGATAACAACACGAAACAAAATTGTTTTCTGCTAAATATGATTATATCCCAAGCACTCTAATAAAAATATCACTGTTTATCGATTGCAAATATCGCTTTAAAATATTGATTATAATCTTTCTGTTATTTCTAACCCGATTAATAAAAAACTACACGGTATTGGACCAAACAAGTAGAATAAACTTACCAGCACTGGAAAGTAAAATGCTAAATTGTTTGATTCTCTTCAGTCTAACTATTCTTTAATAAGCTAATTTCTAACTCGATAAGAAAGGGCATTATTTTCAAATGATTTGTTACTAGAAAGGGCATGTTGTGTATTGTATCTAACGCTTACTTCTTAATTCCTTTAACATGAAGCATATTCACGAACTTTTAACCAAGTGCCATTATTTATTATTATCCAATTAAAACACTTTGAATGGAACTTCAGGAAGCAGGATGGCGTACAAAAAAATTTCTATCATTTCTAAACAAATTTATATTTCGAACCATACAAGTGGATTTTAATGCCAATTTATGTGCGTGTTTACGTAAAGTTACGTGAGAAAGTGTAAAGTTTCCAATGTTAGTAACAACATTTTGTTAAACAGTAATATCTCTCTCTCCCTCTCTCTCTCTCTCTCTCTCTCTCTCTGTGTATAAATTATCATTACTCAATTCACAAACCTGCACAACCTTCAACGTTAACACTGTCATTACCGTTAGCAGAAGCAACATCAAGTAGTAGGTTAAATACGTTTTATTCTCATTATATACGAATATAACATGTTCAGAATTATTTTCTTCACTCACTTAAGTGTCCATTAACCATTAAAAAAGTGAAAAAAGACGACAGATAAAATAATATGAAAACATTACAAAAAATTAAACCTTGAAAGCAATAATGATGACATTAGGAGGAAACAAACAATAAAAAATATATTTTGAAAGACCCTTAACAGGCAAAAACATCCCTAACTTCCAACTGACCACAGTGTGAATAAATAAAAGAGCCTGTGATAAGAGGTCATCAAAAATCAAATAAAATGTACAAAGTGCCGAAAAACTTCAGTCAATAATTAAAAATTATTGGTTGTATTTTTATGGTGAAATTGATTGAAAGTCATAAAAACTTACAGGTGTTAGTATTATCGTTCGTTTAATTTTAAATGATGACGCTGATTATTGTGTTTGATTTGGTGCTGTTTTAAACGTCACATTAAAGCACAAATAATTTTATTTTATTTTACTGTCGTTTCTAACAAATAAAGCTGACGGGTGCTTTACAAGCAGCAAGAAAAATTGGGCACTCTGCTAAAGTCTGTATAAGAAATAAACTAACATTTTATATAAAGGCCTGATGTAGGTCAAGCAGTAAAAAAGCATAGAAGTAGACTTGAGAGTTAATGCCCATAAATAGTCCAAAATAAACAGATTGTTCAAAACTTTAAACTCTCATTAAGAAAAGATTTTTGGATATCTACAAAGTAGCATTTTCTTACATAAACGATTTTATCATTCGATTATCGAGCTCTTTCAATTATAAAATAACGAATCTTGAATATTCATAATAAATTAAAAGCGATAACATTCCAGAAATATAATATTTGTGTGGATTCAGCGGGATATGGGATATATGAATTTTTGAAAATTTTGCTTTTAGGGAAAAATAAAATGATTATTTACCATTAGAATCGACTAGTCCTAGGCTACTTTCACTATGCCAGTGACCCGATTTATATCTTTTCTAAATACCGACTTTACCCACTTCAAAATGTCCAAGTTTTCTTATTTTTCCTTAAAAAAAAACTTTGTGTATGTGTATTTGTATTGTATTGTGTTCAAGTGACGCATTATTCTTCACACCCTTCATTTTTATTGCAAAAACAAAGAAATAAAACACATTTTTTATTATAGTGAGCATAAAATAAACTTTTAGCAACATTCATTTGCGGTGTACCACAGGATGGCAGAAGTTTTGTTATATTTAGTACGTGATTTAAATACATTTTTTTTTGTAAATGATACCTTCATTTAAAATGTTTAAAATTTTATCTACATGTGTATGTTTCTTTGTTCTTAAAGAATTCTATAAGAAATCCTACTAGCACGCTGTGTTAATTGTTAAAAAAAGTGATAAAGTCTATAGTTTATAAATGGCCAGTCTTGTTCTAATGAAATCTGGCTGCTTTGAAAATAGCAGAATTTTATTGAGAATACAATACAATAAAATAGAATAGAATAAAATAAAATAGAACAGAATAAAATAAAATAGAAAAGAGTAGAATAGAGTAAAATATAAAAGATTAAAATAGAATGGAATAAAATGCAGTAGAACTGAATAAAATTGAATAGAATATATACGAATATAATAGATACGTAGAATGGAATATAATAGAATATTATATAATAGAATAGAATAAAATAGAATAGACTATAATAGAATATAATAGTATATAATAGAATAGAATATTAGAATAGAATATAATAGAATAGGACACAACAGAACAGAATAGAACAGAATAAAACAGAATAGAACAGAATAGAACAGAATAGACGAGAATAAAACAAAATAGAATATAATAGAATAGAATAGAACAGAATAGAATAAATAAAACAGAATAAAATGCAATAAAATAGAGTAGAACAGATCAGAATAAGGCAAAATTGAATGCAATAGAACTGAATAAAATTGAATAGTATTGATACGAACAGAATATAATCTATTCTATAGATACGCAGAGAATAGAACGGAATAAATAGAATAAAATAGATTACAATAAAAAAGAAAAGAAAATAATAAAATGGAATAGAATATAATAAAATAGAAAAGATTACAATTGAGAAGAACATAATAGAATAGAATATAATAGCATAGAATAGAATAGAATAGGACACAACAGAACAGAATAGAACAGAATAGAACAGAATAAGGCAGAATCGAATAGAATAGAATAGAATAGAATAGAATAGAATACAATTATGATTATATTACACTAAGACTTTATAGCTCTAAAAGAGTGCTGCAGAACTTTTTGTATACAATATTTTAGAATTGGACATTTAGACAAGATTATTTTTTTTATTACCAAGTCTTTTGCCAAACCTCCATTGTGCATTCTTAGGAATAAGAAAAACAGGGTAAAATGCAGACATATAAAAAACGACTTGAAGAAAGTGAAATAATTTTAAAGAAAAAATGAAAAAAAAACACGGGAAACTCCTTTGAGGTAAATTAACTCCAAACTAGAGCGAGATAATTTTGTACAATCAAAACAAAAAAAAATTATTAGAAAAAAAAGACTATTGTTAAACTAAACTCCATTCATAAAAGTAAAAAAAAAGCTAGAAAACTAGAACTAGGTAGGTACTAAAATAAAACTAATAAAGCAACAAAACTGTTACAACTTAAGTGCTTCTATTTATAAGAAGATAGAAAAATAACATCACACGGCTTGAAAGTAAAAAAGGATAAAAGGAAAATCTGTGAATAAAACTGTATACTCACAAGTATGTAATTACACGAATGATATGTTATGCATATATCGTACAAAATATAACTAAACTCGTATTTCCCAACAAAAAAAAGTAAAGTGCAAATTAAAAGCTTTTGCAGCAACCACTAAGTAAACTGACTTAAAAATTGTATATCCTATACAACGGACGAATGGTTATATTTGTTTTTCCATACGTTTGTAATTTTTACAACATTTATTTTCGATCCTTTATATTTTAGAGTCTTATTAGCATCTATATGTTTTTCACTTTTTTATGTTGGGAATAAACTGGATTTTCAAAATCCCTTCAAAACATGTTTCATTTTGTAAGATGTAGTAACAAAACAGTCTAAAATATTGCAGAAAACGTTTCCCCCCAATTGGCGCATAAAGCTAAATTTTCAATAAAACTTAAAATTTACCAAAAACAAAAACAAAAAGAAAGAAACAACAAAAATATTAAGAAATAATGAATCACTGATAACTGAAAAATCTTAACGTTGCTTAAGATATTTATTATTGCACAAGCAATCATCAAGACCAAATTGATACTTCACTAAGTTTTGATTTCCCGGGAAAATATGTAACATGACAAAAAATTTTAATTCTCTCTAGGCAGTCATTTTTATAAACAAAAATTATAAAAAAAATTTACTAAAAGCCACGACTTTATCACAAAAAAAGTGTAAATTCAGCAAACTTATCACATTAAATTGTAAAGAAGTATATAATTTGTCTTATAATAAGACAAATAATACAAACTGTATTTTTATGCTGGAACGCACTAAAGTATCGCAAAAAAACTGTGCATTAAAAAACTGTTCATTACAAAAAATCCAAAATATTAGTGAAAATCAAAAACATAAAAACATTTGACACAATTTACAACTTTACTGTCGTATTTTAAGCGACTCCGGAAAATTTAGAAATTAGAAAAATAAATTATATCGTTTTCCTATCAACAGAATTTTTATAAATTTAAAACATTATAAAATTACCTGTATATCGATTCTTAAATTCCATTTCATTTATAATATTTTATAATTTTATTTTTAGGTAAAAGTTGGTTATTGATAATTATGCAAAGTTGTCTTAACAGTGGAAGCTAGTTAAGCAGATTCCGATACATTTTCTGGATCCTCACATTTTTTGTATTTTTCGGGCGTAACTTGAACTTTACAAGTTATCTTTCCGATTTATCCACAGCTCAGAAACTGACTTTGTGTTTAGTTCTTTATGTTTCTGAAATCATTTCAAAGAAATATTTTTGATTTGATTTATTCTATAAAAATGTTTATCTGTTTTTTCTCTAAACTATGTCGGTTTTTAAAAAAATAATTTTAAATAAATAATTTTTGACTTTCGCAACTAGCTGGTATACAAATGCGGCAGTAAAATTTAAGAAAGACTAAAAGTTAGCAAATACCATTATTTTAAAACAGCAATTCCCTGTTCACCTTAATTTATTTGACAACGTTAATACGATTCTCTCATCAAGAGTTAACCAAAAAGGGTGCAAATAAAAAATAGAATTGTCAAAAACTTAAAACTAAAAAAGACTTTTTGATGGCCATATTGTTCTTATGCAAACTTACGAACTATGAAATTACAGTTCGAAGTTGATGTTATAGTTTCACTTTAGTAATAATTTGACTTATTTGAAAAAAAAATTTAATGAAAATAATTCATACACATAAGTATTCAAATCTATTATTACTATAAATATTGCTGTTATCAGTTTTCACAACAGATAATCTGCTATTTATGTTATTGAGAGAGAAACGACTTAAAATTACCAAAATTTGTAATATTAAATTATAAAACTAACAAAAACGTGCCTAAAAATGAAACAGAAATTAATGTTGATCTCCTTTCTTTTCTTTCTTTAATTAATAAAGAAAGTTGGGTCTTACTCAATTTTTAGTGGCTGATGAAAGCTGCTACCAAAAACAAACGTAATAATTTATTTTCTGTGTAACTAACCTCTTCCATTTTTGTTTTATTTTATAAATTGATCTTTAAACTTAACTAAAATGGAGGATTGGGACAATAAAACAAGAATTTTGATAGTGCAACGTTTTCACGCTTTAGAGTCCGTAGCTTCCGTCCAAAAAGAATATAAGCGTACGTTTGGTGGCACACCATCTAGCAGATAATGAGGCTCGTGAAGAATTTTGCCGAGGCCTTATCGTCGAGATCCCTCAGTTCGGACGCAAGAAACTATCGTTGCTGTAGCTGCTGCCATACAATGCAATCCTCGAGTTTCGATAATGAGCTTCTCTGCTCAAATGGTTGTCAGCAGACAGTCACTGCAGACAATTTTGCACCAAGATTTAAACTTATTTGCATATAAGATTCAATTAACAAACAAACTAAACCTAAAAGACTTCCCGACTCGCTTGTAATTTTGTGATAAGATCATTGAAATGGCGTCAGAGAATGAAAACGTCTTGAACTGCATTTTTATGTTTGGCAAGGGACATTTGGATTTAAACGGCAATGTTAGCAAAGGAAATTGTCGAATATGGAGTAATTCTACTCCATCAGATGCAATTACATCCGCTTCGCGTTACAGTGTAGTGTGCAGTTTCTTGAAGGTTAATTGTTATTGCTACGGTTACGTGGAGACCGTGATTTAAAGATATTGAAAGAATTTTTCTTTCCAGAATTACGCCGAAAAAGAATTACTTTCAACTATGTTTGATTTCAACAAGATTGAGCAACTTGTCACATCGCCAAGCCTGTTATGACAGAATTGCGGCAAAAATTCCCCAATAAACTGGTTTCGAAAAACTCCACATTCCGTTGCCCTTTTTTTGTGGGGATATTGCAAAGAAAAAGTTTACAAAAGAAATCCCACAAATTTGGATGATTTAAAGCAATCAATTCGAACAGTAATTGAGGCAATTCCCGCTGCAACACTCCAGGCAGTAATAAATAAGAATAGGAATACGTAAGGGAATTGGGGGCCAACTTCGGGGTAATATTCTACGCGGGATATGTCGACGACATCATATGTATACTAGAAGGGGATGACGATGGGCAAATTCTAGAAAACTTGAATGGAAGACACAAGGACGTAAAATTTACAATGGAGAGGGAAGAGGAGAGGAGGATTAATTATCTAGACCTAACGATCAAGAGGAACATAATCTCGAACAGAATCGAATATGAAATATACAGGAAACCAACAGCAGCGGACACAATAATACACAACTCATCAAGTCATCCCCAGCAACACAAAAACGCAGCAATCAGGCAGTTAATAACAGGACTCGGGGGAACACCACTAACACGGCAAATGTATATGAAGGAAATGGGAACAATATACACCATAGCGGAGGACAACGGATACGGAAAGCGCCTCGTAGTAACATCAGGGGAAAGATTAGAGCGGACAGAGAACAGGGGAGTGAAAGGGGGAAATGAGCTACATTAACATATATGGGAGAATCAACGTACAAACTGGCGAGATTCTTTGGAGGACAAGGCATCAGTACCGCATTCGGAACAGGGAACACTAGGCAGAATACTGCGGAATAGAACAACCGGGGCGAATATACTGGACGGACAAGGAGTGTACAAATTATGGCTACATCGGGCAAACAGGACGAAGAATTAAGACCAGATTTAGGAAACACATTAGAGACTATAACAAAAAACTACGAGAACCAGAATCAACTGCAGAATCGAACTTTGCGAACCATATATTTGACAACAAGTGTACACCAGGACATATAAGGACAACGGTTAAACTGCTTCATACACAGCACAAAGGAAGGAGACTAAACGTATTGGAGGACATGGGAATATGCAAACGGGGAACATTTGACGGACGAATAATAAATGAACAAATAAACACTGCTTCGGACACAATATTTGAACCGTTGAAAGATTTTTACAGGAAAACGAACACTACACCAACACAAAAACGTTACGCAGGTGCGCAAGACCAGAGCAATAGGGAACATCATAAACGTACAAAATCAGATTATTATGTCACATGGGGAAGAAAAAAAAACCAATAGGTTCACACATAAACGAGAACGGACAACGAGCATGATCGTAAAGGGATTTGGCAAGAGGGGGGAGGACGAATGGGGTAGGGAGCGACAAATTGGGTAAAAAGGGACAAACGGAAGAGGAGTACCCAAATAAAAGTAATAAATAACTTTTTAATAAGATGTCGCACATATGTCACCGAGGGTGGAGACCATTTGAATTCAATTATTTTCAAAATTTCATTAATTACTTTAATAAAAATGTATTATTTTTCAAATGAATTACTAAAAAATAAATTACATAAACTTTACAAAAAATTATTTGAGTTTCTTCATGAAGCAAAATTGATCAGCCACCCGATTTTCTATAGTGATTTGGATATTTTTGCACTTTACAAAAGCAAATGACTTTTCGCGAAAATATTTGTTAGTGATAATATAGTTGGCAAAAAGTAAGTTATTTATTAGAAAATTTTAAATTATAAAAATTCACTATTTTAAAAGTATAAATTTTTTACTTGCCATTTACCTGACCGTGAGTAGCAAAATTAACCATTTCTGACAGTTAATGCGTCCTCAACGACTATTTGAACGAATGCATAGCACCTTCATTAACAACAATTATCATCAATCTCTTCTTTAATTCAAATAATGTTGCAAAGTTGTAGGAGTTGTCCCTTAAGGCGTTACTTAGCGTTCTTTCGAAACACACTAGAACGTGTGACAAACCACGATTCGTTTATTTGATTACAAATAAAAATCCCAATTTTGTATTAAAAAGAAATTTAGGCTACGTTAAGTAGAGTGAGTAGCAAAACGTAAAAGAGTAAGCAGCAATAGTGCTGTTAACATTGCCGCCATAAATTTAAAAGCTTATATTCTGAAAGTCGGATAATCTGTAGAATTTGGTTGTGGGTTGTAAATAATATAAACAGCACTTATACTGCGGACTAAATTTGTATTCACATATATATGATAAAGATTTAAAAGTTTAAATAGTTGCTAGACTCAACTAAAAGGAGAACAACAATTTTAAATAAGCACTTACCGCTAAAGTACTTTTTAAATAAAAAAAAATATTACAAGCATTGTAGTTTTTTTTTTAACTGTTCAAACTGCTTGTTGAAACAAAGGATACTGCACTATGGGAATATCAGAAAAAGGGAAAAATTTTAAAAAGCATACCTAGAAGATATCTAGTCCGTAGAGTAGCGATTTTTAAATAGAAAACAAGGACTATAGTTCTAAAAAAAAGACCGAATCAAGTTTATAGAAACATATGTTAAAATCTAGGTTATTAATATGTTTTTCTAGAAGTGAAGACGGATGCCACGTAGCTGAAATATTTCTTGATCGTTATTAAATACATCAATAGCTTCATCAATAATTTCCTGGAGACTCGATTAGCAATACGAAGTCAAATGTTGCACGGACGAAGCATATTTTTTTTTCTCGGATCAGTACTCAGGGGATCACCCCAACTAATGCAATGCATTGTGCCAAAACTAGAAAATTAGGTTATGGGGGGAATGAAAGAGGGAGTAGTGTTTGTGAGTATTCGATTTGAATTTTCCTACCTCGAAAGTGACAGGAAAGACCTCTGGAGGGAGTTCATTCCACATACGAACCGTTCTGCTAACAAAGAAATACCTACTGTAATGCGTGGTGTGATTTATTGGCCAATCAACCACAAATGAATGCGCTCTCAACGAAAATCGAGTTAAACGCATAAACGTGCGATTAAAGGGAACAAGTTTCCTAATTTCTCTAGAGCACTTGCCATTATAGTAACGATACAAGAGTGAAGCACGAATATCGGATGAACTGAAGTATATATTATTTTAGTACGCTGGATCCTTAGTTGAAAACTAACTGACCAAAGTGTACAAAAATAGTCAAACCCACAGATCAAAGCACACACCACAAGAAATAGAGAAGAAGAGTAAAAGTAACAGCAACAGTTACAGTAAAAATAAACTAAAAACGTTTGCAGCTCATGAGATAACGTAACAATACACATTTAATACTTAATATTAGTTATTCATTAAAATTACTCTTATGAATAAGATTTAGAAGAATTCCATGTGACGAAGAATCGGGTTTAAGTTAGGAAAAGGGTAGAGGGATGAAACCCGCGAACAGTCGAAATATATAAGGTAAGCTGGAGATAATTCGTTGTGGTTTTCTCAAGCGCGAGTCAAGCAAAATTGTTTGCTCACTCGTTAAACTCTACAGTAGTGGAAAGTGTAATATATTTCAGAAACAAGCTACCATGTTCCCTTAGACAGCACTTATCGAAGGGATATCGTTTATGTGTTTTTTTTTTAATTTTTTTTTTTGTTATTTTATATACAGGACTCTCAGAACGTAGCTCTCATCATTGCGAAATGCAGATAGTCACATAGTGAATGAAGATGTCATAAGAAAGCTCTAATCAAAATTTAGAATTTATCGCATCTCAAACGTAAGAGTGAATAAGAAAAATTACTTTAAAATTGTATATTGGTGAAAAGCTTTACGACTGAGTAACGAGGGGTAATTAAAAAGTCTCTTATTAAAATGGGATGACAACTTCAACTTCCAACTCCCAAATATTACCCTTTTAATTTAAAACAAATCTGTTAAATTTTCTTCTTTGCAATCGATTTTTTTAAAGACTTTTTAGTCTATGAAAATTAATTTAATGCTAATTTACATAATCCGCAAAGGGAGAGATAAACGTAAATATAAACTGTTGCATAATGTCCTTTATTCTAAATATATTTCTGAATTTTGGTTGTATTTATTTATTTAGGTTTTTTTTTTACAAAAAATTTGAAATGTCTACTTTTTGGGTCTTTTAAGACATATAAATGAAAATCACATCTAATTATCAGCAGTCTTTAACATTCAGCTTTAGTAGTTATAGCAGACATAGCAATAATATCTTCGTGTCTGTTTATAACGGTTTAAAATCTAAGCCTGATTCTTAAGAGAAACATGTCTTAATCATTATAATTATATATAATTTGATTTGGAATATAAATTAATAATAAAATAATATTTATACATTTATTTAATTAAATATTTATGGAAAATATTTTATATTATTCAAAAAGATTTCTTAACCCATAGTGCTTGACAAAATCTTTCTTAGCAAAACTCTAGCAGTAAATATTTAAAACAAAGCAGCTGAATTTCGGGCATTTTTCAACTGAAGGTATATATTTTACTATCCCTTGTGATCAGCATGCAGTTGTTGTATATCGAAATTTCATACCCACATACAAATGTGTTTTAGTTCCCTTTTTATTTGCAACTTACAGAAGTATTTTATTTTTATTTCTGGGTAACGAAACTTTATACCTAGTCATTAGGAGATGCAAACCAGGCACACAAACATACACTCCAAGATTGCGTTTCATATAAAAATTGTATTTAATATCGGAATATGTACATTTGAAGCAGACAACATAAGTCTGTAATAGTATGGGTGTAATATATATTTGCAACACACCGAACGTGTGTCTGAGCCACAACAATAGAAAATACCTGCAAATAAAGTTAACAGAAATTTTAGAAACTTCCAACAATAAGACACGGCAATACCTACCACGGCAGCAGAAAACAGTGGATATAAATTACACTCCTAAAACTAACATACACTCACAACATGTTTAATATGCTACTAAAATTAAAAAAAAAAAGCAAAAAACAAAAGTATAAAGAAAATTAAATAAAAATGTGCATAAAAATGTAATATGTGCCAGTATGAAAATTAGGTCGTCACAGTTTGTTTAAGTGTGCGGAATTTTATAATAATTTTCACACGTTGTAATTAAAGATAAACGGCACGTTCATTCCTTCGTTCAGTCATTCATACTTAAATGATGTGTATATGTCGGTAAGAGTTTGTGTTAAAACGCAGTTAAATAATTTCTAGGATTATAGGAGAAAACCGACATTTTTAGGTTACTAAACCATCCGTGCAGTTAAATACACTTGTAGTTATGGGTTTATAAAATTTTTTTTTATATTCTTAATTCTGAAATAAAAGGATAGTTTATATATTTCTAAGTGTGCATAGCAAAAATACCTCTGAATGCAATTATCCTTTTTTCTACTTTGGTGTTATTAAATAGCAAGAAGAAGTTGCATAAAATTTTAACTTTACAATGATTATAGCAAAATTCTGTAAGTTCTAGATTAATTACGAAACAACTTTTATTAAGAGATGCAAAAATTTAATCTGAAATTGTAGACGGTTACAGGTTCTGGACTTGATTATAATAGGAACCTGATTTAATTGTAACAATTTTCCTCATTACATTTTAAAAGCTTGCCAACATGATATTTCAAATAAAAGCTGCGATGATTTTATACAATTTTGCGGCGAAGATTCAGGGTATTCTCTGTCGATGTTTAAGTATAATTGATATGCTAAAAAAATTGTTTCCTGTTTCTATATTGCATTTTTTTGACAAGAGTGTAAGCAACTTAAAAATCTCTCTATTCTCGCCAAAAATGGTTTTCCATAATTACCGACCAGCACTGACAGTTTGAGTTAGACATAATTTATATAACGGTCAGTATTTCAAAACTATCATTGCAGATACTTATCTCCTCTCATCTGATTCTATTTACCAGTGGAATATACAAAATTCGGTTCATGTTTCGTATCGAATGGTTTTTGAAATAGTCAACCTTATCCTTGAACAAATCATATTGCCTGTTGTAGTCTTCTGCTAATTTCCCTATAAACCCGGGGCCACTCTATAAGAGTAAATGATACGTACATTCTTTCTTACGTTCTTACTTTTAGCTCATTAAAGACCACAACGATCGCTCTTCTAAAATAATCAATAAGTATAATGACTACCCTGTGATGTGACTTGAAGTGATCACCGAAAAAGTGCAATTAAACCTCCTTATGCTTTTTTGTGGTAGTTCGTAAAGTTGCTGATGGATCTACATAAATAAGATGTAAGTTGAGCGATGCTCTTAGAATCAACATAACTCCAGACTAAACACATAAATTCACTAACTTGTCATCATCAGTGTCCCTTTCATTTCTATGCCACCCTAGGAAACATTAAATAACATTTCAACAATATCATATCAAATACATAATAACCATGTGTAAATAGCAAGAGCGAGATGGCAATAGTTGTTAGATTCGTTGATTTTTTTTAAATCAAATCCCTAAATAAAATTTTTTATACCCGAAAATATCCTAAAACTAATTTCTTTTACCCCTTAAAACCCATGAAAAATTATACTGTTTTAACGTAAATGTATCAAAGAATTAACATTGAAAAACCTTTACAGACACATAATTTGTTATAATTATTTCATAAGAGAGAATTTGTTATTTGTTATTTATTTGTTATTTCCGTTTCCTTGTTTTTGTATGTTTGAATATTTGAAAATTTAAATTTTTGTATGTATGTATAAAAAAATATTTTATATGTTTTTGTCAAATGTTTTGAAACATTTTTTCAATTTGTTAATAATTTTTTGTTTTCAAAAAAAAAAATTTTTTCCTGAAGAAGCTCGCCAAAGGAAAGCGAAATATCGAAAAGAAAAAAATATATAAAAATGATCGTTAAAAAGAAAAAAAGATATTTATTAAAGATATATATTTTTATTTTAGTGTTTATTGAGTTTATTGTTGAAAAAAATCTTTCGACGCAATCATTGCAGTGCACGTAGGTACACAAAGTATTGCGCAGTAAAAATTAGTTTCATACCATTTTTAGCGAAATCAGTACTATATTTACTCTTCACCATAGACTACTACTTCAGCATAAATGTATCTATCTACTTTAAATGTTTTTGTTGAAAATATTCTATGCTCTGTATACAATGTTTTTCTTTCAAAAAGTATAAGCAATGTTAAGACGTCATTTTTCGTTCCTAAATGAGACATCTTAAAGCCATTTTGAAATAAATCATTTTTTAATGGGACTCTTCTTGATTCTGCGACATTTTTGACTGTTTCTTCGATTGAATATATATTAAGAATTAGATTAGTTGGAAAAAGTTTCAGTTGTTTCTGAAAATCATAGCCCAAGGCTTTTGAATCAAAGTTATGAGTTTTCTGTGACACTTATTACTCACATATTTTATTTGAAGTTATCAGTTGCAATAAAAGACTTGTAAATAGTAAATAAAATACAAACCCTTAAAAGATTTTCTGTTTTCCCGAAAACTTCAGCAAATCAAATTTGTATTCCCATTTCGAAAAAAATAATTTTCACTTTAGGATTAAGTCAAATAATCTGATAAAACTATTAAAAGGCCAATTCTATACAAAGCAAATAATTGTGTAAAGAATCTTTGCCGTGAACTTAGTCACCCTTAATGCAAACTGGGTATTAATAATGGTAAATTTAGAGTGCTGCATTCCCTAGAGTGCCCGAAGTATTTTATGTCATTTAGGTACATTTCACAGTGCATTAAAATAGAGTGCGTGTCAAACATTTCTAACACTAAACGTTATTTGTGTCGGCTTAAATTTCTATTTGAGTTAAGTTTGTTAACGGGGTTTACAGTTAGGATAACTTTAAATCGAACACTTGGCACAGATATTACTGAATTTTAACTTCTGTACATTTAGAGACAAATTATATTTACATCTTTAAAATTCATACAAAAAAAATTTTTTTTATTAAAATGCAAAGCCGAAGGAAAAGATCTGGAGATTGAATTGTGTACATGCTATTGGCACCACATCTAATTTCCCTAAGACTTACTCCCTCAGTGTTTTAAAAAATCAATACTTCAAAGAATTAAGACGTTGGTGGTGATGCGTCTCATTCAAAGTAAATGACTCTTAAGTAGCTCATGAGAAAGTGATTATTAACTCCTAAAACTTTATGTAATTTTATACAATGGGTGTGTATTTTAAAAGTAAAGAGAACCTATTAAAGAAATAATTCAAGGAAAAAAACTATATAAAATTACTTTTGCAAGAGTTAGCATGGCATGTCCCATTAAAGATATGAAATTATTGTTTATCTACAGAGTTTTATAACAATGGCCTCCTTTCACGAAAACAAAATATTAATCATCTTATATCGTATATTGCTGTCGATGTACAAGGTTAAGCCATAAATTGATGGCTTCGCTACTAGTGCTGGTGTGCATTATGCATCGATTTGTTTTATTACTAGAATAGCTGGCAAGTTTAAAGGTTTATAAGGAAAAAAACTCTTTTTCTTCGAATTTTCTTTAGGTATTTTTATTTTCTTTTCCCTACAGTGGTGATAAAGCAGAATATTTTATAAGAATAACTTTAATAATAAACTCACTATAATTTATTGTTACAAATAATCAAACCTTGAATCACTTAGATTAAATATATTTTGTGATTTTTAATTTCCAACAAAAATATTAATTAAGATTAATTTTTTATTTTTCTTATCTTTTGGTAAATTTCGTAATTTTGTCAAGCAGTATAATTAAATAATAATTTTTTTTTGGCTTTAAAAAGAAAAAAAATTAAAACCTACTTTTTACAATATAAAATAAAAATTAATGCAATCTTAACTATTTTTCTGCCGTCAATGATACTTTTTTAACTAAACAAGTGTTAAAAAGGCCAATTAAAATATTTTAAAACTATTTTTTCGTTTGGATGTGAGATTTTAAGTCATAGTGAAATTTCACTTCTTTACTTCTTGAGAAGTACTAGCACGTAAGCAATTTAGAAGTAATGATGCATCTTAAGTGTGTTATATGTTTAAAGTTTTGGATAACAAAATTCAACTCGACTTTTTCACAAAAGATTTTAATTTCCACCACAAACTTCACATACAAAAGGGCAAGGTTTTCAGCTTTATAAGAAATGGAGAAGAGAAGTTGGGTCGATTTCTAGAAATTTGTAGGAGAAAGAAATTTATTCTTGTCAACGTTTCTGGCAACTTTTACAATTAAAGTAGGTGTCTTGCGAGTTATGCTATTTTTTTAATTTTCTTTGTTACAATAAAAAAATAAATAAAAAATAATAAAAAATAAAATATTATTTCAATACATCAACAATATATTCGCTGAATTTAAATGACATTAAGTATAAAAAAAAGATAGTACAATAGAAAAAAAAATTATTATCAGGCACATCAAACGGAAGGAAATGAACAAATATGGCTAAAATGAAAAGGCACTTACAGACTTTAGTTACAGAATCTCGGTATATGCTGTCGAACAAATATACTTGTTCGCATTCGAAGCGAAAGAGGACTGATTTCAATGCATTCAACAAAAAGTAATTCTTCTATTGCAACTCTAATTTACAAACGTTATACTGAGCAGTCTGTTGTTAAACCAAACGCGAAGATTAGTTACGAATGTTCAAAAATAATAATGGAGCTAGAGACACTTCTAATAAAATTCAAAGAAATATTTATTAAAGCCCAATTCCAGCCGAAAAAATATTTCTTCTATTAGACACAGCAGTTTCGAAGTGTTTGGAAGCCTTAAAAATTATCAATAAATAGGAACATCTTCATTTATATTCACCTCATATCGGACTCATTAATAACTCCACAAATGAAAAATGGAAAAATTTCTTTAATAAACTATTTTCTATTTTTATTGGTCGATCTGATTGGTTGATCTTGAATTTGTTGTTTTTGTTGAGCTATGTACAGTGGTACAAAAAATGCATTCTTTTTCATAGAAAATAAATTATTTTTTTAAAGCTTTTATAATGAAAAAAAACTCTACTCGTAGTTGTTATTAATAATCTAAACCATTATATTATACAGAAATAAAGGGTGTACAAGGTCCCTTAGAGCTAAATATAAATTTTAATTAATGTTATTAGTTTTTAAATAAATATAAAGAGGAGTTTGAATTTATTTTTCAAATTGATTGGACGTGTTCTTTGAAGTGTTCTGAAAAATAAAATAAATAAAAAGTTTTATCTATCAAAAATTATAAAAGCAAAAAAAAAAAAATTTTTTTTTTCGTTCTTTTTTTTAAAACATTTGAATATTTTTAATTGTGAAGAATAAAAATTAGTAAATAGAAAGTTTTAAATAATATTAATATGCATTCTTTAAAGAGAAGGAAAATGTCTGGCAGAGTACCAAAAGAAAAATTCACAGCCAGTGAAAACCGGTTTGGAATATTACAGGCTTTTGATAATGATGACGTCACTTTCAGCGAAGCAGAGGAAGAGGTTCGTGAATATAAAATTGTTGTTCCCCCAATTGTTGTGGATTCTGTACATAACTTTCAATCTGTGTACAAGTTGATTGGTATTTCGTATGAGTTTAAGAGAATGTCGATTGGTACCAAAATTATCTCACCATCAATTACGCTCTTTGAACAAGCAAAGAAGATTCTTATCGACTCAGGCTTTACATTCTACACTCATGAATGTAAAAATACCGGACTATTTAAGTTAGTCCTTTTTGGTCTACCACAAATCGATACCAATGAAATTAAGGACGAACTGAAAAATTCCTACAACATCCCTATCGTTAGCATAAACGAAATAAAAACAGCTCGTTCCTCAGCAAATGACGCTATTTACATGGTTGAGTTTGATCGCACTATTAATTCGAAATCACAAGTGCTAAAAGTTAAACGTTTGTGCCAAATTGTTGTCTATTGGAGAAAACCTCAAAAAGGAAACAAGGGACCGACACAATGTTCAAGGTGTGCTATGTACGGACACGGTGCAAAGAATTGCTTCCGTAAAAATGCTTGCATCGCCTGTGGTGGCAATCATGACGTGGCCAACTGCCAAGTTGATAAAGTTCCGCAATCCAGCCCTACCGTCTACAAATGTTTCAACTGTGTTAGAAACAAATTGAGAAATAACGCTCATAGAGCTGATGATCCTCGTTGCCCCAGCCGCATAGAATATTTAACAATTCGAGAACACCTGAGGAAGAGGTCGCTTAGTAAAAATCGTCCTCTACCTGCTGTCTTTGATGCATCCGCTGATGATTTTCCCCATCTTAACAAACCTCCAAAGTTCTCTGCCCCGAATAACTCCTATGCTAATGTGCTTGGAAATCCTGTTCAAAAATGTTCATCAGCAGCAGAACTTTACAGCATCGATGAATTATTTCAAATTTTTACAAGAGCTATCTCTGACCTTCGCAATTGCAGAACGAAAATGGAGCAGCTCAATGTTATCATGTCTATGCTAAAATATGCAATATAATCTCCCTCAAAACAGTATTAAAGTAATGCATTGGAACTGTCAAGGCATTACTACTTTTTCAAAATCCGTGGAACTTCATAAAATTATAGAAGATGAGGCAGTTGATATACTTCTATTAAACGAGACATTTTTAAAACCAAATCACAGCTTTAAGATGCCCGGTTACAAAGTCTATAGAAAGGATAGAACTTCTCATGGAGGAGGAGTGGCAATAGTCATTAAATCAACATTGAAACATAACGTCGATTTATCATTTCCAACGAAAGTAATAGAAAATGTTTGCGTATCTGTGGAGTTTCTTAACACTACAGTCAAATTCATATCGGCTTATTGTCCCCATTACACTCCTGATTTCATCCCCGATCTCGAAATGATGACATCTACAACTAGAGAATACTTCATCCTTGGGGACCTAAATGCACAACACCTCAGTTGGAACTGCACCAAATCCGACACCTCTGGTAATCTCTTATTTAACCATCAAATTAACAATAATTATTATATATACTATCCACCTAATCCCACTAGAATTCCTCAAAATCTTACTTTCAGACGGGCATCAACAATTGACCTTTTGCTTTCTAACTCTACTCTTCAATTCACAGATTTATTGACTTTCACCCATAGTTTATGTTCTGATCATGTCCCTATAGTATTTTCTATCAATGAAAATATTACTCGTATAAAAGAATATTACCTTGACTTCCGTAATGCTGATTGGAACAGATTTAAAATCTCATTAAACTCAAAAATAACCAGCTCAGAAATCCTTAACAATAACATTTCTCCTTTAAACATTGATGAATCTATAAAGGAATTATCTAAATTCGTGAGAGCTTCATGTCTCGATTCAATTCCCCTTAAACCCAAAAAAGTCCATACCTACAGTTTAAATACAATCTCCAAATATTTAATTGCAACTAGAAACCAATACAGACGAAAATTTCAGCGTTGTATTGATCCTAATCTCAAAACAACCTTAAGTGCAATACTAAGAGAATTGAATAAACTAATTTCTCTCAACATCAATAATGAGAGAAACGCACAATGGTCCAAATTTCTATCCCAATTTTCTATCGGAAGCAGAAAATTCTGGAAAATTACTAAGAAATTTAAAGGAAATAATACCCCTATGAAAAATTTAGTAGTCAATGGCAAAGAGATTTATTCTAGTAAAGAAAAAGCTGATATTATTGCTGATCAATTTGAAAGCGCTCATTTCACAACTACAAATTTCCACAGTTCGATGGAAAGCAAAGCTAATGCCTTTTTCGATCTGTTGGAAAATGACACTTCTTCGAATTCTGAGGTCCGCTCTCTGACTTCTTTGAACGAATTAAAGTATTTTATTTCCTGCCTTAGAAGCTTTAAAGCTCCGGGTATAGATCAAATTAGCAATATATTGTTAAAGAATCTGACTAATACTGCTCTAAATTGCTTACTGAAAATTTACAATTTCTGCATCATAAACTCTTACTTTCCAAGTACCTTTAAAACAGCTAAGGTTATACCAATCTTAAAGAAAGGCAAGGATGCAAGATTTCCATCCAATTACCGTCCAATAAGCCTATTAAACTCCTTGGGGAAATTATTTGAAAAAATTATTCATCATCGACTCCAATCATTTGTAGAGGATAATAACCTGATTCATCGTTATCAGTTCGGTTTCAGAGCGGAACACTCTACCGTGCATCAGATTAAGAGAATGGTTAATATTATTAAATCAAACAAAAACCGGAGGTACTCTACTGGCATCCTACTACTAGATGTGGAAAAGGCCTTTGATTCTATCTGGCACAAAGGCCTCTTATACAAGCTTAACAAAATGAATATTCCCTTATACCTAACAAAACTTCTAAAGAATTTCCTTAAGGACAGAAAGTTTTTGGTTGATGTTGAAGGAAATCAATCAACCCTGCGTAACATACCAGCTGGTGTTCCCCAAGGTTCTGTTCTATCACCATTGCTTTATTCTCTGTACATTTCCGATTTCAAAATTTCCAGAGGCAACGACGTGGCATTTTATGCTGATGACAGCGCAATAATCTGTCACGGTAAAGTTTCGAATTCAATTGTGAATAGGATTCAGAACGCTTTGATAACAACTACAAAATATTTTTCTAAATGGAAAATAAAGATTAATGAAGATAAATCTCAGGCCATTCTGTTTCCCTACAACAAGTCTCCTAGGAGAGTTCCTACTAAAAATCTCAGGATTCAAGGTAATGAAATAGAGTTCACAAAATCCGTAAAATATCTTGGAGTTATTTTGGACCAGAAACTGAGTTTCAAAGAGCACATTGAGAGTGCACGTCTTAGAGCAATCAGATGCGGACGATCTTTGTATCCCATTTTGAATAGGAAGTCAAAATTGAATTTTAAAAATAAATTACTACTTTTTAAAATGTGCATAAGACCAATTCTTACGTATGGCTGCCAAATCTGGTATGAATGTGCTAAATCACACCTTAAAAAGCTACAAGTAATACAGAATAAGAATTTAAAAATAATTTACAATCTGTCTTCAAGATTCCCAACTGTCGAATTGCATTCAAAAGCAAATGTAAAGACGATTGTAAATTTCATAACTGACATGGCGCTGTCATTTAGAGAAAAATGCAGAAGGTCGAGCTACGTCCATCTGAGAGGTTTGATTTGATAACATCTGATTTTAACTTTGCTCTCAAGTAAAGTATCCATTAGGTGTTGTCTTAACAAGTCATTCCCTTTTTTTTTTTTTTTTTTTTTTTTTATATTATATCTTAGGTTTTTACTATCTTTTCCTATTAAATTGATGTATTTAATAAGTTTTTAATAATAATGAAAATGTGATAATTTGCTGAAATATCTTAATGATAGAAACTCAAAAACTATAAATATTGTTAAAGATAATGTACCTATGATAGTTAATAAATAAAATAAAATAAAAAAAAAATAAATATAAAGAGTTTTTTTCTCATAAGCAATTAATATAACACAAGTGTGCTGATAACCCTTTAATCACCCTGAATACAATTTAATAATAATAAAAAAAGGGAGTGTCTATTACAAAGACAAAAAATTTATAGAATTAATTTTAATTTATGGCAAAAAAGCGCACTCACAATGAAGCAAAATTATATAATTTTAAGATGGCTGATTGTGTGTGTGTTTGTATAATTCTTTGTTTATAAATGCACTAATATTATAGATTTAACATAGTAAATAATAGTTTTACATGGAATTCTATACAATTTTATTAAGCAAATACCTGATCTCTTGTTCCGGTTGGTGTGTCTCTCTAATGTTTATAATTTTCTTGTGACAGTTTCTATCTTTGTTATCGCATAACTTCAAAGTTAATGCAATGTAAACGCGAACAAAAAGACTTTCTATTGCAAAAAATTAAAAAACAAATCACAAAAATACGTTTTTCACCAGAAAGCGTGTTTTTATTTTTATAAGAGGACAAAGTAAAATAAAATTTTTAAAAAAAGAACTGGATTAATAACGACAAAGTAGATAAATAAGAGTGATATATTCGGCTAAATAAAAATGAGCATCACTTGGGAAAAACATCAATATGTTAATCTCCTCTATTTATCTGAAAATTATTGGTAAAAGTTTGTTTATTTTAAAAGTTTTTCTTTTATTTTTAATCATTTTAATAGTGAGACTTTCATGTTTTTTTAAAACTATTCTCTTTTGAAAAATTAGGTTGCTTTGTAAAACTTTTAGAAAAATACCATTATTCTGTAAAGAACCATTTTTGGTTTTTATTGTTTTTATGAAAGAACATTATTTATACAATTTTGAGTATGTTTTTTAAAGAAAAGAGCAAAACATAATGCAGTATTTTGTGCAATGCTGCGTTATCATTAGCATTATCTACATCATTACATTCTCTATATCTACCTTCAACTGCTCACATTAAAAATAACTGATCAGTTTAATCAACAAATTTCGAAACCAAGAATTATATTCATATGGATCAAATTCGATGGATCAAATTAGTTTAGACGAACTCTACACACAACCCTTAAGTATTTTTCCTTGTTTTTTTCTTTAAAAATCGAACATGCATTTTGTTCTTTATAGTATAGACTTCTTTTTGCACAACATTCTAGATGCTCTTTCGGTATTGTTATTAAATAAGCGTAAAAGCACGCATGAGTTATTTTTTTAATGAAACTCTGAAAGAATTAGTTTTGTTCTATTCTGTTCTTATAATAGCTTCAGTGTTTGGTTAATTTCGATTTTTATTAAAGTTTTATTTTTATTATAGTTTTTATTTTTTACTGAAATAGATAATTTTGAAAAAAAACGTTTTCTCAATTGAAGTTTTGTTTTGTTAGATTTTTTAATATTAGGTTATTCGCGAAAGTTATATAAACAACAACTACAACGCGAAAAGCAATGCAGAGTAGATAAATCGGAAAGAAAATAGATTATTGTTTATATCTCTGACTTTGCTTACTTTCTAAAGCAAAATTTTAAATTTTAAATATATCACACTCTAAATACAAAAGGGTCACAACTCAAAACACTAAAATTTTCGCAGCTCAAAATAATTCTCTTTAGTTCATCGTGCAGAAGCAAGTCGCTTAACACAAAAATAGACATAACCGTATTTTTCCAGTTAAAGACGATAAAAATCCCTATTCTGACTGTCGATTACGTCTTCGCATTCCGTTACGCTACGATCAAAAATTCGTATTGGAAACAAAAACTGAATCGAGAGAACACAATGTTTAAAAAACCAATTTATTTACTACGGAATGTGTAGTAGAAACAAAGAAATGAGCAATCTCGTTACTATTTTAATAAACAAAAGCCACAACAAACAATAAAAATGGGAAAATAATAAATTTGTGCGATTAATAATAATAAAAATAAAATAATACAAACGACTTGCGAATTAATAATAAAAAGGTAATCTTTTTTGTTTGCAAAATATTTTTTTATAATTTTTTTAATTAAACTTTTACAGGTTTCAAAAGAACTTTTGTTTAAATAAAGACGCGTTTAAATACGTATAGAAATATTTGCACAAGAAACACGGCCCTGCTCGTTAAAAATTTCAACATGGGGTTGGCGTGGATCATAATGTTGCGATGTCTCAAACGACAGGGTCAAAACAAAACTTTGGCCGTCAGTGGATACAATTTGATGGAAGTATGGAGGAGAAGATTGAAGCTAAACTAAAACTTTATGCGAAGGCCGGTTTCCCAGGTGTCATCATGTGTGTTGATGGCACACATACAAAGATTATAAAACCATCAAAAGAGGAGTTTCTTTACTGCAATAGAAAAGGATTTTTTAGTATTAATGCTATGGTGGTAAGCGTGTTATTTTAATGATTATAATGCGCTTAAATTAAATAAACATTTGGTGTACAATAACAAAATGCGCATAAGGTGCATTGATGCCAGATATCCCGGGATCAACCAGAACTCGCATATATGGAATTTAAGTAAAGTGAAAAGTCATTTAGAACGAAAATATCGTGAAGGGGAGAGAAACACTTGGCTATTAGATATTATTATTTATTTCTGTAAAAATATACATATGTAATAATTTAATAAACTAATCATATTATTAACAGGTGACGCAGGTTATCCCCTGGTGCCTGAATGATGACACCACACCGACTACCAAGTGCAGGAAGTAATTATAACATTCGGCATTAAAAAACGAGGAACATACTTGAGAGAACTATTGGAGTTTTAAAAAACCGTTTTTTGTATGCTAGAGAACTGCATTACTCCCCACAGAAAGTCAGCCAAATTATAAATGTTTGTTGTGTTCTTCGCAACACTTTTTTGCTTTTTAATTTCTGTATATTTCTTTACTATTTTATGCAGTAAATAAATTCATTTTATATTTAATAAAAATTAAAGCGATCTTTGGTATCGTTTATGGTAGTCGCAAGCAATATCCTGTTTTGTTGACATTAAACTTGTCAGATTTTCGTATTGCTCTGGTCTCGTTATTTTTAACGTGGAAAAAAAAATCTTTATATTTTAGTACAACAAAAATTTATATAAATCACTTTTTAATGATTTTATACTTACATTTTATAAATTAAACACTTTTTAAGTTTATAAAAAGAGCAATCGAAAAAAATTCCGTTACTAAAATATAAGCGTAGATAAACTTAACTACGATCGTAATACAGAATACCTACAATCGAAAGAAACGAAGCAATTCGAAACTCTGAATACCAAAGTTGCCAAATGGAGAAAATTTCAATTTGAATCGAAAATCAGAATAGGGATGATTGATGTGATAGAAATTTTTGCAGTAGTTAGAGATGTGCACTCTGAATTAATTTATAAAAAAAAGTCAGTTTTGGAAAATTTTGAGTAGTGACTCTTTGTATTTAAGGTGCGATATGTTCACTAACTTCCTCGAAACACAGACAGCCAGATGTCGCTAAAACGACTTTTAACTTTATGGATCTAAAGTATACAGTGAACTAATTTTTACCGAGGGTGTTCACGTTTTCGATTTTGTTCACGTTTTAGATTGCATTTTTTCTATAACATATTTTAGTCTCTTTTATCTTTTATTCAATTTAAAAAAAAGTACGTTATTTTCCACCTATGAAACATGTTTTGATTCTACTTTTTGTAAGTTCCTGCCATATATTAATATATGTACTATGCTACTATGGGATCCAAAAGGGTTTCTAAAATACTAATTTCTAAATTACTACAGAGATCTTTCCATCTTTGGAGCTCCGAAGAATGCACCGTTTTCCAGAACAAGAAAATGTGTTAATACCGCATTTCGAAATTGCATCTTTTTTGTTTCTTATTGAACATATCGTCGATTTGGCGACATTATACTTTTTCGACAAACCAGTTACAGGTGAACCTTTGCCTAAAAGCTCTAAAATATCTGACTTTTCTTGAAGAGTTAACACTTAATACCAAAACTTCTTATCATGCAACAAAAGTTGTTTACAACAAACAAACTACGAGATTCTTCTGCGGGGAATCCCAAAACTGAATTTTAACGTTCGATAAACAGTGCACGTTTAACTCTTCAGCTTTTGGTTACGATTTAGAGTAGTCAATGTAAAAAAAAATGTTCATGTTTTTGGATGTTCATGTTACTGGGTGTTCACGTTTCTGCGAGTTCACTGTATTGTCATAACTCAAAATTCACAAATGCTTATTAGAAGCAAAAAACAGTTTTTTTTAAAACATAAAAGTAATTTTAGGATCAAGTTGAGTTAACATTGTATTTGTTAGATAAATAAGACAGTGATGACAACGAAATTTTTGTGGTCATTAGATTTGATCTGTGAACCTGTTTATGGAAAGAAAACGTTTTCGATATACTATAACCTGATTTTCAAATAAATATTCTAACAATTACAAGCGGAATGTCAAAATTTATAAAAATATTTTACTTGCGCTTAGAAGCGATTTTCGCAGCTTAAACAATTTTAAATTAAATGAAATTTCTAGAATTTCTATAAAAGAAAAAGTCCATCAGACATTGGTCTAGAATGAATATGACAAATGGTTTAAACATTTCTGAGATCTGTCAGAGAGTTTTCTCTTTAAAAAACTTTTAAAAGTCTCCTTCCATCTCACATAAGAATGCTTATTCATTTTATCTTGACGCTTAACTATTTAAGGCTGTTCCGCCAAAAATTGCTTGGTACCGCAGTATTTTTACAAAAAGGGTATCAACTCTAAAACGGTAAAGTAGCAGAAACCTCAGAATGGAGTTTAAGCGAATATGTTCCGAATATGCTTTTTGGAGCACCACTAACTTGGTGTTGCTTTTTTTATGCACAGCCTATACCTATCAATTTTCTTGCAGAAATTTAAATTTCATACTAATCAAAAAGACTCAGTTAATCTTAGGGACGACTTAAAGCGCAATACAATCTAGGGACAATTTTTAAAAATACCTTTGTATACAAAGCACAATATGCTAAGCTGCAAACGCGCAACTTAATGATGCCAACAAATTATTGCATGTGCTTAAAGACCCAACAGCGACCAGAATTCTTTGTGCGAGATATAAACGAAAGATTAACTATTATTTGGACATGGTAGTGCATTAGTTCACTTAAAGACGCCCTCTTGTTATCTTGAAAGCGAAACAAGTTTCTGGAATTTTTCTAATTTTCTAGTTAAAGAAAATATGACCTATTTTCAATTTCTCCTTTCAATGTTTCGAAAAAAATACAAATTTCGTTTCTTTCTAAAAAGTTCAGCTACTTATTCATAAAAAAACATAAATTTGTCAAAGGTAAATTGAAGAGCTTAATCGTTCGTTTAAATGTTCTGGATAACATTTGATAGAATCATTTGAATTTAAGCAAAAAGCACCGTTAGTGTAGGGCTATCTGTTGCCACAATAGGAAATGCAAATGGAGGAAATGGTTGCAAAAGTAGCAGTATTTGGAAAGAACAGTAGTCCTCTCCAGATCTCAGTGAATCGAAGCTTTATCACCACTAACTATTACTACGCTTACAGCTGGAATTTTGTAATACTAACAATTAACTATGACAATTGCAATGCTACTCAATTTTTACTCACTTTCGAAAAACAGCACAGGTGAGGTCCACGCTGGAGGCAGAAAGCTTTAAATCTTGAAAGCTGTAAAACTGGAAGAATCGGAAAGCATATGTCGATTAAAGACTTTACAATTACAATATGTTTCTTAGCAATAATCTAGATCAATAATTTAAATTTGGTATTCATTTGAATTTTGTTCCACACTTAAGTAAATAAAAGTTAAGCAGCCAATAAAAACTAAGATGACAAGTTCGGCAACCTGTGGAATGTCCGGTAATTTTGAGATAGCCCTCGTAAGTATTTTCGAGGAAATGTTAATTTTGTTTAAAGAAACAACTGTTTGTTTGATCTACTTTGAAATTCAATAAGATTTTCGCTTGCTTGCAAAGATTAGTTTCGCAGTAAAACGATAAAAAATTACAAAATTTAATTGAGATGAATCAAACTGTCATTGTTGAAAGAAATAAAGACAAAAAACAGAGAACACATTTTTAAATAATTCAAGTATTTGTACAAAAGTTTAACTTTCACATACATACTTAAGTATACTCATATTCATTTATACATTGTTTTTGTGTGGCTCTATAAATAAAAGTATAAACTCGTATTTTGAAAACAAAAACAGTAACTTTTAAACTATGACAAAGGCAACTATAAAAGCTTGCATGACGACAACAAAAGGCGTCAATGACAGACCGGCTCCAACTAGACGATATCAATACCCCACAAAATATTTACTTACACTTCATTAAACGATAAAAGTATACGTATGTATGTACTAACAAATGAACTTTTACAGTTGTGGATGTGTAGAGATATAGTGGTTCATTATTATAACTTAGTTTTTCATTAATAAAAATACCAATTGAACTATGAAAAATATCTCATATTTCCTTCATGTACTCCGGTATCAGTAACAAAAGAGTTCAATCTCCCGTCAAACCTCATTACAGCACATGGACATGTGCACACACTTTTTCAATTATTAGTCACAAATGAACTGTGAAAAACTAATAAATATTGTTTTATAATTGAATTTTACTAGGACACTTTATTTTGTAATTTCTTGCTCTTTTACTTAATTATAACATGAGAATATATACATACATACATATATGAAAGTATGCTTTAGTTTACAAATATGTATCTTTAAACTACACCCCAGAATACGGCTTGACAATGATGTCATCACATCGAAAGCTCTTGCCGGTCATATCGAACAAACAGCAATCAATGACGATTTACACTGGAGAAAATGTCAACAGTATTTCAGTTGCTGGTGGAACATTTCAAACAACTTACACCTAATTCTCTTTTTACACGAATTTGATTTAATTCGAGATTTCCCGAATTATGCATAGAGTATAGATGTAATGTACTTTTTACGTAATTTAGTTTGATTTTAAGAGTTGAAAAGAAAAGACGTTTAATTATTGTGGGTATTTAAAACATTATAAGTAAAATAAAGTAAGTGCTCATATAGATTTATTAACTCAACATTTAAAATTTAAATAATTTTAAAATATTTGCATTATTAATATGAAAAATATTTTAGTAGCATTAACACAATGTCACATAATTCACCTATAATAAAGAAAGGCGATCAGTTTAGTTACTAAAATTAAAACTTTAACTTAACTTGCAACAGGACAAGGTGCAACGGTTGTAGGAAAGCATTTTAGTATTCATGAAGCTACCATAAAAGCAATCAAGAAAAATGAAACTGCGATGAGAAAATCGGTATCTTCTGGAACGAAAATAAGTGCTAAATCATCGTCATATATAACAGATATTGTTAAAGAGAAGATGGAAAAAGCTTTGGTAATGTGGTTTGAAGATATTTTACAAAAAAGAATATCAGTATGTGGAATTCCTTAGCAAATATCATTAGGAATCTAGAAACGTATTAATGAGGCTAAGCCAGGCACTTCATCTCAGTCAAAACAACCAAGTACAGGTTTAATGACAGATTTTCTTAAACGACATGCTCTCCATAAAATGAAAATGAAGGGAGAAACTGCGTTTGCAAATGAATTGACTGCCAAAAAATTTCCTGAAAAAATTAGCACAGATATTAAAGATGGAGGATACACCCTAGATTAAGTTTAGAATATAGACTAAAGTGGTTTTATTTGGAAAAAAATAACACGCTCAATGAAAAGTTTAGATTTCAATAAACTGCCAATTCACTAGATAGCAAGTAAAAAGGCCTGGATGACATGCGTAATCTTTACAGAATTCTACCAGAAATACTTCATTTCACAAGTTAATCGCTACAACTAGACATTCGGTATTGAATGTGTAATTTTACTTTCTTCCGTCTAACACTACAGCCTTAATACAACCGTTAGACCAAGGGATCATTGCTACTTTTAAAACGTACTACATAGAACGTTCATTCCAATACGACTGCATCAATCAAGTTGAGATAGCATTAGCCTTGATTTGACTAACATCACAACGCTGGCACGCACAATTGGTGGAGATGAATGCGATCTATCATTTGCCGATATAGAGGAATTATTAGCTATTACCCTTGAGAGTCATCAAGGCAGACAACTTAGCGATAATGACGAAGCAGATCCTTCCATTTTATATCCAATAAATTCAAATTAAAAAAGGTCTTGATCTCTCCTGGAAATTAGGTAATCATTGTGAACAGTATGAGGAACAAGCTGCAAAATTTAAATGTGAACTGAAATCATTATTGAATTATCAACACAGGAGACTAGACATGATAATTCAGAAACAATTTCACAGGATGATGAACAATATAATTCTAGTGATGGCAGTGATATTGTAGTCTTACGGAAACGTATGCGTTTATTGTCAGAAAGTTAAAATGCATAAAATTTTGTTATTATGCTTATATTATTTTTACTTTTTTTATATTAATGAATTGTTTTTTAAATATAATTTATTTCTCGTAGTATATTTAAAGTCTTAAAATGTATTAGCATGAAATAAAATTTAAGTGGATTCAAAAAAGAATTTTTTTTAAATTATTTTCATCGAATTCTCTTTTTACAGGAAATCTTGGGAAACGTATCTATGGTGGAAAAAGAGAATTAGGTGTACCAATAAACTTTTTGTTCATAAAGATGTAAACAATAAACTAAATAACTTTCACAGTCCCATTTGTTACACAATTTAAGAAGTGTATTCGCTTTCCATGCGTTCTTGCACGAAACAGGTGAGAGGAGAAATTGAAAACATTTATAAAAGAACTTTACATGCTAAAAGAATCGAAAAGGAAAAAATTTCAACCCCAATGTATTCCTGAAAACCGAAATACAAAAGTTTGATGAAGAAAAATATACAAACAGGAAAATAGCATCATTATTTTAGTAGTGTCAATTATTTTAAGTTAAAATTTGACATCTTAACTTTCGGTTGTTTCACTACTGTCAACTGACAAGAGCTTTAGAATGTAAATCGATTATGCTTTTATATCGCAAGTGTTAGTAAGCCTACTTCTCGTTTGGACCGGTTACAAAACAGTATTTAATTTTATTGCAAGATTTAGGCGTTGGGTCACTTCGTTCTCTGTGGAAAAAAACATACCATTGTAATTTTTCATTCTTCCAGAATTAATTCAGTAATTCATCTTAGCTGCACAGAACCGAAACCAAAGCCGATAGATTTAGAGGCATTCTATTCCTCTAAGCATAAGTTGCACTATTAATAATAGTTCGAATATGGAGATCACTCAAAATTATCATGTTAAAGTTGTACCACTTCGAATATCTATTGACTTTAAATTATTTATAAGAAAGGAGAAATAACATAACTACACGCAATAAAAACTGGCAGAAATAAGTGACATGAAAGTAGAGCAAAGGATGATTTAATAAATATACTTGGGTTATTAGCCCGCATAAAATGCCAGGTGACGGACATGAAGAGATACGACCTCAATTAAAGAACTGCCTAAGCCTGAAACCTGACTTACCGCTACAGTTTAGAACACGGCTTGAGAATGATGTCATCACATCGAAAGCGTTAACCGTTCATACCGAACGAACAGCCAACAAAGACAGAAAGGAATGATAACAGGTTTAAAAGAACTGAGACTAAATAACTTTTTTTAGATGGGTTCGATCATTTTCACTGGCTGGTAGTGGGTCCTCAAGATTCAATTTGATTACTTATTAGAATAATGAACCTTTTCACTAAATCAGCTTTTTACTAAAGAGCATTATTGAAAGTAATAAATCTTACACAAGTTAAGCATTATTTATCATTCAGTGCCACTGAAATTACGGTTATTATTTGTTAATTGTTAATTATAGTATTTGTTAGTTATCAAACGGATACCTGAAATTACTTTGAAATAAGGGGTGTGTAAAACGAACGCACAAAATTAGTAGTCTCTCCCACAGATAAGTACCGATTTAAGTCTAACCAACTATTTTCGAAATATAACAAATTCACTTTATTTGACGTTCTCTTATTTGACATAATATATTCTAACACTTTTTGCTTCTTCCGTCTTATTGATTGTAAATCTACTCCAGTTTGACTTTGTTTTGTCATTAAATGCGTTTGAACGAGTAAAGAGCACAAGCTTATCAAATCTTAATTTTAGAAGTCATATTTCCACTCAAACAATTCTACAGGGTTAAAGCAAATCCGGACTAAAGCTTCCTTTCTTGAAAATCACTTTAAGTGCTTATTAAAGTGATTTAATAAAATAGAAAACATAGAAATAACAAAATGAAAAAACAAAATTCCATTAGAATCGACAAATAAATATCAAAGCAGACAATGCACACTCAATCATATACAACAATAAATGAATTTGTACATACATACATACATATATACATACATATATGCATACATACATACCTACATACATACATACATTTAAAAAACAATACAGTTTTTAGTATTTTTAATCAGCAAATTCCGTAAACAATAAATCACAATTGAAAACAGTAAATTTCTCTATTTCTTATCTAACTGCACTGTCATTTCTCTAACAGCAAATGCATTAAGCGCTCTTTGTTAACAGCCTTCAAGCACAACAATATTTCATCTAGTTATTTAATAGAAAATTTTATTTTATTTTCGATCTTACCAGACCTAATTGTTCTTTCTGTTCAGATTCTATTAATTGTAACTTCTTTATCTTTACAATTCTATATTTAAGTTTGATGAGATGTTTGTTTGAGGGTTATTGTTTGTGTTATACGTTGCTTTGTGTTCTTAGATGTAGTGCATTGAGTGACAATTAGAGAACAAAAATGATAGCGTAAATGTAAATTAAACTTTAAAAGATTAAATAAATTTTAAATATAAAACAATATAAACTTTTCATTACAGATTAAAATAATCGAAATTATTTTAAGGGATTGGAAGAGAAGGATCTAACTTGACACTCACGGACACTCACCAAGGGAAATAGATAAATGTATGACATTGCTACATTCGAATACTAGACATTTTTGGGAACATAGAAATCTACAAAACAAAAACGTTAAACAGTGATATTATAAAGGAAGAGGTAAACACGACATCAGACACAATTCTCACACCACTAAAACTACTCATACACTCGAACAAATGGAAAACATCCTCAGAAGAACACACGCACCTATATACAAAATAATAAGAGACGGAGATGTGGTGGCAGGCATTCGACTTTAACAAAAGAACTACCTTAATCCAAACACTAGCTCACCAGTATAGATTAGAACACGGCTTAAAAATGATGTCTCCACATCGAAAGCGCTTGCCGTTCGTATCGGAAAAACAGCCAGAAAGGACAGGAAATAATTGCAACAGTATTGGAATTTACTTTTATAAATAATTAATATGAGAATATTTATATTTGTGATCGCATTTCAACAATTATGTGTGAATCGTGAGGGTCCAAGAAATCGATAAAAGAAAGTAAAATTAAAATAAAAAAATTTTGTTTTGTCTATTACTGCTTCGTTCATCATATTCGTTGGCATTGCTTTGAAAAAGAGTTATTTTGATGAATTCAGGCAGCGTAAGTTTTTTGATATCTGATAGTTATGGTCATTTGGATTTATATAATTTATAGTTAAAGAAATAATTAAATTAGGCTTTAGTTTGTACACTTGTATTCATATAATTTACATAGAAAAAATAGTGGTTTTGGCCGAGGCGTAAGATTTGAGCCGGAGATTTAGAAAGTCCTCGTGCGATTTCATTACCAGTTACGGAATATTTGGTACTTCAGGCGGGTCAAGCAGCAAATGTTTAGCACTTATTAGATATAATCAAACAGACCATCAGAAATAAATAAATATAAATTAGTGAAATTTAATACATCTTATGAAGTTTAATGAACTGATTTAACAAGTCGAAAACTATTTAACGCGGTTTCATTGAAATTTAATTATATTTTTTTTCTATTTTAAATTCCCTGAATTGATTCTCTTAGATCCTGTGTGAAAAATACTGTAAAACTTATTTCAATTACTCACGGGAATGTTTATTTTAGAAATGCTGAAGTCCTATTAAAATAATTTAAATTTACCGGAATTAACTATTGCAGATCAAAGTGTAATGGCCACCGCTTACTCAGCTCTTTAAGAATCTACGTGCAAATGACGGATCCTAAACGTAAAATTATGCTTTCTTCAATAAATCTTTTGTGGCATGAACTTTGACATGTTGCGCCGTCTTGTTGAAATCACAGCTTCTGCGCATCATAGTTGTTCAGTTAATGAACGACAAAATCAATAATAAGGGCTCTTTTTCATCTGCCGTTGACTGTAACGTTCTTACTAGCATCGTTTCTAAAGAAACGGACTAATAATGTCCCAAATCGGTATCGATGGCAATCTTGTTTTGGGCCCAATTTGCAAATTTGGATGCGTTGTTCAGGCGTCAGTCTATTTATGTTGATTGACTTAGCAGCTGCTAAAACGACAGCCAGTTAAAAAATCTTGTCAACTTAAAGTTCTATACCTCTTAAAAAAACACATCAGATATTACTCTCCTGCTGCAGCAGGAGAATATCATAGATAGTGCACTAACAAAAATCTGCCTTTAAACCCATTAAATAAATAATACTCAAAACAAACCAAAAATCCTAAAAACAACAAAAAAATGTTGCTTAATTTGCCACTATTTCTATGTAAAAATAAATTTTATAGAAACTAATACACTGTAAAAATATTTAGAATCGTGACTATTGAAATTTTCGGTCGTTTGTTCGGAGTAACCCCTTTAACAACAGAATATATTATTTCTAACTTTATAGCTGTCATCTATAATATGCGAGTATCGTCTTACCTCATATAGGATTCTGAAAGCTTTTTATTTGGAGGCTATTCTATCAGATCAGTTTATATTTTTAGCATAGAATCTGGGACGAAGAAACACGAGTCAAAAGATAATACTTTAGTGGAGAAGGGTCCTTAATTCATATCTTAGCTTAATTTTAAGATTTAAAAGATATTATTTCAATAATAATAGAGAAAACTGAAATTACTGCCACAAAACTATTTCCTCTACGTGTATATTCTCCCTCCAATTTAAAAACATACATTTCTATGGTTTTGCTATTTTTTAACACATTTTAGTTTGAAACAAATTTCCTTCATCTTCTGCGGTTTTTACTATATTTTCGTTTTTTATTTTTGCATTATATTTGTTTTGTTTAACAAAAGCAAATAATATTTACATCCGGTACAGATGTAAAATGTAGACGAAAGAATATATTTTATGGGTGTTTTTGTTTTTTCCAAACGACTCCAATGCCATCATTACCATCAACGTCAGTGTACTGCTTGAGTTTCAGTACAAATTTAAACCTGTGTAGTTTGTTACGAGAAACAACATTAAACTTGTTTCTTAGCATTAGAAAAAAAAAACTATTTCAAGCAGTTTGGCAATTTATTTTGCTGTTTGTGTTTTATTAACCATTAGCATTAATGCATCATCTAAAAATTTATTCATTTATGTAGGAAAATTTAGGATTTTGTGGAAAGTCGTACGTGCTAATAATACATGAAAGAGCACACATACTGTTTACAATTTATGCTTGTATTGTTTAAAGTTTTATAATGAAATTGAAAATATTTTCTAATGTTGTTATTCGTTACGGAATTTGTTTAAAACAGGGAAAACACAGAAAAAACTTAACACAAATTGCACCATACAAAAAATATTGATGCATTCACTACTAATACACACTGAACTATAATGTTATTCAATTTTCTTTTGAGAATATGGAATGCACTGTAAGGTTCTTTAAAGATTATGATTCTCGAAAATTAACTTGGAGCATAGAATAGCAAGTTCCTATAAATTTTATGACTTTTACATAAAATAAGCTTTAAAAAACAATCAGTGAGTATTATCTCTAACATCTAAAAACTTTATTTCAAGAAACTTGCCAACCTTTTCTATTTTCATCCCACATCAAATTGTGATTTGAAATATTAGTTTAAATTTAGTTTAGTATCGTTAAGCGGATATGCTCAAATGGTACTCATTAAGGTGCTTTAAGTATGTCTGGCATTATTTCAGCTGTGATTACAAACTGGGGTTTATGCATTGTTTGGCGAAGCAATAACAAAAAAAAAGTGGTATATACTTTGTTCAAGTACTATAACACCCATTGTCAATAATAACAAATTACTTTACTTTTTGGTAATTTTCCATAGCGAGGGTTTAACTATTAAACTGCTCATTACAGAACACTAGAAACCATCAGCCTTAAGGCAGCAAATGATCGAATTACCAAAAGACTACAACGATATTTCTATAAAACGTGAAGATCATTTCACTCTACTTAGACCTAGTTACCTTATTCTCTCTGGCGAATTCATCAACTTGGCTTAAACTCGCAACATTTTTAACTTCTCTAAACTATTTTAAGTTCTTATGTTTTTCAGTTTGCTTCTAATCTTGGGGAAATCTAAATTTTGCCAATTAGCGATATTAAGCTTCTAAACAAATAAAAGACACACAAAACTCAGTGTGAAGGAACCGACTAGGATGGCCAAGCCAAGTGCAACACTAGCATAAAAAAGGGACCACAGGTGCATCGACTTTATTAACTTTCTTTTAATGCACAGCTTATGTTATTTACTGCTTTTATTTTGGCTAAATCGAAAAGCATGCATTTTCAGCACATTATCCTAACGTTGTTAAGAGTACGATTTATTAAGTTTCTTTTAAAACTAAAAAAAAAATTAACAATAAAACAAATTTAAACAACCCACTGTGCATTTTACAAACTGCCTAGTTTTCTAGGAAATCTTGTACACACAAGACAACAACAACATGCTTATAAGAAATTCAACCAAAGAAGTTAACAAGGGAAAACAAAAACAACTAACACAGAACAAAACAAAACACATTGCTAAGCAGGCGCTTAAACTAAACACTAACAACAAAAACAATATAAGTGATTTTAAAGTTGAATATTTTTGTATTTATGTGCGGTTTTACACACATCAACTTTTGTTGCTCAACTTTGGTTTTTTCCATTAAATGGAGAGAGAAGGTATAAAAATTGAAAATCTTTCTATTTCACTGCAGTACGAAGCTGCTTGTATTCGGGAATTTCGTTTTGTGTTTCAATTCGCAATCATACAGATAGTTGTATTTTTTGCATTTTTGACATTCTTCTTTATTCTCTGTTTCATTGTTAAAAAGAAATGTTCAAATTTCGTTATAAAATTGCCGAGGTAGGGATGCTCATTATGAATAAACTTGATTTCTGTAGTAAAAAATATTTTCTTTATATATACATATATTCTTTTGAGCTAAGAAAATTGTAATTAGTGAATAGAAATGCATTAAGTAACGATTAATGAGAAATGTGTGTTTAAAGATAAAAAGGGTGTAAGGATCATAAAATATTGCAAACAACCATAAAACCATTAAACATATAGGTATTTAAGAACTTTAGGATAAGAAAATTATTATATGTTATTATGTTAGTATTTAAGAGAGACATTTTGGAAAAGTAGTTAATAATAAATAGTAAGGAAGAAGATAAAAAATTACTTCCGGTTATTTAAAATTTTAAAAATTGTTGTTAAATATTAATTCAAATAAAATGGCTTTTAAATGGAGCCATGAAATTATTAAAAAATTAATAGTTTATGTGGAACTTGTATGAAATAAAACCATAAATAAAATAAAACGTCAAAAAGTACGAATTTTGAGACAAAGCACAACACGAAAGTTGTTTACACAAATTGCTGTGTGTAAATATTACGTCAACTTTATGAGAAGCAATGAGCAACAAAAGTTGATGTGTGTAAAACCGCACTATGCGAACCGTTTTAAGCAAGCACCACTTGCTGGGCAAATGAATTAATCCAAGTTGAGTTATCAGTGAGTAAAGACAACAAAAATGCCATCGTTTTTAGTTTGTGTGTATTGAAAGTAAATAAATCGTTTAACTTAACTGAAAACTCAAAAGTACTGTGTTATTATTTTGCAACAAAATAACTCAAATTAACAAAAGTATATTAAAAGGAATAAATGCACCAATATGGTTGAAGCGATAATAATTGCATACACAATTAGATCGAACAGCTGTGAATATGGATATATTTCTTTACGAACTTAATTACAAATTACAGTGCGATAGAGTTTTAAAAGTTACATTAATTTTAAGTTTATCCATAATGTTTAGCTATGTATTTCGGAGATCTGCATACAAAACCCTGTATTTACGAATTCTTTACCGTTTGGTGTATCTTGTTTTAATTCCTTGTTTAAGGCTTCTTCGCTTTAAAAAAAAGTGATAGTTTTACTGCATTATAAGGTATAAGATTTTAAAATAATAAAACATTTTATTGCCTGACAATAATTATTCACCTTCCCCTTAAAACACGTTTAATAGTTTTCGCTTACAAATTAACAGGTCGATTTTTCTTAGTGCATGTTATTTTCAGATAATTATATCAAATTTAAATTACTTTAAAATACTCGTAACATTAAACAATGAACAATAAAAAATTTATAAAAACGATGGCTTCTCTTTCCTCTATTTTCACTTTCTAATATAAATTAATAGGTTCAATTTGGAGTCAACAATAGCATTTTAATTTTCAAAGTTTTTTGCACTAAATGGAACAATAAAAGTAATAACAATCATCATTGTTTTCTCTCACAAAGTAGTAATTTAAATATTTACACCATTTTAAGTATAAAATGGGAAAACTAAAGTTTCAAATATTTGTTTGCTTTTGCCTTTTGAATTAAGAAAAAATATAAAATTAAACAAAAATTATCGCGAATAATAATACGAGCTAAGCACACAATCCTATTGGCTCCATCTCTGGAACTGTATGAAACTGAGTAGTGATTTTCACAGAACTTGTACTACTATAGCCGCTATAAGAAGAAATATAACAAATAAACCTTGTTCGCAAGCTGTCGCCCTATTTATTAGAATGTTATCACTTTTTGAACCGTGATAGCCAAGCATGTCAAATTTGCACAGTGATAAAAAACTATTTGGGCTATAGCAACAAGTGCGAGAATTAAAACATCAAATTAATGTTATATCTTGATTTTTAAACAGCAATAGGCATACAGTTTGCGTTTAGATATTTCTATTATATTGAATGTAAACACAAGTAAAATAAGGGTCATACGGAGACTCGCCTTTTACGTGTATGGCTTCAGCTCTTTAACAAACATTTAAAATTGACACAGAGTATGGACACATATATGCGCTTTAGGAATAAGTGTAAACAATAAATTTAAAACTGAAAGAAGTGTTTAATAGAGGCCGTGATTATGACAAACACTGCCTTACCTTTGCAACCGTTATAGGCAGACACAACAACGAAGACAAAAATAACGGTCAGAAAGACCTAAAGTACTGATCTCTTTACGCGTGTAACGTCCTCCTAAATCATAAAGAATGACATTTTAGCAAGAGATGCACTCAACGATATGGTGACGTTACACCTATATAAGATCATAAGAGTAAAGATTTATAAAATAAGAAAACCGTATCCACTGAGTGCACTATAAATTAGCACAAACTTTATAGTCCTTCCGCACAATCAATTCTAACTTAATGCGGTAAAACGAATGAAATAAGACACTTTTCTAATAACATCATGATAATGAGCATTTCTTCCTACCAATAACAAATCACCATTTTTAAGTTTCTACCTCTACCAGAAAAATATCAATTTCTTCTCCTACATCAGTCGCTTAGCTCTAGCTCAACTGCTAAATATTTCCATTTGTAAAATATTTGTTACAGTTTTTCACTATATAAACTAAAATCTTTATAAATTCAGCTTGAAAAAGTGTAGATAAATCATTGCAATAAAACCATGACGTAAGAGATAATACAAATTGCATGATTCCTGTTTTATTTATTGTCCGTATTGTTATCATAAAAGCAATAAGAAAGAAAACTGTTTATTGGTGAATGAACTGCGAGTTTATGTTATAAATCGTATGCTTTGTTAACCTCATTGCAATAATATACACATTTATTATTAAAAAACATAAATTTAAAAAAAAAATATTTTTTTATTACTTTGTTATTATATTATTTTATAACAATACTTTACTTTACTTTAGCTAAGCAATAACCCAATCGGCTGAAATTCACGTAGATTTTACATTTTTTAGTGCCTCTTTGATTTCTGATGTACAGTTTTCTCCTAAAAAAATTTACAGCTTTTGTTTTGCTTAGTTGATAACGCACGTGAGCAGAGAAAAATGCTGATGATTAATTACAATTAGAGGCGGCTAAACACAATATACTAGGCGGCGGCTTAAATTTGAACACAGTAGAAACTTGCGCCTAGCAGTCGGCGAAGACAGAAACTGACAACAAATTTAGAAATATTCTCGAGTAAGCACTTACATAGATCCGAAAAAATAATCCAGTGGTGTTAAATCACACGATCTGGGTGATCACTTAACTGCTGATTATCTTGAAATTATTCGATCGGGAAATTTATTTTGTAATAAATTGATCGTTTCATTGGCTGTGTGGCATGTGGCACCGTCCTGTTGAAACCACATGTCAATGATATCCACGACGTCAATAATAGGCCAAAATTGAGTTGTTGGTATCTCGCGACAGCGTGATCCATTGACCGTTACAGAACTTTTAGCCTCATCTTCAGAACAAAAATAGTGCACCATACAGTGACACGTTGAACTTCTCAATAATTGCTCGAGGATTTTCAGAAGCTCAAAAGCGGCCATTTTGATAATTGACAAGTGAAAATGGACTTCGTCTGAAAAAATGGTTTTTTCAGCGAATCAACGGCGATGCGAACGGTCTGTCGGCTGCAATTCCTGCACCAAAAAAACCTGGTAAGGTCTCAAATTCAAATCCTTACGCAAAATTTGTCATGTGGTGGTTTTGGATAACCCCAGTTGTTGAGAACGTCGAGGAAGTGACTAATTTCTATATGCTGTGGCTCACGGAAGCGATGTTTTCAGTTGAGCGACCCGTTTGCACATTTTGTATCGATCGTGCCGATTTATATTTAACTACCAAATTTTTAATAGCAGTCTCAGAGGGACGATTTTGTTATGCGAATTTATTACGAATTTTCATGCGATTTCGTGCGAAATTTAATTCATTGTAATAATCGCTAATGCATCTAATACAAATACGTCAAAAAACTAAATGTCAAAACGATCATGTTAATGGTATTGCCACAATTGAAAAAAAACTTCTTAACAAATAAACTTGAGAAGCTTCCTCAGAAAATTAATTTTTTTTCCAAACGAAAGCGAAATATTGAAAAAACAATGTTAAATTTATTTAAAAAAGACTATTGTTGAGATTAATCTATTTATTTAATAAAAAAAAGATGTCGAATAAAAATAACGATCAATTATATTTAAAAATTATAAATATAAAAACAGCTACTTCTAAATAATTAAGGAATACTCTGAATTGTTAAAAATATCACATAAATGTGTGAGAGTTTTCTCCAAATTCCAGACACACCTATATACAGCAAAGTAAACCACTACCTAAATTTCAAGAAACTATTTAGAATAAACGACGTAACTTCATAAATCATTATTGTTGTCGCAAGTGATGGCAAGTACTAACAATTCTTTAAAGTTTTACTGTGTAGTGGTATGCAATCTGGAAATAGATAGAAAAATAGATACTGATTGTCTTAATCAGCTGGTCAGATTATTTGAAGCCAAAGGCCTGTGTCAACAAGACCATATTTTTAAAAGTTTTTCATTGCTTTGAATTTCCATATGATTTTTCCAAAGTTAAATTTAATTCCACTTGTGTTATAGAATGTATTTTTTTTTGTTGTTAATATTTATATTTATGTACAGAGTTAAAGTAGATTTAAATGCCTTTTAGCAGCATAAAGAATCATAAGACATGGATGGCACTTGTATGCAAACGTTTCCATAAATAAATATGCATGAGGTTCTGGATAATAACCCTATGTATACATATATACATACACATATATGCATATATACAAAACTGTGAATTTTAGATTGTTACAATCGTCTTTAAGTTTTATTTAAAATCTTTAAAGGCACAAAGTTGAACTGTTGGTACTTGAAAATGTATTTTCATTATTTTCTTCGCTTTAACTCGTACCTTAAACGACACAACTGTCTGCCTTTCTTTAGCTGCATAGCTATCCTACTATCCGTTACTCTATCTTTTTAGACTGTCACCCTCCGTTCCATCGGATATGTAAAATAATGGCACACATATGCGCCTGACTCTCATCCTTTGAACATGTCATATTTATGCATATTTTTTTGTATCTGGCGTTTTTAAGGCTTCATATAAAAATAAAAACAACAACAATAACATAAATTATAAATACAAAAGCCCCTGAACTTCAAAGAAAAAGAAAACGAAGAAAAAATAATGTATTTAGAAAAAACAATCATAGAGAAAAATTTACAAACACTACAGCAAACAGTTATGTCAACATGTAAAATCGTATATAAAACACCACAATTTACATGATAAGGAAGGAGCATTACATTTTTTCGACAATGCACAAGACGTGTTAACAAACAAAAAACGTTTTGCGTGTTAAGACAGATTCGCTAGAAATATCAGTATTTACTTGTTGTTGTTCAGCAGTGAACTGAAGAAACATTATTTAGTTTTGAATGTTATGAAGCACTTCTTTGGTTAACAGATCACGCTCTATAGCGAAAGTCTTAATTGAACTGTAAGTATATCTAACAAGTATATGACACAATTAAATTATTATTTTAACTATGTTTTCTAAGATACTTGAATTTTGTAAAACTTTGAGGTTAACAACAACGTATCGAACAAATTGCAACAAGATTAGTCTTCTCTGAAAATCACTTTTGCAGAAAATAACTGCAGTTCGTATTAATTTACAATTTAGTTGTTAAAAATAATTTAGCGGCTTCGTAGTGAAATCTAAAGCGAGGTTCATTTCACAAATTTTTAGAAACGAATAATTTTTTCGGGCATGATTTTACGTCAACCCGCGTCAAATTTGGTTAGTGAACAAACGGCTATTTGCCATCTTCAGTGTTCTCTCTACACTATTTGCATTTTATTGTCAGCTGTGTTAATATAGTTCTTCTTATTCGTGTCTCTCTTCGTGTTATTCCTATTGCCTTCGTCACTTTCTCTCTTTTTGTCTGTATCTCTCCTCCTTTTGCGTTTGTTTGTTTTTACCTAATTTGGAGAACATACATACGCACATATCAATTATTTTTTGTTTAGAAATCGGCGACCTTGAATAAATTAACATTCGGACTCAACGAAGTTCGCAAAAAAAATTCACGTAAAGTTTTGAGATCTACTGCCAACTAACTGCTAATTTACACATGTGTTTCTGTAAAAGCATTTATGATGAATATACAGCTGCAGTAATCGGAATTATATCCATATTTTCATTTTTTAAAGATCTTTAAAACATTATCTACCCTGTAGTAATTTTCTGCAGTTTTTCTTTCTTTTCAAAACCTCGTATCGCTAGCACATACAAGCAAAAACTATATTATGTACACTATAAAAATATAATTCCTACAAGCAAATTATAGTTACCACGTTACAAAAGCCATTTTACGTTTGACCATTAGAAGTATGAAATTACATAGAGGCTGGCAATGGCTACTAGGAAACAACTATAAGTAAAACGTTTAGTGCATTTCAAAGCATTCGAGGTCGGGGGCAATTTAAGGATATAAAACTAGTTATTCAGACAAGTGGCTTAAATTTGAATTTCCTTCCGTAACGGTAAGAACTAATAGCTAGTAACGGAATCAGTAGCGAATTATTTTCCGAAAGTAGATTAATTCTCAATTAGTTGGTAAAACACATAGCAAACTGAATCTTAGCGTTAACAATATCTCCATGAACCTATTTAAATAAACTACAGTGTGGAGAAAAAACTGAAACCAATATAGAAATAAGTAACTTACATAGGAACAGTTTAATGTCTAAAACATCATATTGCCACACTTCAAATGTATGAAAATATTTTTTACGTTGTTGCCATTAACATTCCATGTCCTATGAACTAAAGTTAGTGTTCAAGTGTTTCTGACTTTTTTATTATTATTGCTGTTGTAGCTTTTATTTTAAAACCCCCATATACTCATGAATTTAATACATTTATGAGTGTAGCTTGTTGTCAGTTTGCAGACATAAATTTCTGGAAGTGCCTTTCTCCTGCTAATAGTTTCATTGTTTTATTTTTTATTTTATTTTGTTTTTTTTTTTGTCAAATCTTAAAAATATTTGTAATATTGTGAGATTTCTTTGCAAAAAGCTAAAAACAAACAAAAAAAAATATTTTTATGGTTTTACAGTTTAACTTAAATACACACATATTTAAAGTTAAAAAAGCATTTTATTTTTATATGCTTTTCCTTCTTTTTGCAGTTCATACCAACTTTTTGTAAAAAAAAAATACTTTGTGTATTTTATTCAGGCAAAAACCTCTGAACTCAAGTGTAAAAAATGAGAAAAAATCGTGACTGCCCTGGAGGCTGGCAAAACTAAATTCCTAAGTAAATAACGGTTTGTATGAATGTAAAAAGGTGCATGAACGAACGTTAACAAGAAAACGCAAAGCAACCAAAAAAACAAAAACAAACCCTGAGATTAAAGATTTGAAAAAGATTTGGTGTTTCAAACTGACTTACTAATGCAGAGTTTGAAGCGAAATTCAAACAGATTTGGTCTTAAATTTTGCACTTTTAGTTTTTACTTGTGTGTTTTCTTTAAATTTACAAATACGCTTAAAGTGTGTCAAGTATATACTTTAAGGTAAATTTTAATGTTATGTTAAGCATTAAAAAATCATGGAAGCTTTTATATTACCAACTCGGCAGGAAAAATCAATTTAATAAGAAAAATGTGTTCTCTTAAAATCTAGAGCCCTGGCTGCGCATAGCGCGAAAAAACCTTTTAGGGCATCTACGATATTCATCCCATCTACGCTATTCTTTCCGCCTAAAATGGTTGACTACTTATAGAAAACTACAGAATAAAACGATACAAAACTAGAGCCAGAAGAGAAAAATTTCGTGGGTATTTGTATTTCATAATTACAATAATTATTCGAGATATTCATTTGAATTGACAATTTCAAGATTTTTTTTATTTTAAAATAATAATTAAAATGATTAATTTAAATATTTAAACTTCTAAAAAAACGCTATGTAGCAACTTTTTCATATATTTGCCAGTTTTTACTATTTATTTTTTGCTCTTTAGCAGTAGAGTTCCACTAAACTTTACACTCTTTTAACATCATAAGAATTTGTTGGGTATCTTTCATTAAAATTTTTAAAATAAGGGTCTGGTACTTACTTCTTATATTACATTTTTAATTTAATGATTTCATAGAGTTACTCTGATATAAAAATTAATTTTTTGTTCTGTTCGCCTTACAAACCGAATATTACTGCACCGTAATTATGTAGGACCTATAAATGTCTTCAACAAAACAGCTGGAAAAAAAATTTGGCCCATTAAAAAGAGTAATTAGAGAGCTACATCTTTTTAGAAACAAGTGTGTGAGTAATTAAGCTGTTTGAATGATTGGTAGCTAAAAAAGAAATGCATACTTTGATATTTTAGGAGATTTCTTACGTCATTCATTGATTAGCATGAGAGTACAAAAGAAAAAAGTACTAAAACACGAAATATACTATGGCTTAGATCTTTTTCCAGAGCGGTTGAAAGTATCATAACATTATTATACAGCTATCCGAATCTAAAGCACTATCTTCACAGTTATCACAACTTGATCTGTATCTTAACTATATTCAGTACGATAGTAAATTGTACAATTTTCGGCGAACTTTATGTCTTTTTTTCAAAAACTAAATTGGATCAAGGTTGTTGCCAGCATTAATAGAACGATGGCAAATTTGTAATTTTTTTCTATTCTTCATTAATAAAAAATTATTATTTTATTATTAATTTTTCATGTTCTCTACACGTATTAAACTGCAATTTTCCCAAAAACAAAAAAAAACAAAAACCTTAAACGACATAAATGTATGTCATTCATCTCGTAATGAATAAACACGCGAGTGAATTCTATTAAAATAAACATGAATAAAAATAAAACGATAACACGTACTCAAACATAATGATGCACACACAAGTGTCCTATTACATTAATTACAAAAATAAATTGATGTTGGATTTTAAATAGATTTCCGTTAGACGTTTTTACTATTAAATGTTTTAATGAAAATGAAAACAAATTATAGCAAAATTTACAAAATTTTTGTTTTATCATTTATCTATTTAAGTGCATAAAAGATGAAACATTATCATTAAAACGTTAAACGTATGGATGGGCGGATGGATTAGCAAATCGTTAAGTGTACATATCTATCACATTCTTTGCCGTCAAAATATCTACAAAATTTGTAATTTTAAATTTAATTAAAACCGACTAAAAATAAAAACCAACACAGTACAACCAATATAAAATAAATTAGAGTTTATATTTATTGCCAAAATGTTCGTATTAAAACTAAAATGAGATTAACGCCCCAACTGTGGCATTTACCGTTTTACGTGGAAGTATAAATCATCGACAAAAGACCAGCAATATAATATTACAAAAAATAAAACCATCTTAAATGTTAGCATCCATCAGTCCTTATATTTGTTGAGTCGCACATTACTATCCACCATGAAACATTAAGTCTGTGGAAAAATATTTATTTTTAGCACAAAAAATTTATTACCTGATTTGACTCGCAATTTTGTTATTTTTGTAGGGATGTCAGCAGAGACGTTAATTACAAAAAAATACAAACAAAAAACGAATTTACAGAAATATTCATCCAACTGTCAGTATAAGAAAAGAAGAAAGTATAAAATATTTAACTAATTTTTTGTAATATGGCAAGAATGTATTGATCTTTATTTTATAAAATAAGCAGATTTTTGTTAACTGTTATGTTTGTGTATGAGTGTTTTACGTTATTGTGAAATTTAAAGGTAAAACATTAAAAAAACATATCGCAAACAAATCAATAACGAATATACGAGGGCTGCTATTTATATTTTTGGCCTGGTAACACTGATTGTTGCTAGGCACCAGCTGATATTTCCAGTGCAACCTTCACATTGTTAAACATAACCTCAACTAAAACTTTTTGTACTTTTATTGTTGTTAGTGTTAGTGATAGCAGGTTGAAAAAGTGATCTTAGGAGAAAATGGAATTAACTCATGATCATTTTCGTGCAATAATTTTTCATAACTTTCGACGTGGCCTGACACGACAACAGTGCACAGATGAACTTAATTTCTTATGGTAATGAAGCACCTTCTTACATCACCATTGTCGTCCTGGAGGTGTCGTTGCCGACAATCACTCCAGGATGAATATCGTGAAGGTCGTCGCTCATGCACATCGCAGCTGTGCATGAGCTGATAAAGCATGATCGTCATGTAACATATCGCGAGATTGAGGCATTTGTAGGGATTAGTATGACAAGCATCAATAAGATCTTGCATTAACATTTGCATGTGAAAAAGGTTTGTTTACGTTGGATACCGCTTAACCTGACAAACGCACAGAAGGATGTTCGTGTTGATTGGTGCAACAAAATGTTGCAGCAATTCGCTCCAGGTGCATCAAAAGCAGTTTATAATATCTGCACAGGTGACGAATCATAGATATACTCATATGATCCTAAAACAAAACAGCAATCCATCGTATGGGTATTTCAAGATGAACGAAATCCCACCAAAGTTGTTCGTGGAAGAAGCACATTAAAACAAATGGTTGTCTGTTTCTTCGGCATTACCGGTCATGTGGCGACTGTGCCACTAGAGCAACGTAAGACGGTTAATTCGGCATGGTACACCACTAATTGTTTGCCAGAAGTCTTTGAGAAACCTCGGGAAAAGTCAAAAAAAAGACGCATCATTCTACATCACGACAATACGAGCCGTCAGCGATCGGCTGAAACAATGGAGTTTTGGACAGGGCAAAACATTGAATCGATGGGTCCTCCGTCGTACAACCCTGACTTGGCACCTAACGATTTTTTTTGTTTCCGAACATCAAGAAAAAACTAAGTGGACAACGATTTCCTACACCTGAAGAAGCAGTTTCTGCATTCAAAGCCCATGTTTTAGAAGTACCTAAATCGAAGTGGAAAAAGTGCTTTGAATATTTCGAAAAACAATAAAATAGATTTTGTCTTTAAATGCTTGTGTTTTCATCCTTAGGCCACAAATATAAATAGCAGCCCTCGTATGTATACACAAAAAGATAAAGAGCTTGTCAACCAGAAGTTCGGTATTACGAAAGAAAGATGATATCTTGCAAATGTCCACCATGACCACACTGACAGACCTGGCTGGCCACTTAACTTGTGATTATTGTAAAATTACGCGATGAGGGAATTTGGTTTGCAATAAATTGATCGTTTCATTGGCTATGTGACATGTGGCACCGTCTTGTTGAAACCACATGTCAGTGATATCGACGTCGTCAATAATATGCCAAAATTGAGTTGTTAGCATCTCGTGATAGGGTGGTATATTCGAAAAAAAACCGCTCAATCATGCCTCCAGACCATATAGCGCAACATACAGCATGCAAAGCTTTCTCATTAATCGCTCTAGTATTTTCAGAAGCTTGTTGATATGTGTGCATATTTTCCAACGGTGTTTATTTTATTTTTGTTGACATACCCCGACTAGTGAAAATGGAAAACCATTTTCATAGTGGATTTTTATTATTTTAGTGCGATTTTCCTGCGAAATTTTATTCACTGTAACAATTGCCAATGCATCTACTACGAAAACTCAAAAAACTAAATGTCAAAACTGGCAACAAACAATTGAAAAACAAACTTCTTGAACTTTGAAAGGCTTCAGGTAGAATTTCTATAAAAATTTGTTTTTACACACATATAGCTCGACATAAATGTACAATGCAATGCACGGTGACATTTTCAATATAACATTTTGTTTATATAGCGCAACATACAGCATGCAAAGTTTTCTCATTAATCGCTCTAGTATTTTCAGAAGCTTGTTGATATGTGCGCATATTTTCCAACGGGGTTTAATTTATTTCTGTTGTTATGCCCCGACCAGTGAAAATGGGCTTCGTCTGAAAAAATTACTTTTTTTAGAAAAACCATTTTCATAGTGGATTTTTATTATTTTAGTGCGATTTTCCTGCGAAATTTTATTCACTGTAACAATTGACAATGCATCTACGTCAAAAAACTAAATGTCAAAACTGTCATGTTGTTGGTGTTGCCACAATTGAAAAACAAACTTCTTGAACTTAGAAAGACTTCAGGTTGAATTTTTTATGAAAACTAGTTATTACGGTGACATTTTTAATATTACATTTTGTTTATATTTTTACTTTTTCCGTTCAAGTAATAATATACTTACATATATTTTGAGTCTTTCTATATAAGCAAACTACATGTAAAATGCTGCAATCGATTTATCGATTAAAAATGTTTTTGTATTGGAGCGTACTATCAAATAAAATATCAAATTTGACAGAATTAAAACTAAGTTTAGAATTAAATAAAAATCTACATTTTTTGTTTTTTGGCTCGGGTCACATTTAAACCCGTGGTCACTTGCTGACTTAGCCTACCTGTTCCTACTCAGCGCACATGCCACAGAACTGTGCTACTACGGTGATTCTTATTTAGCAATCTTATTTAGCATTTATACTGTTTCTATGTTTTGGGCCTGGCATAAACTAAAACACAATATCCTTTCCTGTTAACAACCAGGCCCTTCGGAGGCACATTGATATGTTCTGACAGGATCTCACCGTCATTACATGTGTCAACGGGGGTAAAAGAGAGCTTAGTTCTCTTTAAGGCTAGCAGGTGACAACTAGACAATTCTACTATATTTCCACGGGAATCAGTAAAGCCCCAGGGTTCAGCTAATTGTCTATTTAGCCTTTTAGCTGTTCTCTGATTGATTATTGAGGTTGGCCCTTCGGGAATATCTTGGTGGTTGTGGTTTCGAGGCCCTCGTTTGAGGTGTGTGGGTCGGATCATTAACAATGAACACAATAAATAGTCCAGGTCCAGTAAGCATGATTTCGGTTGGGTTTTTAAATTTTATTAAGCTTTACGTGTTCTGTACCAGAAGTTGGATAGTCTCCAACTCTTCAGCTAGGATTGAGGGCTGCGCTCTGCTCTGAGCTCCTGAAGTTGTAACTAGGTGTGACTGGAGGATTTACGTATCTGAAGGCTTCCTAGGGCGAAGATCAGTGGTATGATCAACAGTCAGGTTATGATTTACACAACTAGGTACAGACGTAAATCTTATCACGCATGTTAACAGCCAGACCTTTTTTAACCAACTCAGCTATGACTAATGCACAACATTATATTGGCACTTTTTAAAAAGCTCCTAACTAAAGTTTCTGTTGCTTAACATGTGCAAAGAACGCTAACACGTCCTTTTACTCTCTTCACATTCGCTAATTGATATATATAATTAATATATAAAATATATATATATATATATATATATATATATATATATATATATAATTTCTTAAATTGACATAAGATTTACTATATTCCAAAGATACATTTCTGGCATTGTAACTTAAATATTACTACTGACTATGATCGAAACAACTACTCAGATGTACTCTAATCTGGAAGATCAATTTTCAATTACTTTTTTCAGTATTTGTGGCTGGCAATAGCTATGCGAATTTTGTTCTAAATACGGTCACTTCTTTCGAGCTTATCGGCGTAAACTAGCAACTTCACATATCCCCACGAGAAGTTGTCTACCGGCGTTAAATTCCACGACCTTAAACGCAAATTCATGGATCCGAACGTGAAACTTTGCGATTGCCAAACGTTTCTTTCAATAAATCAATTGTGGCACGAGCTGTGTGATATGTTACGCTTGTTGTAACCACAGCTCCTGTACATTATGGTTGTTCAACAGATGAACGAAATACTTAATAATAACGGCTCTATAGTGAATACCATTGATTGTAACGTTCTGAACAGCATAGCTTTTAAAGAATCAATGATTTCACCAGCGCATAAAACACAGTTTCATCACGAATTAATGCTTTATTGACGTATTAATTCGCTAAACAAAATTCGCCTATAAAAATCCCGATGAATGGCAATATTTATGTGGACGCAATTTGGGAGCGTTTTTTAGGCCTCAGCCTACTTATATTGAAACTAAACTAAAAATAAATTACGTTACAGCTGACAAAATGACCGTCGGTTTACAGTGTTGCCAACTTAAAATTCTCTATAAAAAACACTATTTAGAAAAAAGAAATGTACACAAAGCGACGTCGACGGTGATATTTATTACGGTAACAACAACATAATTTTGGTGTTATTTTAGAAACTGCTGGATCCATGTACTCAGCTGTGCATAAAATGAGCGTAGTTTCTTAATATTGATAAATTTTTGAAGAAATGCATATATTTTTTATACTTATCAAGTTTTTGTTTTTGCTTTCATCCTTACAAAGTATAAAAAGTATTACTTTATATTTACGACTTTAGAAATTATTTATAAAAAGTACCGCAATAAATATTATCACATTTTTAAGTTAATAATAGCTTACTTATAAAAATATATACATTTAAAAGTTTTTGTTACTCTTCGTTTTATTTTCGAAGCTGATAAAGACTGTAACGTTATAAATTACTTAACTTGTATGTTTGATGATCTACTTCGAACTTCAAATTCTTGACTTATTTAAGTCGTTGCCGTTGAGAGCATATGTTTTTCGAAGATTTATATGTGAAAGTTTCGTTAGGTACCACATTGGTTAATTACAAATAATTTTTACTTATAAGATGTGTTTTAGGTGCTTTTGTTGGTTGAATGATTGTATTCTCATTCTGTAAAGTTTTCTCTTCATGATTAAGGTTCGACTAACTGTTAAGCAGTGGAAATAAACCTCTACCACATTTTATAGCTTTGTCACATGTTTGGGATAATTTTTTATCCATCAACAACAAGCCTGATAGATGGAATTGTTTTGGGTAATTTATTAGGAATGATAACTATAATATTAAGAAGTTTTTTTGCTACAAATGCGTATTTCTTACTAGAATTTGCTTCGAAGCTTTCTGTAAAATGTAAATTATTTTGGAAAGCAAAATTTCAAAATTTTCTTCTTTTGAAAACCCCATCGACAAATTTCACTTTCTTATCTTAACACCAACACATTTTGCTAGTTCTTTCCACTTGGCCATAAAGTATAAACGAAGTTTCGTTGTTTTCTTGTTACATGGTTCCATTTAAATAATTGCGGGTTGGCTTTTATTTGTGAAATATTTAAATTGGAGTTAGTAAGTGCTATGTCAACCACAGAAAACTCAAATGTAAAAAGCAATTCATTTAAAAAAATCTTAAGATGCATAACTTAATACCGTCACACTGTTCGTAGCTGCGATCTATATTTTTAATCGTGAAAAAAAGCTCTAATTCTTCTAATATGCAAATATTTGGCAGCTTTTTCTAGTTGTATGTTTTTAACACATATTTATGTGTAAATCAAAATAAGTCCTTAACAGTCACTACATATAACGTACTTTCTTGTTCTTTACATGTTTTTGTTGTATGTGGAAATCTACACGGAGTTGGTTGTGTTTTATATGTATAAACGTATGCAAACTACTTTAGTAAAAATCTATTCTAAAAACACTTAATTTTAATTAAATCATTTAAGTTCAATTTATTTATTTACTTTATCTTGTTTTTCTTTTTTTTCAAATCGTCCACTTCAAATAATTTACCCTGACATTAAGCTATTTAAATTATAATCACTGCACATTCTTAATTTTTTATCTTTCAAATAAATCTTAACATGATAAGCATAATCTTATGAATTTGTCATTCTAATCTTTTCACATTCGCTATAATATTTAATTCATTCAAGGATGGTTTTTTTATTTTTGTACCACTTGAATTTTAATACTAAGCCGATAATGGTAATAATGATTCTCACTATAAAATACATATTATAGAACTCGTATTGCAAGCTTATTGTTATTTCCTTTTATTATTATTATTTTATTTATTAATGAGGGTTTGTGTTCTTTAAACTTTTGTGACTATGAGGCATTAAAACAAATTTCTTCAGATCGCAGCACGCAGATATTCTTTATTATAACCTCTTATTTGTTTGCTTTTTTCGGAGGATTTTTAGTGTAGTGTGGAGTAACATGACTCATAATTTCATACTCGTCATGTTATTTATTTCACAAAATTAATCTTTCGCCTTAAACTTAAAATTTTCTTTTTAATAAGATACAAATGCTCTTTACTCCAAAGTATAAAATCCAAACACAGCTCAACCCAGTTGTGCGCGCTTAGCAAGTTCTACTTTTTAATATTGAGGTTTAGGTAAAAATATTTAAGCGAAAAATCTTTTCCCTGTTTTCGCAAACATTTGTTTATAGAAAATAACATAAAACAATGATATTCGCTCATAACTGTATGGCAAAAATATCTCAGAATACCCCTGGCTAGTATTTATTTTTGTTCATATATCCTTAAATTTGTCCAATTTGCAATAAGACAGTAATCTAATTAAGAAACAAGTCGCTCCAGTACCAACTTAAAAAGAACATTTTATTCTAATCTCTTTAATAGTAAAAAATTTCCTTTTTCCATGTGATTGCATTAAAAATTTCTTCATCAGTTGGTTCAACAATATCGACCGTATAATAGATTCAAATGATTCATCCTTAAGTAATGCTTACTTCATTCCATCTAAGTGTCGCAGCATGAATTTATCATGATCCTAACTTTTATTTTTAGTAATACAACGAAAGTTTCTAAAGTTTTGAACTTCAGCAAACAAGTGCTTAGAACTAAGCTTAGTTAAATATATGAAAGCCATTGCTAGAGTAAGAGTATGAAATGTCAACATGTCGCGGATTTTATGACTAACATATGAATATCTAACTGCTACAATATGTTGCTTCTAGAAAGGAGTAAAGTAAAAACATTGTTTTTCAATAATACTCTTGAAGTCCCCTCCGGGGGCACATTTATTGGTCTTTATAGAATACTTGACTATCTATACCTGTGCAACTGGGAAAAGGGAGTCCAGTCCCCTGAAGGCAGCAGGGGTCAACTGGGAACTCCACTTTATTTCCACGGGAATCAGTAAGCCCTAGAGTTTCGTTATTTGTGTCTTTAGACATTTAACTGTACTCTGGCTAATTATTGAGGTTGGCCCCTATATAGGAGTATCATGGTTTATGGTTCTATGGTGGCCAGGATCATTTCACCGTTAATGATACGCTAGATGAATGACCCAGTCCAGTGAGCAAGCTAGATAGACATGTGTTCTGGACAGGAGTTGGATAGTCTCCAACTCTTCAGCTAGGAGTGATGATTTACAGCCCTGCTTTAGAATCATTAAAGTTGCAACTAGGAGAGACCTGTTGCTAGAATTAGTCTTCGGCTTCGTAGGACAAGCATGACGTTCATATTTATGCACAGTGGTTGCCCACCATATGATTTAAGACTACATAGTCAGGCGCAGATGTAAATCATAGTACGCAATACTCTTGAAGTCCCCTCCGGGGGCACATTTATCGGTCTTTATAGAATTTCGACTATTTAGACCTGTTCAACTGGGGGTATAAGGGAGCCCGGCCCCTGAAGTCAGCAGGGATACAACAGGAAGCTCCACGTTATTTCCACGGGAATCAGTAGCCCGAAGAGTTTCCGCTATTTGTCTCTTTAGGCATTTAGCTATTTCTCTGACTGATTATTGAGGTTGGCCCTTCGGGAGTATCGTGGTGAATGTGGGGTCTCGGTCCCATAACAGGTCAGTTTTATATGGTGGCCAAGATCATTTCAATTCACCTACCTGGTGGAATGATCCTAGATCCAGTGAGCATGCCAGACATGTGTTCTGGACAGGAGTTAGATAGTCTCCAGCTCTTCAGCAAGGACTGGTGCTTTGCAGCCCTGTTCTGAAATCATTGAAATTGCTACTAGTAAGAACCTGCTGCTAGAATTAGACTTCGGCCTCCTAGGGCGTGAGTGGCGCTGCTTTTCAATCACAGTGGTATGACCACCATCTGATTAAGGCTCACTGCCAAGCGCAGATGTAAATCTTATCACGTAATACTCTTGAAGTTTTACATGGTCCTTTATTTCATCAATTTTTACATCATTTGCTAAACAATGTTTATTCAAGTTGCAAATAGAAAAATGAACTATATATTAATAAACTTTAAAAATGTTTTAAGGCGAGCTACAGTAAATGCCTGCAATACTGATAACTGTAACATTTTGGACATTTCACATTGACTTCCCATCAGTTCTTGTGGATTCATCTTTAATGAAGTCATCCTCAAATGTGAAATGTTCAAATAAATTCCGGAAATAAAAACCTTATTATTTTAACAATATTTATAAATTATATACTAAAAGGTATTGACAAAGCTTTTTAAGCAACTATTCTATATCTTTTTACATATGTATGCATGTATGTATATAGTGTTGATTAGAATTTACATTTAACTTTAAAAAGTCCAATTAATATCAAAATAATGTTACAAAATAAAGTCTTTAGTTACACATAAAATTTTAAATTTGTTTTTATTTTTATTTTTTGGTTTTGTTTTTGTAATAAGCACAACCATATAAACTTAAATTTACAGTCGATTAAAACTATTGCTCATTTGTCTCATTTGAAGCATAGAAATTAATACCAAATAATTGCGATAGCAATATTATGTTTTCACTCTATTTATTATATGAAATTTCAACATTAACTTTTAGTTTTATTTGCAGACAATTAATACCAAATGTACTATTTATTCAAATTACATTGAGCTTGGAAACAATCGATTATTGTCGACATTTGTTGGAACGATGTTGTTAAAATTATTTGTGTTAAACTCAATGAAAATTAATACAAAATTATAATAACATTTTATATTATCATATATTACAGCATTTTATTAGCAAATAAGAGTCTAATTTGTAATAATAAAATATATAATTGAAAATTAAGGTCATTCATTAGAGTAACGCAAATGTTGTAAAGTAAACAGTATCTCACATAAGTTTTATTAATTTTATTATGTTATAAAATTTTAATTTTCCACTAGTTCACAAGCTTCCATTGTAATGTGTAACGCTTTTTTAATTTTTTTTAGTTCAAAATAAATTATGGTAAAATAAATTTACGATTAACCTCGTAACATCATAATTGAATGTTGTTATTTTTTTCCGCCTTTGCTGGCCGTTTGTTAACGGCGAGCACTTTAGATGTGAAGTCATCATTCTCAAGCCGTGTTCTAGACTGTACTGGTGAGTCACTGTATGGGATTAGGTCATAGGTAGAATGCCCGCCACCTGGCATTTTATGCGGGGCTTACATAAAAGACAGATAACTATATAATCATAGGGCATATACTGGTTCCATAGACAGAGACGTGATTTGATTTACACCGCACCGGGCAATGAAGTCTTGATCAGATGGTGGTCAACCACTAAGCATAATTTGAAACGTCATGCTCGTCCTAGGAAGCCGAAGCCATAATTCTATGCAACAGAACTTTCTAGTTGCAACTTCGATGATTCCAGAGCAGGGCTGCAAATCATTACTCCTTGCTTAGGAGTTGGAGACTTTCCAACTCCTGTCCAGAACACATGTCTAGCATGCTCACTGGACTGGATCATTCACCTAGCGTGTCATTAACGGCGAAATGATCCTGGCCACCATATTAAATAAAAGACCTGATATAGAGCCGCGAAACCACAACCAATACGATACTTCCATATAGGAGCCAACCTCAATAATGAGCCAGAGAACTATTAAATGTCTAAAGAGACAAATAATGACCTCTGCGAGCTTACTGATACCCGTGGAAATAAAGTGGAGTTTCCAGTTGTACCCCTGCTGACTTCAGGGGACTGGGCTCCCTTTTTCTCCCAGTTGCACTGTGTCTAGATAGTCGAAGTTCTATAAAGACCATATATATGTGCCCCCGGGGGACATAGACAATAAAAAACCTCACTTGATAACGGTCAACTCATTTAATTGATAGAGTGGATTTAATTGTAACGACAACAGGTGTTGTCAAAAATAGCTTTTCCACATTTTGGCCAAAACGCTTGAATTAAATTGCTACCAATATTCGTTATAATTAAAAGTTAATGCTGTTATTGTTGCCCCCGTTTATATGAGGTAAGTAACGTGCGCGAATAGAATAAAAAGTTAATTGTCTAACACATGATAAAATAGAAGATCGTAAAGTTCATGAGTTGAATCGCAGCCGCGACATGCGTATAATAAATAAAAATAATAATTATTTTATAAGGCATTTCAAAAAGGCTTGTAAATAGTAAAAAGTTTACAATAGCTTAGCTTAGAGATATAAAACTATTGTGTAAAATCGATGATGATAATGCTGGTAAAGTCGCCTGTATAGTAAAAGAACATGGCGATCAGACTTTGGTTAAACGAGACCAGCATGTTAAACGGTGAAAGGAAATTGTGAGTTAAAAGTCTTTACCGGTGTCACAAAGAAAGATATCTGAATGGTTGTGCGAGTTTGCTTATTAACCAAAGCCGTGACAAGTGCATGTCTTACCAGAGCTACGCAGTAGTTTTGCACGGATGGCTAGGTTAAAACACCACATTTTCAATATGTAACAGAGACCACAGGCTTAAATATAGCCAGAATCATAAAGAGAGAAATAAAGGAAACACAATAGATAAAAAATAAAAATTTTAAACTACTGTGGTACTTTTAGAAAAAAATAGAAAATCAGTTGGGCATACATTACCAGCTTTTTTATATTTATTTAATCAAACTAAGAAAACAGTTTAGAATTATGGTAAAATATAAATATATCTCGAAAACTTAAATACTTTTAGTCAACTGTAAAGGCCGCTTTGATTAATTTTAAAAAGCAATTTTATTCAGATCTGCTGTTTATAATATTTATATGTTATTATAATTTATGTTATAATACTATTCACTAACACAATTTATTCACAAAATTAAGCTTTTAATACTTTAGTACCAGCGGACATATGAAAATATGCCGAACAATTTATTTCCTGTGTATATCATTTTTTGCTAGTTTTTTTTTTTTTTTTAAAAAGTTATAAAAAGTCATCATCTATGGACATTTTTAGAATTATTAATATATTACAATTTTATTAGACAAGCAATGTTCTTTTTCTAATAATAATAATATTATATTATTATATAATATTATTATAAGAGACGTTAGAGAATAAATATCCTATAGATATATATTCTAAAATTAAAGAACTCAGCACTTAAAACGCTTGACACTTAAAAAAAAAGAAGGTAACAGGATTGATAGACGGTAGCCAATAATTAACGCTTCTTCAGAAACTTTTAATACATTATCTGTAAATTGTACCATTTTTTTTACAAAGGTTCCAATTAGTCCGCATAGTAAACAAGACGATAATGACTATAGTTCGACCCAGTTAAGGTACGAAAATCTAATCTATATCTATCATATTGTTCAATCGAAAAAGATGTATAACAACGTCACTTTATTTCTTGGACCAAATTATAAAGTTTTTAAAATAAGGCGACGTTACCTGTTATTGTATACGAAAAATATGTTGAAAATTTTGATTTCAATTTTGGAACAATTTATCAAAGCTTCTTATTCCCTAATATTATACTAATAATAATTTAAACCAATGATGGGCGAACTTTCTGGGTGGCGGGCCAATAAATTAAAAAAATCTTGCGGCGGGCCATTAAATTAAAAAAAGATGTGTTCAATTAAAAGTTCGGTTTAAGCTATATATTTATTAGTTATATTACGTAATATTTTGAAACAACATACAAATGTTATAAGATACGGTTTATTATGATTTTAAGATTTTCCAGATGTATGGGAAGCATGGATCTGTTTCTGACTTGACATAATTTCCTCAAAATCTGGTTCCAGCTGGGAGAATGCGACTTTTAATAAATTAAATAGACTCTCGTCTGACAATCGGTTTGTTTATTGAATTTTTTCTGCATTTCATTACAGAAAAGGCCTGTTCACATAAATATAAGGAAGCAAACATTGCCATAACTTTCTGCGCATGATTAATTAGCTTTGGAAATTCATCTTATGGTAAGGATTTATAGAAATTAAGCTTATCTGTATTTAAAAATAGCTGTTTTAAAATATTATTACATTGCAATTCTATAATTTCCAATTGTAGTTCAGATGAAACATTCTCAGGATTAACATTAAAAGGCATTGAAAAAATATCTAAACATGGTTGGATTTTTTTAAAGTCATCAAATCTGGCCTCAAATTCTGAATACAGTTTTAATAAAGATTGTGAAAAGACTTTTACCTTCTCTTCACTCACAAGCCTCAAAGAATTAAGTCTTGGAAAATGAGTCAAATAATTTTTTCCCAAACATTTAGAAAACATAAACAATTGAGTTTTAAAAGACTTCAAACTGCCCCAAGTTTCATCTATAAATTGATTTCTTCCCTGTAACTTCTTGTTCAGTTTATTATAGTGCTCGTGTAAATCCGTGAAAAACGCAAACTCGATGCACCAATTCTTATCCTCCAATATTTCCCACTCATCCCAAATTTCAGTTTTGGTTTTTAGAAAAACTTTAATTTCTTCGAGAAGACTCCAAACTCTCGAGAAGGCATGCCCACAACTCAGCCACCTGATCTTTGTGTACATCTGAAAATTCTGCATCAACTTCCGATAAAAACTCTTGAAATTGTCGATGTAACAAACCACGGGCTCGAATAATATTAATTAATTTTAAAATAATATTAAGTACGTGGTTCATATCCAAGGCAGCCTTGCAAAGAACATCTTGGTGGATTATACAATGTAAAAAAATTGTTTCGCTTTCAGGATTCTGACTTTTATAAACTCCTGCAAACCCAGTATTTTTTCCCACCATGTTAGGTGCTCCATCAATTGTTAAATTAATTAATTTGGAAATTGAGGCATTAAGAGATTCCATCCCCTCTCTAAATTCATCATAAATTATTTTTCCTGTCGTCTTTCCTTTCAAAGATCTCAAACAAGTAAGTTCTTCGGTTATTGCAAAGTTTTCATCGACTCCTCTGATAAAAATTAGAAGTTGAGCTGTATCAACACTCTCGTCCATAGTGACTTAAAAATACTTAAACTTTTTAAGACGTCCATCGAGTTGATTGGTTAAATTAGAAGAAATCGCTTCAATTCTTTTTGTGACCGTTCTACGTGACAGCCCTATAGATTCGAAATCTTTTATCTTTTCTGGGCATAATACTTTTCCAATGCTAATTAACACATCCTTAATATTTTTTCTCCTTCAGAAAATGGTTCGTTACTTTTTGCTATTTTATAGGCAACAATGTGACCAGCTAACGTAGAGGATCGCTGGACACTTCTTTGATTTTTAAAAAAACATTTGCTGACTAGATAGTTTTCTTTTCAATTCCTCTGAATGAACTTTGTTGCGCATGGTGTCTCGAATATTCAAGAATCTTCTAGATCTCACCTATAATAGTTGTTGTTATGTTATACGTTCAGTTTTCTATATTAGTTGTTAGTGTTTTATGATGTTTATGTTTCTTCTTGGAATATTGCATCAGAAAATTGTTGTTCTCTTGTGTGTACAGTATATCCCAGAAAACTACGCAGTTTGTACACAATATAATATCTAAAATTGTCAATTTATATCTTTTTTTAAAACATAATGTAAATTTATTTTTTGGGCATAATTTTTTAATAGGTCATTAATTTTTTTTGAAAAACGCTCGGTGGGCCGGATTGAAACCTCTCGCGGGCCGGATGTGGCCCGCGGGCCGTAGTTCGCCCATCACTGATTTAAACTATTCAAGCGATTTCTATATTTTTCCAATTATTTTTAATGCCTGTTTTGCATATACTGACCTGACAAAAATATGTATAAATTTTTCTTAATAAATTGCTTTAATTCTGCTTACTAAATAAAATTTAAATATTATTCTCTGCTTACGGATTTTATTGCTGCTTTAAAAATATTTTTCTTATCTTTCCCTCACCTGAAAGAAAACCAAATAAAAATATTTTTTGTTAATAAAATATGCAAAATGTTTGTTGATAAAAAGCAACATTGATTATAAATATTTTTAATTATGAAATTGTTTTTTAATATCAAAACCTGCTACAATGCGGAAACACTGGGGTTATTTTAACAATAGCAAATTAAACAATAAAACTTGTAATAAAGAAAAATGAACACTGATTTATTACAATTATGTTAAAACAGCAGGTGATATAAAGGCTTTTTCAACAAGAAGTTTGTTTTCTAAAACAAAATAAAACAAAAAATTTAGATTGAGATAATTCCAATTTTTGTTGAGTTGCGAAGAGGATAATGCGGCAATTATGAATGAAACGTGCACCAGTTGAACCTTATAAGGCTTACGCAATATTCGCTTGTGGTGGTTTTGGATAATTCCATTTGAGAACGTCGAACAATTAACAAATTTGGATCTACTTCAACACTGTGGCTCACGCCTGCGATCTTTTCAGTTGAACAAAGCGGACGAACACACGTTGTATCGAGCCTGTCGACTCAAATTTAACGACTATATTCCTAATAGCGATCTCAGAAGGACGATTATGTTATCTGAATATATCACGAATTTTACGAAATGTAACTTAACAGAACCACCACTTTATAGTGCATTTTAATTTGTTGTTTTGAATTCATTGTAACAATTGCCAATGCATCTAGTACGAAAACATCAAAAAACTAACTGTCAAAACTAACATGTTGTTGTTTATGTTGCTACAACTGAAAAACAAACTTCTTGTTGAAAACTCCGATACATTAGAAGAGATTTTTGCCTAGTTTAACTATTTTTCTTTTTTAAATAGTAAAAATGATTTATTAATTAGCAGTTAGGATTTATGTCGTAATTACATACAATTTGTTATGAAAATAAAACAAAATTTGTAATTTATAATTTATAATATTTTCACAAAACACTTTTTATAGGAAACAAAGAACAAAGAATTTGTTCAAACAAAGAATTTTGTTACTGCGGCAACTGTGGCCCTCGAAATAAACAATATTTAACAACCATCTCATAAAATGCTGCTTTATTTAGTCATCCCGAATCTTAGTTACCCTTTGCCATAGCGGTTAAGCGGAAATTTTATGATAAATTTTATGATTCTCAAATAATCCACAAATACTAACAAAGCAGGTGGCTCATCTAGCTCCTTGTTAACTATTTTCTGGTTGCTTTGCGAACTTTCTCCCTTTTAGTTTTTTTTTTAAAACATTCACTTTTTATGCATTTTTTGTAAAATTTTAGTGAAAATTATTATTTGATTGAATATCGATTTTTGATAATTATAATAATTTTTGTTCACGCTTTTCGAATGTTATCAACTTTAATTTGCTTTCAAGTAATTTTTTGATGGTTTCGGTGAAAACTTTTGGTAAGCCTTCGTTATAAGTCTATCGTTTGTTCTTTTTTCTGGGTTTTAAAAGTTTATTTATGCCCTTCTCCGGTAAGCCGGGCCACTTGATTAAATTCTATGCGATAAGTTTTTTTTATTTGCGAACAATATTTTAGAACAATTATTTATATTTGTTAAAGGGTTTGTTTTTTGTTTTGTTTTTGTTTTAAAGAGAAGTAGCACTTCAGGCAGCAATGCCTATTTAGTCAAGTAACGTGCTACATGCTTTAGGAAAGGGATAGAGAAGGGATGTGACAGGTGGTGAAAGTAGAAGGATAGTTACGGAAATTAACTGTCGTATAAGACAGCAAACCGACCAGTGACCACGCCTTCATCAGCAGCCCCACCGACAGTGCATTTTATTTGTTGTGAAAAAAATGAAGGTCTTTGTTGGGAATCGAGCCCACAACCCCAGTCATAGGGGTAGCTATTAAAAGGTTATACAAGTTCTGGACTCTTTATAGTTACAAAGGCTTATATATTTAAAAGAAAATATAGTTTTGTAAGTGCCGAAAAAATTTCTCCATTGCTTGCCTTAATTTATAGTCGAGATTGCCTTTTCAGAAAACAAACAATAATATTTAAGTAAAAACTGGCTGGCCAAATAGTAACAGGTTAATTAATGTTAGTTAATTTTCGAAGCAAACATCTACACCTTTAGCAATTTTGTATGATTTGTAATCTAAATAACAGGCTATTAATTAATGTAAATTATGTATGTAAATTAACTCTTATCACTCCTCCTTTCATACCACAATTATTTGATTTACCATAGTCAAAAGTCAACGTTTTGCCAGCAGCTAAAATTCATTAAAGAACCCTCTTCCAGTTGCAACCCTTGTTTTAAGGCTTATTTTTGTTATAACCAGAAACAAACAAACAAACAAACAGCATGTGTGACAAATTAATAAACCCTTTCATATACTAACACCGACTGACATCATAATTGTCGTTATTAGTCACCTTGAACAGTTTGTTAGAGTGTCTATCATGGTGTTGTGTGTGTGTGCATATTTTTTTTTTCAATTTTAATATAAATAAATATTACATTATTATAAAAGTTTATAATAGAGACTGCAAAACAACGTTATAAAATTTAAAGAAAAATGCTTTCACCCAGAAAAGGGTTCAAAATAATAATAATTGTGCTATAATCCAAAAATTTTCCTAACAATCATCGTTAAATATGGATTTAAGAGAATATTTTCAAATTCATAGATTATAATCCTTTCATTACATTTTTATATGTGAAATTGAAAAATGAATGGGTGGAGTGTTATAGTAGTACTGATATAGAGAATTATATTCCGCACTAGGCAGATTTAACACTTGTTGAAAATACAAGCTACTTGATGATTTCAGTGGTATTTTTTATGCTGCAATAATAAAATAACAATACAAAATTTACGCATAATAACTGAGATACATGATTACTGAATGATATGCGAAGCCTCTTAGATTTTATAAAACATTATATAGACACCTGTCTCAAAAGAAAATTTCCTTTCAGTGGATCGGTTAGATAGTAAAGAAAGCCTAAGAAAGAATGGCCTAGAAAGAATGGTTATTAAATATCTAAATCCATAATCTAGAAATAATTGTCTAAAAATATTATCCAAATTTAACCCCCCTCGTTGCTATGGCTGCCCGACAGATAGACTGCTTGACAAATATTTTTTTTTGGTGAACTAAATCGCCTTATTGCCCTTCGGTCAATTTATATTACTTTTTGTGGTGATCCAAGCAGGGACATATTCGATGTGTTTGACATTGTTGCCTTCTAATGCAAGCAAGCTCTTTGGTTATACCCATGAAAGTTTTACAGTTCAGACAATTTTTTCAGCTGAATCGCTGAACTCAATACATCTATACGTAATGCGTGGGTGATAAGATTTACATCTGCACCTAGCCATGTGGGCCAATATCAGATGGTGGATCATTACCGCTGTGGATGCAATGTAGCGTCATCTTCCTCCTGTCACTCCTTGTTGCAACTTCAAAAACCCGAAGCAGGCCGCAGCCTTCACTTCTTGCTGAAGAGTTGGAGACTATCCAACTCCTGGTCCAGAACGCATGCAGCTTAATATAATTAAGAACACGACGGCATTTATACTCACTGGACCATTCATTGTGTTCATTGTGAATGATCCGACACACAATCTCAAAGGAGGGCCTCGAAACACACAGCCACCACGATACTCCCGAAGGGCCTCCCTCAATAATCAGTCAGAGAACAGCTAAATGCCTGAAGACACAAATAGCGGAACCCTGGGGCTTTATTGATTCCCATGGAAATATAGTGAATTGCCCAGTTGGCTTCTACTAGCCTTATTTGTCTCTAGACGGTTGTATAATGCATAAAGACTTATAATGTGCCCCCGGGGGGACAGCTGTACGTAATATTTCATTGGTAAGAAAATAATATTCCATGACTTCTCGCACCGAATTCAAGAGTCTTCTAATGCTTGTGTTTCAGAGTCTTTATACGCCAATAGCTGCATTAAGATAAAAACATATTTTAACCGAAAACCAGATCTTTGTTTTCGGTTTTATAGGGTTCAACATTATCCGCACAATTGTACAACCCGCTTCCCAACATACGGTGCCGATAAATATACAGCACACGCTCCACAAATTTGTTATTGTATTGACAGATCTGTAAATTTGTTTGTCAAAAAATTAATTTTATGTAACAAAACAATGTCAACTGTGACTGATTCACAACTTTATACGATTAAATATATTCTGCGCTGAGAGGACTGTTCGTCCTTGGAGGTGAGAAAGGCATCGGGTCAATTTTGTTTATCCTCGTCCTAAATGAAGCGTACTCTATGCAAATTGCTTAAACTCAAACGAAGAACGTTATAGTCCGTCGGCACCTACTATGCTCTTTTTAAAATATGTTTAAGATGATAGAGCAACTTAATACAGAGCGCTGCATGTCCAAAAAATGTATCTTTAGTATAAAAAGTTTTTTAACGTTTTAAGACCTCGTCACGTTTTTCGAAAAAAAAAATTATGGTGACTCTCTAAAGCTAACTTTTATGGCTACTTAAATTAGGGAATGATAACTTTTAAAGAAGTTAAAAGATTTTTGGTTCTCTAGCTATACGAGCATAAATATTTCCTTTGTTTCGAAAGCGTCACGCTTATTTATGGAAAATTACTTTTTTTAATTAGCCAACATAAAAATCATAAAGTGTAATTAATTCTGCTGAAAATAAAAATGTAATAACTAATAATTTTATTGTTCTGTAAAACAGTGACAGTGTCGACTAAGCAAAATCGTTTAAGAACTAAACTGCTGCACATCGTTTGGTCGATAAAGGAATAAAAAAAATACGGAAACAAACAACAAGGCATTAACAAAAACATAAAAATATTATAAAAACAAGAAACCACAAACGAAGCAAATGTAACAAAAACAGCTAAATAATAATTTAACTCTAGATAACAATTTCTCTTTGAGTTACCTTCTTTTAAAATTTGCAAGAACAGCACACAAGAAAAGGACTGACTTAAAACCAGAAAGGCTATAAAATATAATATTTTTTTTTCTTCTTTGAAAGAAAACAAAAAGTTTTAATGTGTGCTTCTTCTTAGGTAGACAGGTACAATGTTGTGATGAGAAGTGTTGGTGCTGATATTTTAATTTAAAAACTTCTTTAATAATTTTTATGTATTTATTTTGCATTTTTTACGCTCAATAAATTTATATAGAAAACTGAAAAATATGGTTTTATGGAAATTTACATTTTTTTATGGATTTCCTTTCCCTTTTGTTTTTTTATTTTTTTCTAATGCTGTGGAATCTATTTGGCTTGTCTGTGTGTTTTCAATTATCTTGTGTGTCAAGATAATAATTTGAAATCCTTTTACAGCTTCTCTATTTCTTTTTTTATTTTAATAAGAAGACTTCCTTCTTTAACCTAATAATGACAAAATTCAAGGAACATTGATTAATTTGCGTCAATTATGTTAAGAAAAAAATTAAATTCCCATACTGGAGTTTTTTGTATGGAGGAAAAAAGGGAGTTTTTAATCAGATTTAATTTTATTTAGAAAGTAGAGTAAAAATAATACCTTCATTGATAGCAATTCACTTATATTTTCTAAAGTGTTTAGAATTTGTATAACCTTTGTTATGACTTTCGCACAGCAAGTCTATAGAAAAAAAATACACTATTTTTTAATTCAACTATAGAGCTAGCAAGACCATGTCCACTCCTTGCTTGAGAGATGAAGACTATCTAAATTACCGCTCCACCAATGTCTGCATACTGAGAATACCACAGCACGTTATTAGCCAATCCTACCCTTGATTTTGATTTAAACCATAGCTGTCGCATTACTTTCCAAAAATTTCTCATCAATAAACGCTACAGGTATTGTAATTTTGGGGGATTCCATTGTTGGACTTCGTAGGCCTTTATCTTCCAGATTCAAATCCCCTAGGTGCCTTAACCTAGGGGCCCAATGCTACAGAGGCATCAATGCATCGACAACGTGTTCACTAGGGTATACAGTGCGCAGTAATTCAATGTCCATAAAAATATTTATAAACAGAAAATAAAAGTCTCTAAAATTGTTTGAAACAGTCAACAAAACTGTAGAAATCAGATCACAGTAAATTTTCTTAATTCCATTAAAACAATTATTAATAGATTGTTGAAGAAATAACAATCCTGCCAAAAATTTAACATTTCAAATTTCAGCAAGGTTTAAGTGGATATTTTCTCTATCTTAAAGAAAAATCACAAAATTTCTTTGGTCTCAAACATTTCACAGTGAAATACTAAATGGATAGCATTAAAACAACTGCAATTCTGGCAAAAAAAAAAACAAAAACAAAAAAAGTTAACAACATAATAGAAAAATATTATAATGAAACCAAGTAGATTATACTTTTTAAGTTAAGCTCAAGTCGGTTACTAGTTGTAATTTACTAAAAACAAGAGTAGAACTCAGATATTAACAGAAAATATAAAACTTCTAGTTTGCTATACCCCCAACCGCTATGTACTAGATTAAGTGCTAACTTTTATATTTATACAGCTATCCAGAAAAAATTGGATTTGAGAAAATTACTGAAAGATAATTAGTTTACTAATAGTTGAATAAGTTTAAATTTCGAACTCCAGAAAAGAATGTGTGCAGATAAATTTTTAAATTTTTAGCTACGATAGAAATCTTTTGATTTAAAAAAGCTCTGTCAAACTGATAACATAGTACTGTGAACCCTTTCGTGAACCTCGTTAACAAACGCCATTCATTTTGATTTTGCCATATTCTGTTGTTTCCATTGAAAATGGAAAGGGTCAAATCGCTCAGGTAATCCCCCCGATTTAAAAATTTTAATATGCCCAAAATCCCTTTCCAACCTAAACTGTTAGTAATTCCAAGTATGGACAACAATAGAAGGACACCTCGTTAACAAATTTCATTTACGTTGATTTTGGCATTTTTCGTTGTTTTAATGAAAATTTTAGTTTGAATTCATAACCGCGATTCTTTGATAGTGCCATGTTATCATTTTCGCAGAGTTTTGTTAAATCAGAATGTTTGTGTTAAAGCTAAAAATTTTAAAATTTTCTTCACATTTAGAAAAAAACAGAGTACATAAGTTATGTTATTAATATAATATGTAAATTGAATATAACTATTGTGAATTTAAAAATAAAATTAATAATTAAATGAAGAATCTGAATTCCAATAGTACTCTGGCAAAGAAGGAATCAATAATTTTTATTTTTCGACGTGTGTTTTCACACTGTGGTTTAATTTCAAGAGACTTCTCAAAAGATAAAATCAATTGCAAAATTTATGACTATGTGTTAGCTATTTGTTGAACTTTTAAAAATCAAATCTTTTCCTTAACTTTTATGTTATCTAGACCTTCAAAAAATTGTTGGAATGCTATATGAGTAACATTTAAGAGTATATATACGTATGTAATGTACTCCCAAATGGGTAAAATAAATCGAACACAACTGGTTGTCTGTGCAGTTAGTTCAATTTTGATTTTGATTTTTATTTTTTAAAACGTTCTTAAGTCTAATTACAAATTAAAAGTTGGACATAATTAATCAATTTACTATACTGCAATATTACCAAGCTGTTATGTTACGTCTGGGATGATAAGTAAACTATAGCAAACCTGTCAAATAATAAAATATGAAGTCAGCGCTTTGTTCACAAACAAAAATCAACAATATTAGGTTTGGCCAAACATGGAAATATAAATGACACAGAACTTCAATAAAATAAAACCTCTACTCTTTGTACTTCAACATAAATATCATTAGATATATAAACCTTCCCACTTGTGATTAGAATTTCAAAAACCAAGAATTCCTCTTTCATTTAATAAAATTTATGTGAAATGAGTTATTCCTGGGGAAAATTCGGGTTAATTGCTCTAAAAGAACTTGTATGTGAAAATAAAAGTGCCGCAAAAAGCGTTAGCGAAAATTGTTAAAAAGGTGCATTAACATACATCAATGCAAATACATTAAAGTTTTTAAATTATCGATTGTCAGGCCTGTTACAAAACACCTGAATATGACAATGTTATATCGAAGTTACAGATCATTTTCCGTTTTAGTTTATCTTCGCTCAACGACAATTATAGCCCTGCAGATAAGAAAAATAATATGTAACTTAAACATAGTTACTTCTATGAACTGTCGCTGCCACCACTTCACTTTGTTGTGCATGTGTTTTTTTTTTAATTTGGATGAAACTTTTTTAACAATTGTTTACTCGAGTGTTTTTTAGTTTTAGTCTATTCCTTGTAGAAATATTTTAATTGGTATAAAACTTGTCTCTCCGTTAAGAACATAAGATTTTACATTTTCATATTTTTCATTTGTATATATGTATATATATATATATATATATATATATATATATATATATATATATATATATATATATACATATATATATATACATATATCATATACATATATATATACATATATACATATGTATATATATATATATACATATATCTGTGTTTGTCTTATTTTAAGTTCTCTTTTTTTGCCGCAAATTCCTTTTTTAACTTTTATTTATTTATTACTAAATATTCTAAAAAGTAAATGTATAGAATATTATTAAAAGGCGCCGGGTGACAAGACCATTTGCGCACGAATATAAAAACATAATTTACAACAAAAACAAATTAGATAGTATAAAACTGAAAAGCCAGTAAGGCCATAACAATTCAATAAAAAATAGAAAACTAAAAAGTGAAATAAAATAATGTGAAAATAAAAAATGTGAGAATAAAAAAATTATATGTATTCAAAATGTGTAAAATAAAAAGTTTCCAGACAGTGGTTTCAAACATTCCGAATGCCATGACGTCCCAAGGAATCCCATATTTTTGGAAGGTTTTTTCCGGTTGAGCCGTCAAGAAGTGTCTGGGGTGTCAAATCAGTTTTTGAGTTTGGACATTCCGAAAGGATATGCGCAACCGTGAGAGTCTCATTACAGAAACTGCATAGAGCTGGGTTGCATCTGTTGTAGTAATGTTGCGTCGTAAACAGAGTTTTCCCTACCCTTAAACGGCCAAGCGTGATGCACTGCGCACGTGTGAGAATATTGCTGCACTTTGGCCTTTTAGCCACTTGATTCTGTTGCCTTTGAAAATTCTTGAAGGGGTTTGACAAAGCTTTAGGGAAGCATGGTACATCATATATTTCATTCAATTTTAAAGCATTTTTTGCAGCGCCATCTGCCAGTTCGTTCGCATGAATCCCAATATGTGATGGAATCCATAGAAGCATTAACGCACTACATTGCACTGGGATGTGCAAAATGGCATCATATAAACCGTTGTGATTCGCGGTAATGGCTTTAACAGCACTTAGGCTATCAGTGAAAATAATTGTTTTACTTCTTTTTAGACATGCATAGTCAACGGCTTTTTTAATCGCAAACAATTCAGCAACAAATACCCCAACAAGATCTGGTAGACGTTTTTCCAAAATAATACTAAAGTTTAACTTTTATTTATTTTTTTGTATTTAACAATTTATTAAATTCAATTTATTCAAAACTAATTATTTTTCAATTAAATGAAAATTAAAATTGAGTGAGTATTAAAACTTTCCTATGGCTTCAATCAGTATCGAGTACAAAACATATAAAAAGAAGTTAAATAAAATAAGCGTCATACACACACACACACACCTGAATTTATCCACGCGTAAGGATAATAAAATTTACTGCCACGAAAAAAGAAAAAATTAAAATTAGAAAAACAAACTCAAACAAGAAAACTTAGCTAAAACACCATAACACCACCATATGTTAAAATCATAAATTATAAACGTCTGTTGGTGGCAGGAAAATAAAAAACCACATCCAAGTTTTGGTTACGCCTTTTTACAGTATGATAACAAGTATATTTCTTCCACTATCAAATTAAAACCACTTGAACGCATACGCAAACAAGCACAACTGCAATGCATATTTTTTTAATGAACATTCTTTAAAATAACAAAAGAAAATAATGAAAATTTTTAAATTTAAACTTTGAAATATGAAGAAATGAGTAAATTTAATTCTATTTTTAAAACAAATATACATTTAAACATTTTATGTTTTTGAAATTAAATCATTTTAAGTTGCTGTTGGTTGCTGTTGCAAAATCATAAAATTAAAATTTCAAAATAATATTGAATATAATTTTATGCTTATAAAGAAAATTCATTACTCATTATTCAAATATCTGATTATATAAATAAACAATAAAAGTATGTAAAAAATTAGTTGTTGTTTTTACGCATCGGGTTTTTAAACAAGCAACACCAACAATATGACGTGCTCGTAGTAGATGCATTTGTTACAATGAATTCAATTTCGCACGAAAATCGCAATAAAAATCCACTATAAAAATGGAGATTCTGTTACATTTCGTAAAATTTGTGATAGTTTCAAACAACATTATTGTGCAACATTGAAGTCAACAGGCTCGATACAAAATGTGCTAATGTACCAACATGTGTTCGACCGCGTCGTTCAACTGAAAATATCGCAGCCGTGAGCCACATTGTTGAAGCAGATCCAAATGTGTGAATTTCTCGAAGTACTCAACAATTGGAGTTATCCAAAATCACCACATGGCGAATTTTGCGTAAGGATTTGACTTTAAAGACTTACCTTACCTTACCTTACAACAGGAACAACCGCCTGAAAAGTAATTTTTTCAGACGAAGTCCATTTTCACTTTCCAGGGTTTGTCCACAAGCAACATTTGCTCATTTGGGCTTTGCAAATCCAAGGGTAATTAGTGAGAAGCTTTTGCATACTGAGCGTGCCACTGTATGGTACGCCATGTGATCTGGAGGCGTGCTTTACCACCACTCCCTTACTTTTTGTGGAGCTCTGTTAAGGACAAAGTCTATACGGAGCCAAGCGAATTGATTTCAAGCCTTAAGACTCAAAATGCGTGATGTGATCAATAAATGGCCCAATTATGCCACAATTTTGCTTGTTTACATACCCGCCAAGATCAAAATGGGATTCATCTGAAAAGATGATTCTTTTTGCAAAATCGACACCTTCTGTAAGTCGACCGCAGGCCCACTTAGCGAAGCGAAAACGCATTGGATGGTTACTTGGCTTCAACTCCTGAACCAATTGGACTTTTTATGACGTCATACCAAGGTCTTTATGCAAAATTCGTCTCAATGATGTCTCTGAAATGTTCAGTTATTGAGAACAACGGTGAATTGATGTTGATGGCGCTTCACGCACACTTTCTGCCACAGCAGCAATATTCTCGGGTGTACGCACTGTTTTTCACGCTTTGGTTTATCGATGAGGCTGCCAGTTTCTTTCACTTTTTTCACAAGATAACGAACATACGGATTTTCGCACGCATTCTGCAACATTACCATTATTTTCAAAGTAATGTCCCAATATTTCCCAGCGTTGTTCAACTGTATACACAACCATATTCTTTCGGAAGGATAAAAATAATTATCTGTCAAATCAAACATGAGCTAAGTGTTACCATTTATAAGCACTAGTTGAAAAAAACGTTAGATGGCGGAACTTTTATGAAGCGGTTATAATTTATTTTAGGCCGATAAATTTTTATGTAACATCATTAGTATTGTTATCCTTAAGTATTGTTATTTTTTAAAGCGCAAATTATTCTGACCGGTTTTTTTAGTGATGTATTTGTAAGTAATTTGTTGTCAAAATTGATCCTTACAACTAGTTAAGTATAAAACAGTTCAAATTTGGATTTAATCAAGAAAAGGAAAAATGACACTACACTATTAATTCAAATGCAACAAGAAGATATAACAAAGTAAATAAAAATTAAATGAAATAGAATTGATAAATATAATAAAACGACGTAAAAAGTATTAATCCACCTACACATTCACACATGTTGCACAAAGAGTTAACAACAAAATTGAAGAGATATGTGCTTAAAATTGCTTTGTATTAACACAAATATATTTCTTATCGCCGCTGAAAGCATGCAAAGCAATAAACCTATGCAAATATATTCTTTAGAGTATTGTTAGAGGCGTCTAGCAGAAGAAGCAAATTTTGTTAGCTGGATCCTTAAAATCGATTGCGCCTTATAAAAATTTTCAGACATAAAAAATGTATACACATAATTAAAAATGTGAACAAGATTTTAGCATAAAAACAAAAGACTATTGAAGGAGGCGAATAGATTTCGAATAATGTTGAAAGGCAAGTTAAAACTAGAGTTGTAGCCAAAAAATAATTTCACAAGGTCTCATTTCCATCGCAAATAAAGGTGGTTATAACCGGAAATTGTGAGCCAGCAGAAAAGCTTGATCATAAAGTATTAAATCATTTTATTTTATTCACAATAATATTTTATATTGATTCTGCAGAGATTTTTTTATATTCTTACGAGTACCACAATCAAAATCCAATTGAATGTCCATAGTCCTTACATTCCTTTTTCCAATAAATAGCATGAATTATGTTCATCTCCTGAGTGACAAGCCAATATAAAGTGAAAGCTAGCCGTGTGTATACATTTTAAATTTATAAATATAAATTAACGTTGAACAAAACCACATAAATTTAAGTACTGTGCACTAGTTTAAGATAAAACTCAAACACACCTTGTGAAGTAACATCAGATTACTGAAAATTGCATTAACCAACAAATGCCGCAATGCACAGTAGAGAAGCCATTGCATTAAGTTATAAATTAAATGCAATAATTATTACACAATTGCATTCAACTTATTACAATAATATTGTTAAATATAAATACTTCTTCAATATTTTCTAGCGATTTGTTTCAATTAAAACCACAATTTTGCTGCATAATCGAACAAGTAGAATGTTACAATATGTTGTCTCTTTTTCTGACATTTACTTACAACACTTAATCACAATGACCTACATAATTATAAAATTATTCTGATTTTATTTAATCATTTAAGTTTTCTGCTATATGTTTTTTTTTCGACTTTTATTTCGCAAGCATGAGAACGAATAAAAGTTTTTTATTAAATATTTTTACAGCTAAAAGTTTCGTGCAGCACCGGCTGAAAAATAATGCAGTTTGCCGAGAAAGAAAATTAAGCGGGGAAAAAAGAGTGAAAAAAATAAGTTTCGTATTGGTTGTTTTGCTCGTTTTACTTTCGAAACAAAATGAATGCAAATAGTAATGATTAATTGTAAATGAAGTAAGTTTAAGTATGAATGTATGCCCGATGTGCTTGTAGCAGAATATTTTTACTACAAATTGCAAAGCAAATTTACTCACTCGCACATACTTATTTATGCTGGCTGCAATTGTGCAATTTTTTAACATTCAAAATAAATGTAGTGTAAAGAGATCTGACACACTTTTTTCAGTTATCACGCTTAAATTAAAGAAATTATATTTCTACAAATTTCTCTTTGAGTTTGCTTTCGCTTCTTTCGCTTCACTTATAGTTGTTTTTTATTCAAATGAATTTCATTTAACAAGAAACGAAAATGCATAAGGCGCAAATTGAGTATCACTAAAGCGGAATTGGGATTTTCTTGAAGTCCTTTTCTGGCATTTTATTAGTGATATAACAACACCAACCGACAAGCATATTAATCATCTATGCTACTATCTTTTCCTTTTTAGAAGTTCAGAATTATTTTCAGAATTATTTTTAATACTTTTCTAAAACTCCCAAAACTGACGCCTAGTGCAGTCGCGAAAGATGAAAATTTTTTTTATAGAATTGAAGGAGAAGATTAGCTGTATGTGAAACCAGAATTTATAAAAACTATGACATTGCGAAGAAAATCGAAAAGCAAGAACCACTTTAAGGCTTGCCTACAAGCTCCTGAATATATAGCGCAAATAAACCAGTGTTTATAGACTAAAACTATTGTAGTGATAGAAAATTACAACTTGATCTAGCATCATATATAATAAAAAATCAAGGAAATAAATAAAAGCAGAGAAAGTGAAATAAAGAAACTACTTGTTACTTCTATATCTTGGAGGAATACCTTATTGATGAGCGGACTTACAGCAGTAATAAAATAACTTACTCAGCCTCTATGTCCTCACCGAGTCGAGCAACGGCTGACTTTGTTTGAAATATTTGTGAATTTTCTGTAAGGCGGGAAATATACAAATGCGTCCGTTTTGATGGAATCACACCATCATTACATGTCTTACAGAGTGTAAAAGGGACTAGGCTAGCAGAAGTCAACTGGACAATTCCACGGGAATAAGTAAGCCCCAGAGTTCAGCTTTTTACTTGTTCTCTAACTGATTATTGTTAAGCCTTCGGGAGCATCGTAGTGGTTGTGGTTTCGCAGGATCATTCACTTTTGACCTAGCATAGGGTGAAAGATCCAGGTCCAGTGAGCATGCTTGCCATGTGTTCTGGACCAGGAGATGGATAGTCTCAAACTCTTCAGCAAAGAGTGGGGGTGGCGACCTGCTCCGAGCACTTAAACTAGGAGTGACTAGAGGATAGAGATATCCGACGGTTTCCTAGGGCGAGGATGATGCTACATATCACCCACAGTGGCTTGGTCCTTTATTTCAAAGAGCTTGCAACCAAAGATAGATATAATGTAGTCTGTGCTCCTTACATGCTTAAAATGGTAGTAAATTTCAAGACTCTAAACATCAAAAAGGTCTACAAAAATCATCACAGTAGTATCGCTAATATCTGTACATTGTACACAATAAATTAGCTGTAGTGAACTACAGGGTAAGTAAGAAATATTAAAATTCCAATCAAAATATTTTTACAATTAAACAAACCAAAACCTAATTTGTTTTCAAACCAAGAGTAAGATTTATTTAAGTTACGTCTTGGTAACAAAGTAGGGTTTTTAAAAAAATAACCTATATGAAAATATACAAAATAGACGGCTCTCATACTAAATCAATACCCCGACATTTTTTATAAGTAGATCACTTTACAAAAAAAGTGATCTACTACAAATTATATTTAATTAAAAGGTTTTATCAAAAACAAGCGATGTGAACTTTTGATTTTGTTTTAATTTTTTTATTTAATATACGAAGGAATTCCTATAACAGTTTGCTTTATCTGTTATTTATTATTATTCAGCCACTGAAGACAATAAGAAGTGGGCACTTTAGATATCAGCCCAAACGAAGCACAGTGGGGCCAAATGCATGAAAAGTGGCGATTAATTCATAGAAGTCGTAATTTAAAAAAAAATATTTTTTATTAATGGATATTTATAAATACATAAAAAACCAACATTTAAAAAAAAGCAGAGTGAAAAAACACAATTTTTAACCCTTTATGGGCCATTTTGTGTTTTGTAAAAAATCCTCTTGTTTCTCATTCTTTGCTGTATCTTTGGAACGGTGCGCTTTAAATTATTCAATTAAATTGCAAATTAAAGCATACTAAATGTACTTTAAGAAAAATAAGTAATATTTTTAAAAATAATAAGGAATAAATATTTTATATGTATTTTTATTAGAAAATTTTTAAATTAAAATCATACCTTTTTTCTCGAAATTTTAAAATTTTGCTCAAAAATGCAACATTTGAAAATCTAATTGTTTTTTTTATTGATAAATAACCATAAACACACTATTTAAAAAAAATTTAATTAAATTCGGTTATTCTATTTTTTTTTTTTTTTTTTTTTTTTTTGAAAACAACAATTTTTTATTATAATCATTATTACCTTCAATGTTAGTATTTACTTCACATTCAATTTCATAATCATAAATTAAAAGGTTACAATAATCTTAATCTTCATCTCCATCTTCATCTCCATCTTCATCATCGCTATTCTAATTGCTGGGAAGTACAAGCAACACTAATGCAGATTTTGGCATTAGCTCTTTTTTCTTTTTAGAGCTATTGTATATGCTTGTTATAAACGGATCTGAACTTATGAGAAATCTATTAAAGATATCTTCCATCGTTTTTTCTCGACTGCATTTACGGGCAAAAGTCTCCCTATAACTTTTAAAATCTTTATTTCTGGCTTCCTGAGACTCTTCGGTTAGCTGACCAATTGGCAATGGCGATAATGATATAATTTCAGGCCCATGAATAAAATATTTGTGAAGAGTAGGAGGCATATAGTACCATGGATATTTTTTCACAAATAGCCTGGCAGTGTTATTAGCGAAGTTTGTAAATTTTTCAATGTTGACCTCAATACCACTAGAAACTACAATTAATATTGTGTGCATATTTTTTATCAACTCTAAATCAATATTAGTAATTTCAGCAGATACTTCTGCATTCTTAAAAAAACGTCTTGCAGTATTCCCGTCATTAGAGTTACCAAAACCAGGTTTTGGTTGATCAATGATCAATCCCGTTCTCTTTTTAAATTCGCGTTGAATACGACTTTTAGTTTCAGCAATAATTTTTTTTTCTTCGTCACTTCTTGCCTGCCATTTTTGAATTGGAAGTTTATATGCCAAGTGAATAAGACATTCAAAAAATCTTATCCAGCCAGTTTATATGATGGAAATTTCTCAGGTGCAACCTTTCTAATAACATTATATTGGTGGCGACTTAGCTTCGCTTCTACCAAAACGGACAGAGCTTCATCCGGAGTTAACTGCTGTGGTGGTACCTGTTCCATACTTTTTCGGTATTTTTTGGCTTTTGTTGGAGATGATATTATTTCTTAACAATTTTCGACTCATCTATTTTTCCAGCAGCTCTCAAGCTCATTTGTGTGGCGTAAGCCGAAACAGGCAAAGAAATTTGATATCTTATGTCTTTACATTTCTTAACTTTTGTTTTTTCTTTGCACTCTTCAAATGAGAGATCATTGCGACCTCTTTTTTGTTGTGGTTCTGGTGGTGGACTGAATGAGATTGAGGCATCCAGCCAATTCTTATTATTTTTTACAAAAATTTCATTCTTTCTATGACATTTTTGCCACCGAATCTCATAGCTAGAGCAAAAATTATGAAACATTGTCATAAAATCTACCATATCCGAAGGGTCGACACGTTTTATTACTTCCCATCTCAAAAGTTTAAATTTATCCTGAAGTGATTTAGGTTCTGCACTCCTCACACAATTATGCAACTCATGACGAGGAATGAAAATTGTTTTGGGACATGTTCCTAAAATTAATAAGATTTCTATTTGTTTAAAATTTGCAAAAAGTAATTCCTTTAAACCTGTACCGAATAATTTACACTTTCACAACACTTTAAATATGTAACATCACATCACAAAACATTGACAGCTAAAACAATAAATAAACGTGTCAGTACCGAATCAATAATACCCTACGGATGGATAGAAATTCTTAAAAATGTATTATCATTATATTAGTAGGTTGATATCACCAGCTTAAAACAAAATTAAAATTTTACTCGTATGATGCATGTATATGACCAACAGGACTCAAATAAATGACAATAATAAATAGGGATGGGAGCGTGACCTCCTTCAATTTTTCAAAATAGTGCACTCGTGCCATATACAATTTTCTAATAATTTAAAATTAACAAATGTTTAAGTAAAATTCATTGAAATATCATAAAGACATGTAAAATAATTTAATTAGTTTTATTCATAGTAAATAAACCCAACATACGCAATTACGTGAGCATGCGTGAATTAAAGTTACTCACGCCCCCATCTCTAATTAACAACACTTTTTTTAGCTACAATAACAACGACTATAACCAAAATAATGACAAAACAAAGTAAAAACAACTTGTGGATTTTTAGCATCTTGAGTTATTTCACAAAAACAACGATAACTCAAAAGTCGCCAAAAATCGCAAAAAATTATTCAATTATTCAACTTTAAGTGCTCACTTTAACTAAAGCAAACAACTTAAAAGTATAATTTTTGCAATTAGTGATGCAGAATTTTATCCACTTTCACCCGGTACCAAACACGATCATGAATTTTAAAGTTCATATTTTGAATTAATCGCCACTTTTCATTCATTTGGCCCCTTTGTGCGAAGGTAGATCGGTATAGTCTACGAATGCAGGAATTCTGGATATCTTGTCACCTTCACTTTAACAAGGTTGGAAAAAGAGCTCTAAAGAAACCGAAAACAACGACTAACTGAAAAAATAGTAAGATTATTACTCTAGGTCGTACCGACGGTCTTGCCTATTTGTTGTTAAAAACATCTGTTCCATCTATAGAAACTCCAGCTGGCATCCACGATATATAGATTCAATGTCGAACTTGAGAAAGTGTAAGTGAGAGAAAGGGGGTGTAATGATCTAGAAACGAGAGCATAGCCGATGCGGTTCATTACTGACTTTTAGTATGGTAGACATCCAAAGATCAACTAGGGATCAAAAGTATGATTGTGCTCATGTAGGAGTTACTTGATATGAGTGTTTGCGAAACTAAGTTTTCCATCAAAACACCTCGTCACAAGAAATTTCAACTGAAGTGCTAAAACGAGTTGCTTTCCGTAATTGGGTTTTGATTATTCGTTGTTCCAGTAGAACGAAAGGCTCGCTCACAAAGTTTTAGCAATGAAAAGATTTTCTAGACAATAATATTAAGGGCGAGCGATCTCCGTTTTAGAGCTTTAAACCGGCCGAACACAAATATTCATCAACTCGGAAGATGATCGTTTAATATTTTTTTAACAAAATGTTTCAATTTTACATCTTCAAGTAAACATTTCATGCGAGTAGGGATCAATTCTAACAACACGATATCCAAAACTTTTTATTTTTTCATAAATAGAATTAATACAATAATGCAAGAATGTTGCCAACTGAGCCAACTGCCTCTACAAATCACTCACTAAACTATTTTCGTTACAAATGACAGTTGAATAAAATTGTTTTTTTTTTTTACTCTAAAAAAAATATTTTATTTGAATAAACTTTTAAGTAGCATACGCTTAATATCCCATAGTGCTCAAAATCATTACGTGTAAATAATAATAAATTTGAACTAATCCAGGTATTTACAAGTGTTTAATTTGTTAGTTGTGGCGTTCATAAGTAAAGAAGCGAGTTATTGCAAAACGAAAAACGTTGCATTTGTTTTTGGTAAAACACAAATAGATACAAATTTACACAATTTTGTTTATTGCATTGTATAAAACATATAATAAATATACGCATTTGAATAGCAAAAATTATGGCCACACCACCGCATGGTGGTGACACTTAAATGTACTTGTCACATGAAATGCATTGCTGACAATTTACAAACAAGTTAAACAAATGTCTAAAATAATAATATTTATACCTGTTAAAAAAGTTCTACTAAACTTAGTTGTTTGTGTGTGAGTGGAGAGGTAAAATATAAAGTTGAGTGACATACAAAAAACAGCATGGCCAAGCATTGTATACTAGTAAGGACAACCCCCGCTGACAGTAAAACTTTGTATTAACTAACTTTGTATTACCAACTAAACTTTGTATAAACTATTTCAATAAGGCAATAAATATGAACCTGTTATCACGATAACTCTAGTTTACGTTTTATGCTATTAATAATATAATTTATTAAAGAACACCTGCACGTGGTGCAGTAAATTTCCAACCAAAAAGAAAAAAAATTATTTAGCATATTAACCTATTTTTACCCTTAATTTCCTATGAATTAGTAATAAACGCCCGTTTGTGTTGGCTAAAATACCAGATCTGCCAAATATAGGTTCGAGAATTTTGCTATAGGAAATGAATAAAAGTGGCCCATTAACGGTGGATATATGTTCAAACAAAGCAAGCGGCTGCATTTGCCTGAAGTTTTGCTCGAGTTGTATTTGTTATTATTATTTTTTTTTATTTTGTTGTATCGGAAATTTAAAAACCAGAAAAAAAACTCTAGGTTATCAAAAAATCAGAATTTTTAATTTTTATGGAAATTTTACCAAAAAAAAATAATAATTTACCAAGAAATTTTTTAAATGAGTTCAGTATTGCAAAATTTTTCTTGATAAATTAAGTTATGAACTTTGTTATGGTATAACACATTTTATTGTAATTTTGCTGTGTTGCTTGAATATAATTCCTATTTAATCAATTTGGCTTAAGATAATTGAGTTTTCTATAGAAAATATGGGGTAAAATCCATTAAAGAACTATACGAGCAGTAATGAAATGGTTATCATGAGTAGGTATTATGTTGTTTATGTCTCCTCCGCCAGTAAATGAAACAATATTGCTATTTTCACTCCTAACTGGCTGGTATGCATTCACATCGAAAGCGCTCGCCTTCGACTACAAACCAGCCAGTTAGGACAGAAAATAGCAATATCATGAGTAGGTATGTTTAAAGGAATCTAGCACAAATTAACGTAGATTAACTTAAATTATGATCGTTTTGTTCGCATTGGGGTCCTTTTATTTCAACATAATTTTATGAATTTTAGTTTCATAAAATTCCTAATATTTCGATTGCCGTTTTTGATCATCTTGAGATCAATATTATTTATTATATATAAAACACAAGAAGACAAGTTATGTTTATTGTCGTCCCCTGTGTACGTTTTTAAAATTTTCCACTAACTATTGTTCTTCCTCTATTTTTTATTTTGTATGTTCAATTTTTATGCGTCTATCTATACATTAGCGTGTACCGTGTATCGATTATGTATGCCTACTTGTGTTCTGTAATATATTCTCCTCTCTGTAGGAAATTATCTCATATAAAGAATCTGTTGCATATATCTTCTAATTGAATCTGTTGCAGCTACTAAAATTTGAACTTTTTCGAAGACAGCGAGATCAGTTTTCTAGTTTCAAGAGTTTTTGTTTTTCTTATATAAATTACATTTGTGGGATGCTAATCTTGTCTTCAATTTTATTCTAGTTGTCACCATTTAAATCATATACTAGATTAGACTTATCTATCTAATTTAATCTTGATTTCACTTTATTAAACAATTTTTTTTTGTTGAGTTGGTTGTCCTTATACTTAATATATAATAATTCTTGTTATAAATATTGGAATTTTTAAATCTCTCTGATAAAAAGGGAAGAGGGATTCAAATAATTAATAATTTTTTGTTGCTTCTCCATATTATCACTTATTTGTTATGTTCTATTTTTCAGCTTGCGTTCTGTTATTGGTTCTTATTACGTTATAAATTAATTTACTCTTCATTACTAATGTTTAAGCTCGTAAAATAAAGTTCGTTCCAATATTTATAATTATATTTCTGTATTGCTTCGAATAAAAGTTTATGTCTTAGTGTTTTCATGGAGTTTTTGTAACAGTCGAACTAAATTATATTTCCTTTGCCATGAATAATAATGCAAGAGTAAATAGAACTTGTCCATTAAAAGCATTCAAGGCTTTTAACGTATTATCCATTTGGCAAATTGTTTATATTCCCAACAAGTTTGCATATTTTGTCATCATTCTATGTTTAACATCCATTTTACCAAGAATTCAATAATTTTAATAATTTATCCATTGTTATATCTACAGTAACTAGAAATACTAAAGCCCCATCAGTATTTCTTAATTTTTGATACAAGACTTCAATATTTGTGTAAGTTTGTCTGGTATTTTCCATTATTATTAACTTTGTAATATATTAATCGCAATATTTCCTGGAATGCTTGGAAACAATCAAATAACATCGAATTATATTATTATCTCATCTTAATCGATGTTTTTATTGTCTTTTATACTTTTAAATTCTTTTGCGTCCTTATTGACTTTTGACTTTAAACTTGATGTCCTTCAAATATTAATTACATATTTTCTAAATTCATATCATGGTATGCATGAGTAAAGTTTGTTCCAAAGAATAACTAAAAACTATACAAATTTATTAGGTTATTCAAAAACTGACTGGTATATATATATAAGTCTACATTAAAGTTCATACTGACTTGAGTAACACAGTTAAGCAAGTAGGTATAATAATTGACAAAATTCGTTTTATGATGTTTATACTTAAAGAGTTATCAACAAATTGAAATAGTTTATCAAAATTGGTACATATGCTTCTCAGCGGATCAGCATAGGCATAGTTTTACTTGCCAGCGGATGAAAGTAACATATCGGAACTTTACGTCAATCAATAATCCAAATCATGGGACGGAGCATACTAATTCCAAAGGTTGGCTGCCCAACAAAAAGTTGACACTGGTATAGTTCGATAAGTTCCTTTGCCCATCTTTTAACAAAAGAAAGAACGTCTCTAGCCTTATTGACCATTATATCATCCCCCCGGGGGCACATTATAGTATTTTTGGAACCTACTATTCCATTTAGATTTGTGTCTTGCGGGGTAAAAGGGAGCCCAGGCCCCTCAAAGGCTAGTAGGAGTCACCTGGACAATCCACATATTTCCACGGGAAATCAGTTGCCCCAGAGTACAATATTTGCTCTCTTTAGACAAAAAATGTGCTCTGACTGGTTATTGAGGTTGGCCCCTATATGGGAGTATCGTGGTGGTTGTGGTTTCGGACCCTCGTGAGAGTTTGTGGGTCGGACCATTCAAATTAACACAATGAATGGTTCAGGTCCAGTGAGTATGAATGCTGGCGTGTTCTTGATAAATAAGAGCTTCATGCGTTCTGGACCAGGAGTTGGAAAGTCTCCAACTCCTCAGCAAGGAGTGAGGGCACGGCCTACTCCGGACTTTCTAAATTGCTACTAGAAGTGACTGGAGGATATACGTATCTGAAGGCCTTCTAGGGCGTAGTTGGTGTCCAATCAACTAAGTGGTTTAACTACCATCTGATTATGACCTCGCGGTCGGTGCAGATGTAAAACAAATCACACATTGACCATTATATCAATGTGTGGATTAAAAATTTACGTCAAGCAATATAACCAAATCAGGAAAGGAGGTTACTGATTCCAAAAGTTTTCTTCCAGCCAAAAAGTAGACACTAACAATATGCACCCTGGTAAATCTCATGTGCTTGCATTTATGAGTGTTTAATTCGATTAGGTTCATATTGCACCAAGTATAAAATTTTTCGGTATAATGTTGCAAGCTAAAATAATCCGAATATTATTTGTATGTGAGAAAAATTTTTACCTCATCAGTTAACATAAGTGTGTTGCAATATTTTATAACATTTGGCACTGCAGAACTAGCATTTATAAGTTTGCTATATTTAATCAAATTCAGGAGTATTATCGCTTTCTAGAGATGAGTAATTCTGGCTTCTTCATTAGAGATACCGAATACTTTGATCCTGCTGCAACCTCACAGTAATAAGAGCAAAAGTAATCAAAAAAATTAATAAAACGTTGTTATGTTACTTTAAAAACTATTTTGCAGTCTCTTTTAAAAATTTTTATCTTCCTCAAATTATAAAATTAAAGATTCCTTTCGTCTCTAAATAATATTTTCCCGATAAATGTAAAATACAAATTAAAATAAACCAACAACTTTCAACTGTTGCACTGTTGAATTCAGTCATGTTTAAATGCAATTTCATAGTATTACAAAGACACCACCTGACATCCGGTAACTATAGTGTCACATCATAATTGAGTTAAATGTCAAGGACCATGACAACTTTCTTTGAAAACTGTACAATCATTTATTAATGCTATTGCATTTACTAATAATAAAAACAACAAAACAACAATACTAAAAATATGAGGTCCACAATATTATTTTATAAAAGTCATTTTAAACATAATACATTTTAATTGGACATGAAAATGTATTTTTAGTATGACCTTTTTTAAGTTCAAAAGTTTAAAATAAATATAATACATGAAATGACATTTAGTATTTTTTAACAAAATTATCTTAATATTTATATATATTAATGACTATAAAACACAAACATGCATTCACATATACTTATACTTACATGGTTATATAGCTGTGTGACTTTATATCAATTCTGATCCTTAATTAACCTTGTACTCTTTATAACGTTTAATTTTTTTTTATATAAAAAATATGTAAAAGTGAAACCGACTGCTCCAAACAACATAAATGAGAAAATTAAAATATAAAATAGTATGCAATCGAAGTCATTATAAATTTTTGTGTTTGTACAAATTTTAAAGTTTCTTTGTTATTGTTTTTCCTTTGATTAATTTTTTATTCTTATTTTTTTTTTTGGAAACTTTTCAGTTTCATTGCGAATACAAGAATTTTTAAGAAAACTTTTAAATCTGTTTAAATGTATTAATTCTTTTAACTTTTTTTGGGAGTTTAAGGATTTAAATTTAAATTTTCTATTTTCATTATTTATTTTATAGAAGGACTTCCATTGTAATTTAAACAAGAAGTGTATTAATTACAATTTGATTTACCAATATAAATATATATCACACTTGAAAGAAAACTTGATCAAAAAACTTATTAAGATATTTTTTCTATGGCAAGTTTATATATCTGTTTAATTATACACCGCTTTGTAAACGTTGAAACTTTTATTAATTTTGTTTTTATAATTTTCCCTTTTCAATAATTATAGTTAATTGACCTTTTTAATATTTTATATATATTCTTTTCTTTAAGCACCAGGTCTTTATATAAAATTTAAGTTAGTTTTTAAATTTTGTTTTCGATATTTCGCCACACTGTAACGGTGAAAGTCGTACCTCGTTTTCACCTACACAAAATCACCACCTTATTAATTCTTTTCTTAATTTTAAAATGAATTATTTTTATTATTATAACTTATTGTTATTATCATTACTAGTATTATTATTACTCATTGTTATTCCTTATTTTTATTATTATTGTTGAATTCATTCATTAATGTAAAATTTATGAATTATTATATTTAATTTATTATTTTATTACTTTTATTTTTATTCGACCTTTTTTTAAATTTTATTAAATATGAAATAATCTTTTAACGGTCTTTTTAAATAATTTAACGATTTTATTTTTTTCCGATATTTCGCTTTCCTGTGGAAAGCTTCTTCAGGAAATTATTTTTTATATTTAACAAAAACAAAAAATTATAACAATTTGAAAATAAAAAAAAAAAAAAAAAAAAAAAAAACAGAATTTTCCTTTAAGGCCTATTTGCTCTTGCATTAATTCCCCGGCCTATGGACTGTGCAAGTATATAACCAATATTCTTAAGGTGATAACAGGACAATCAGTATATAATATTAGAAATTCGTTGGAATTTAAGAATAAAACCAAGAGAATAAATATACAAGATAATGATAGATTGTTTTCATTTGATGTAGTTTCACTTTTTCCAAGTATTCCTGTAGGTTTAGCTTTGAGTATTATAGAGGAAAAATGGCAGATTATAGAACAAAATACGAATATTGAGAAGGAATTATTTTTACGTATTCTTAAGTTTTGCATAGAAGACAATAGGTATTTTCAATTTGATAATAGGATAGGATATATCAACAGAAGGAGGGTCTCCCTATGGGCTCTCCAGCATCTCCAATTTTAGCTGATATTGTGATGGAGAAATTACTAAATTCATGTATTAGTAAAATGCATATTAAACCTAAGATAATCACAAAATATGTGGATGATTTATTTTGTATAACTTCAGAAGATGCAGTGGATGATATTTTGTCAGAATTGAATAGTTTCCATCCGGATATTAAATTTACGATTGAAAGAGAATTAGAATCTAGACTTCCATATTTAGATATATTGATAATAAGGAAGAAAAGTAAGTTAGTATTTGATTGGTATAAGAAACCAACATCTTCTGGAAGAATTATTAATTTTTATTCAAAACATCCAAGGAAAATGATAATAAACACAGCGAAAAATATGATAGACAGAATATTGACTATAAGTGATAGAGAATTTCATTTGAAGAACAAAGATACAATAAGAGATATACTTAATGATGATTTTCCAGTAGAATTAACTAACAGGTTAATTAGACAATATGGTAGTTATAGGCATAATTTAGGAAATACTACGGCAGAACCAAGAAATTATAAATCATTAACTTATATTCCTGGAATATCAGAAAGATTAAGAAAGTCTAAAATATATGACACAGATAGATATATAGTTGCACACAAAACATATAACACATTAAATAAATTATTTAGCAGTATGAAGGATAAAATAGGGAAAATGGAAATATCTGATGTAGTATATAGGATACCATGTGGAGGAAATGACCAGGTGAACTGTGACAAAGTTTATATTGGGACAACAAAGAATAAACTTAAAACAAGATTAGCTGGTCATAGATGTGACCAGAAATATAGGAATATTTCAACACAGAAGACATCCTTATCTTCACATTGTAAGAAATATAATCATTATCCAAAGTTTGATGAAACATCAGTATTAGATATAGAAAAAAACTACAAGAGACGTTATATGTTAGAAATGTTAGAAATTGTTAATGTACCAAATGTAAGGAGAATAAATTTCAAAACAGACACAGACAATTTAGCGCAGAATTATAGGTACTTAATACAAAAGACACATAATTTGTTATAATTATTTCATAGGAAAAATTTGTTATTTAATTTCCGTTTGTTTGTTTTTGTATGTTTAAATATTTGAAATTTTAATTTTTGTATGTTTGTATGTATGAAGAAAATTATTTTATATGTTTTGTCAAATGTTTTCAAAAATTTTTTATTTTCAAATTGTTATAATTTTTTGTTTTTGTTAAATATAAAAAATAATTTCCTGAAGAAGCTTTCCACAGGAAAGCGAAATATCGGAAAAAAATAAAATCGTTAAATTATTTAAAAAGACCGTTAAAAGATTATTTCATATTTAATAAAATTTATTATTTTATTTAAATTAACGGTCGGGAACGTAAAAGCGCCACCTGTGAGTCAGAAACAACATGATCAACAATACAATCAGCTGTGATACAGATCAAAACTCACCACTGAGAGTTGACAAGCAACTATGACGGATAATATGGGTGTGTGTGTGTGAATGTGTGTACCCACGCATTGGTATAAAAGGCGGAATATTTTATTAAATATTTCAATTGGCACGCAGCTGGCCTACAGGTAAGAAGTCTTTTGGACAGGAATTTAATATTCCGCATTAACTTCTTATCAGTAGACTGCAAGTAGATCGCCTGTAAATAAGAAGTCTGTTGGACAGGAATTTAATATTCCGCAATAACTTCTTATTAGCAGAAGGCAAGCATATCGCCAACAGATAGGAACTTTGAACAGGAGTTTAATACTCCGCAATAGCTTCTTGTCTGCCGATCGCCTGAAGGAGAAGAAGCCTGTTGGACAGGAATTTAATATTCCGCAACAACTTCTTACCCTTAGCTAGCACGCAGCTTGTCGCCATAAGTAGAGAGACCGTTTTCTTTGCGGCTGCCGTCTGTACCGCAGCCATCTCTGCTGCTGCCGTCTGTACCGCAGCTATCTTTGCTGCTCTGACGTCCGTACCGCTGCCAGGTACTACTGTTGACGACATCTTTGCTGCTGACGCCAGTACCGCTACCAGGTACTACCAGTGCCGCAGCCATCTTTACTGCTGCAGTCCGTATCACAGCCATCTCTGCTGCTGCCGCCAGTGCCGCAGCCATCTTTATTGCTGCCGCCTGTATCGCAGTCCTCTTTGCTGCTGTCGCCAGTACCGCTGCCATCTGTATCGTTGCCCTCCGTCTTTACGTGCTGACTCCCCGTCCCACGACTGCAGTTCCCGACCGCACTTGTAGCAATCAGTCCCTTTGTAAAAATTAGTAAATAAATAAACTTGGCGATACGTTTTATAACGTTATTCGAACATTAAGTGTCACTCCTTCCAAAAACAGAGCTGGTAGGTAATGGAAAGAAAATTTGCAACGACCCTGGCCGCCGCTGTCGCTATCCCAGCAACCAGCGGAAACGTGTCGTTACAACACCATAGGGTGGTATCTGCAGGAAAATATTGTTTTGAATTTATTTGTCAACAATTTTTTATTTATTGACAAATTCGTGAAATTGTTTATGCACTGTTTTGCTAAAGATGCCACCTAATGGTGTGGCGAAATATCGAAAACAAAAATTTACTTAATTTTTATAAAAAGAAGAAAAAAATATTTGTAAAATTTTCAATTTTTTGTTGATTTTGTTTTTGTTGTAAATTTTCTACTTTTACCAATATTAAGTTTAAATATTTGTGTATTTTCGATTTGTTTGTGTTTTTTAGTCAAAATTTCAATTTATTTTTTCTTTTTTTTAATTTAAGCTAATATTTCGAAGGTTCTGTTTACGAAGCATAAAATTGTCTCACTATTGTTTTCGCTACAATCTCTCCCCGTCTGTTTATCACATGCATTTTTCTTTGGAACTGTAAAAGGTTGTCCTGAAACTTTTACAGAAGGTAGCTAGCCACAATAACAACAATAACATAACAACGAGAAGTTTAAATTAAAAGGTATTTTAAAAGCAACGTGTTACTTTAAATATATATATATTGCTTTAGTTCCGTAACCATAATAGGCACCGAGTGTACAAAAAAAATTAATATGCCTGCTTCAAAAATTAAGCTTTAATAATAAAATTAAAAATTAATTCCGTAATTTCGTTAAATAACAGAAGCTTCTTGAAATTTTGCACTAAGTATGCCCTGCTATATCTCCTATGAGGACAAGAGAAAAAAATAAAATGAAATAAAATGAAGGGTATCCCGATAGTAAAGTTGTAGTGGCCTTATTTTTTTGTAGCATAATAGTCTATAAGTAAGCATTTATGTAGAGTACGTATAGCTACTTCGCTATAAGTATAACAAAATTAAATTAACAGGTGTTTCAATTGTAACGCTATTTTCTCTATGCCTTATTTCAAATTTAGCCAAATAATGTATTAATAACAAGATTTCTGTAACAAGTTTACAAAATAAATGTACAACTTAAAGGTGGCTCATGCATTGATTGTAGGGAACCCTTCATGTATGACTTCACTTCGCACTTGCCGAACTGTTTTATTTAATTTTCTGATTTTCTAGTATTTCTCTTATTTTTCTTTCGAAAAGTGTTACACTTTATAATAAATTTTCCACGTTTCGTTGAAATATTAATTTGTTGTTGTTATATTTATTTGTTTATTATAAGACTTTGAGCTTTCAGTGAATTTTAATTTAATTTCTTCCGTATTTTCTAGCGTCAATTAACACTTTTATTGGTAACCTATTGCTAATTCTTTTGTAAGCTATAAATTTCAAATAAATTTCAATGTTTTTACTAAATTGGTTGGTTTATAATTTTAATGAACCTTAAAAAAAATTGTGTAAAATTTCGATCACTTGGTGCATCATACTTCGCATATGTGTTTATTGGTTTTTGTTAAGTTTTGAGATTATTTGTTAGATTTTGGTATCTGTTAGGTCACCATATAACCAGTATTTTTACTTATTCATTTTACCTATTTTTACCTATTAATTTTTTAACCTTTTCACTTGACTACGGTAATTTGGCATAATTTTGTATACTACAAGCCCACTGTAATTGTTTTGATATTGACATTTATTTTTATTTTTAATATTTGTTTCTCACTTAAATATGTATATTGTTGTTGTGGAAAGGAACGCAATGTATTTTTCTTGTTGGTGCAGTAACATTTTTAGACTGTTTCATTCGAGGTGAAAATCGAATATTACAACAACAACAATAGTGGGGTGCCTTGGGGGTATACATATGTATATTTGCGACGTTTTAGGCTTAAATGAATTAATTTGAAAATAAAGAGATATTATTAAATTGGAATTCGAGTAACAACTTGTTTTCGTAAACTAAGGAAATTACTGCCCAAAGAACTTTCAAACAGCAATATAGACAACAATTTAAAATAGACTTAATTGCTCCACATTGCTGCCGGTGAAGAAAATCCTTTCCATTGCACAGCATCTAAATTACAACAAAATGAAAAATTTGGAAAAAAAAATTGCCGACTGGCAATACGTACTTTAGAAATAAAGAAAATATTATAGCACCAGCATATTCATTCATATTTAAATATAAATTTTGTCGGCATTATCGGTATAACTGCTCCAGTGTGCGAAATTTTAAAATATTTACTATTTCAATAAAATGCAGGCGACTTTTGCTGGAAAATTACGTGTGAATGCTGTTCCTATTTGTCAATTAAATACTTTTTAAAGTCTTAGCGTGCTGTCATACACGTAGCAAGTATTGTGACATTGACATCTTTGTTGTAAAATTTGTTTTTGTTTTAAATGTAAACTTTAAGGTCTACACATAATGCTCAAAACCAGATGTATAATTATTTATATCAAGTATTTTGAAGTGTTCTTTTAAAGTAATTTCATTGCCAGGGTAAGAGCATAATTTATGTGCTTATTTTTTAACCAGATTTTAATTATAAATATTAAACTGAATATAAGTTTATTTTTTTTGATAATTTTTATAGTTCTTTTAAACGATCTTTTTTATCTTTAATAAATATCTTTTTTCTTTTTTAAGATCTTTTTTTATATATTTTTTCTATTCAATATTTCGCTTTCCTTTGGAAAGCTTCTTCAGGAAAAAATTTTATATTTTTGAAAACAAAAAAATTATTAACAAATTGAAAAAATGTTTCAAAACATTAAAATATAAAATTTTTTCCTGAAGAAGCTTTCCATTGGAAAGCGAAATATTGAAAAGAAAAAATATATAAAAAAAGATCTTAAAAAAGAAAAAAGATATTTATTGTTTATTTTTTTATTTTTAAGATGCATTAGGGGCAATGTAATTTAAGAATAATTTTTTTTTATAAAACAATTATTGTTTCGTGAATAATACGGAACATAAGGAAGCAATACGTAACGAATGACATGTCTTTTAAAAACTATTCCCTCGTAATTCGGCATAATTATTTTACTTTTTTTGGTTTGCACACAGACGCTATTAAGAGTATGTGAGACTTTTACTTAGCTGCAACAAATAAAATATGCTTTCTAATATGCAATATCAACTAAGCAGTCCTTACTTAAAAATGTAATGAAACTGTTCACATAAAAGCAACTTGGTTCCAGACTCCATTATCTAGTAACCTAGAGTAACTATTATATTGTTTAATTCATTACTGGAATCATATTGCTGTCTAATAAGTTAATGACTTTGATAGTACTTAAGAAAAATTTATCAAACTTGATATTTATCTTTTATTTATTTATATTTTAGTTTTGTCGATAGCTAACAAATAAAGTCTTTGCACACACATTTAGCCGAGAATAAAACCAAAGCGTTTTAAAAGCAGCAGTTTCATTTTATTGTTACATTTATTGTTTTTAAAAACCAAACTATATTGATATAATGTATATAAAAATGGGACAGTGGTTAAAATTTCGGTAGAATTCATTTTGCTCAGAGCAACAGTGTTTTCTGACACTTTGTTTTAAAAGCATTAATTATACAAAACCATTACTATAAGTAAAATTCTAGTTAAATATCTTATTTAAAGTCAGTTGTCAGTTTACCAAAAAATAAATACCAGCCGTCAGCTACAAGATCTGTAGAGACGGAGCAACCGACTTATAATGAAACACACTACACAAAACCAGATATACGCAAAGCTTCCAATGTTGCAATAGCAGTAGCCGTTTTTAGTTATACCTGCCCGGTCTCCTAAAGTAAAGGAGGCTTTCTGCCTATGCCCCCAAATTGGGTACCTCTAGCATAAAATTTTTTTTGAAATGGCATAAAAAGTTTTGTCATAATGTTGTGAGGGTACAAAGGTAAAAAAAATACAATGTTATTTTTTCAGTTTAACACAAAATGTGTTTGTAGAAATTTTTCTAACTTGATTAGAAGGCAAGATTTGCAAAACTTCTACAACTTAACTGTAAGCTCTTTATACAAGTTTCATTTACTTTTAAACTGTAAATTTTACGATGAAATGGTTGTTGGAAGTAAAATATATAGTTGGAATTACCACAAAATCCAAACGGATCGAGATATTCTTACAAAATTTTGAAGCAATTTATATAGAGGATTAATCAAATATTAAATTCTAATTTTTTTAATTTAAACACATAATTCCTAAAACGGGGAAATGCCCTAGCTTTCTTAACTATCAAATCCTTTTTGGAGTAGGTAGCCAAGAGATGAAGCAATGCACTCCGAGGAATTTTGATGTAATTCAACACTTTGTTTCAAAATTTGCTATGTTTGGGTAAGGCTAGAGGGTGAACCGCTACAATTTTTATTTTATTCATATTTATGATATATCCTTAAAACCCTTAAAATAGTTCAAAAAAATTTACTAGTACAAAAGTAAGTTTCAATTATATATAAGCAAAAAAAACATACCACCTTTTTTAGTTAAATCCATAAAAAACAGTAGTTTTGAGATTTTCCAATTTCAGAGGCTTGGAGTTTTTTAACGAAGCATGCTTTTAGAACCAAACTGATTATTGCTTTATTACTAACTTTAGAAAGATTGCAATATCTAAGAATAATAATTAAAACACAAATAAATGCACCACGTGAAAAAGGTTAAGTTAAGGTCGGCCAAAAATTAAAAGAAAATTTAACCCGATCTCCTCCAAAACTAAAAGAGGTAAGCACATTAAGTTCAAATACTCTTAACATTTGAGTAATAAATAAATAAAAATTTCCCAAAATTTTTATGTCTGAAATGGCCAACTTTGAGTGCATATCTAAAAGCCCTCTTTACCCTTGATAACCGATAATCCGCACCAACGTTCAGAAATATCCCTACTTGGTCTTTATCAAATTTTATTGGCTATCTTCAGTTATTCAAGAGTGGCCGAATTATTTCCAAAATATTTCAAGAGAACTGTTGAAGTAAAACGATTAAAATATAAAAAGTTAACGATCCGGCTAATTTAAAGATCTGCAATTTTCGATTTTTTCAGATGAAAAGTAAAAGTAGCATAAAAATTATTGCTTCATTCACGGTCAACACGGTGTTCGAGAAAAGGCTACATTTTTTTAAGTTTTTTTATGTTGTTACTAGAAAACCGAAAAATCGAAATTTCACTTAACAATTCACCGACCTATTACAGAGAAATTTTATTTGAACAAAAAATTTTAATTTCATTAACAAATTTAAAAACAAAAATTTACCAAGAAGACAAATAAATTATAAACAAAATATCTCCATTGAAATATGGAATTTCTTTCTCGTCTACTCACGATTAAGCCTGCGCTATGAAGAAGCGAATTTAATTTCGGGTTTAGCTGATAAATTTAATTTTAAGTTTTTTTTTTTAATGGAAACTGTATTAAAAAAAATAAAGGTGTTGTAGGATTTGTACTAAGTCAAGAAGTATTTAGCAATATTGGCAAAGTTCTGTACACAAACAAAAATAAAGTAACATTGCCATTTTGACGTGCATATCACTAAATATATACTTAAGCTTTTAATTATAAAAACAGCCACTTTAAAAGTAAAATTATACAAAAATATTTTTTAATTATTTAGGCAAATGAATAATTTTGTTACCTGTTTCAACAATATTTTTACTTAAAGCCTAAATTAATCAAAAACAAATAAATGAAAACACTATAATTTAAGTACACATTAGCATGCATAAATAACAATAAAATGAGAGAGAAAATTTCAATTACTATAAACTAGTTGTAGGTCTTTTTCTTATATATATATATATATATATATATATATTTTTTTTTTATTTCTTTCAACACGATAGAAAATATAAGTTGTTAACTAGGTCTGGGATCACCACTAATTACATACATGCGCCAATAACTAAATACATATTTTCCACATTTACATAAATACCAATACAAAAATAAAATAACACCATAAGGTTTAATATAGTTAAAACCTAATTAAGAAAGCAATGGCCAAGATGATGAGTGTAGCAAATAAGGTCACTTGACTTGATATCACGATAAATTTAAGAAACAAACACTCCGTTGTACGAAAAACCAACAATACTAAATTTGCAATTCGTTGTATAACATTAATCATTCTAATCTATAATTTTGCACTAATAAAATTTTTAAAATAATAATTTTTTTTTTTAATTTAACATGAGAAACAACAGACACGAAATATATAATACGTGGTTATACATTAAAAAAAAGCAAACAAACAAAAAGACGATAAATTAACCTCGGTACAACCCTTACCCACATATTCTCGCAAAAAGAAAAATAAGTAACAAAGAAAACAAAGTCGTATGATGCAACAGACAAAATGTAGCCCCAAGGATTTAAAAAAAATATGAATCATAAAAAAACTAAAACTTTTTGAAAAATAAATGAAAATAAAATAAACCAGAGATATGTGTATGAATAAAGAACTCTTTATCTCTTTAAACGTTAAAATATTCAAGGCAAAACAACGGTCTTAAAATAAGAAAATACAAAAGTAATGGTTTCTAAATGGAAAACTAGTCTTACAGAATATTCTTTTGCAAAAAAAAAAGAAAGCATCGAAAATAAAGTTGTCAGCTGTTCTACATATTTTTGTTTTTAATTAGGAGAAGCAATTGTTTTAGTTAGAAGAATTTATTGTTTAAAAAATGACTTTTTTTAAAAAGTTGTACGAAACTAATTTTTTATTGTATTAAAAACAGTTGCAAGTTCATTAATACAAAAAAAAACCAAAACAAAAGGTGAAAATAAAACTAGGAGCGGTCGTATATGAAAAACTTTCTTGTTTTAGGCTGCTGAATGGAGAAATTTATTATGAAGCGCAGTGGAGCCTAGCAAAGCGTAAAAAGTGCCAACGCCTAAAGTCTAAAAGTGTCCGCATAGATTAAATGGTAAAAAAGCATATCTGCAACAGGTTTGCCATTGCTTTCTTTCTATTGCATAAAATAGCACACAAATAAATTCTGTGAAATATTGTTAAAAGAGAAGAGGCTTTTTAATCTCTAAGAAAAATAAAATTGATCTGATAGTAATTTCCACCAAGAAAACGATTTCAATTACTTAAGTAACATTATTTTTTACTATATTCTTAATACGGAACAAACTATTCCAAAGTTACAAGGAAATAAAAAGTATTGTTACGGATGTGTCTTGCTTAAGTTTTAAAAGTAAATAATTAAGCAATAAAGTAAACTACTGGGTTTATTGTTTACTAACTTCGTGGCTTGCTAAAAAAACTTATGCACAACAACAAAATTTGTAGTTACAAACTGCGTAAAAATTTTATAAACGCAAACAACAAATCTGTATGCTGTTTACCATTTGCGTAGTTTTTTAAGAAAACTTATCTACAAAAGACAACAACAAAAAGAAACTTTGTCAGTATAAAAAAAATACACACAGACATTGTGGCGCCTATACATTGAATAAACAACATACAACAACAAAATATGATACAAAGTGAGTAGAAGATTCTTAAATTTTCTAGACTTTTAATGGACAAGTATAAAAGGGCAGTGTATGAGCGGATAGTCAGTCAGTGTAAAAATAAACTTCGTGAAATAAAGACGTGCATTTTAAGTAAATTGTTCTGTAGTATGAACTTTGTCTAGTTGAGGTAAATAAATTTGTAATTAAATTTAAAAACTCTAAAATCTGGTGTTATTTATTTTGCAATAAAAAACTCATAACAAAACGTTTATAAAAGGTATAAACGTAACAGTATGGTCAAATTGGCATGAATTATATGGTTGTAGTCAATTTCAATTATTAGAGATAATAATGTTGTTGTTATTATTAAAATTGTATTATCAACTATCATTAATAGTATTATTGTAAACAACAAAATTTATGTTTAAAATATAGATACATATAATAACAAAATAGTAGCGTATTATGATAAAAAATTAATAAAATTATTTTGCGAAATTTTGCAATTGTATAAAAAACAATATTTGTGTGTTTTTACACACCAAAAACTAATTACGTTCTCTGTAGCAATACATTATTGTGGTAAATAAATTAAAGTAATATTAAACATATCCTTCAACAGGATAAATAATTTGATGTGATCGAAAAGAGAAGAATTCCAACGATTTTGAAAAAATTTAGAATGGCCAGTATGACACACAACATGCAGATTGGTCCAGCAACTACTTCATGAACGTACTGTAGTGGAATATCCCAAACAATTTCAGAAAGTGAAAAAATTTTAACTTTTTTAGTCACTTTTGGGAATCATTTGGGAAGATTGGTAAAAAGTACTACCTGAACAACTATTTTTCCATAATCGCCGCAATTCTTCTCGAAGATTACAATTCTAACTACTATTAAGTGATGAATAGTATTGGTTACTACAAGGTATGCTATGTTCAAAAAAATTGATTTAAGTCTGCATTAGTAAAATTCAAATTTATCTTTACACATATAACAGTTTATGTTTACCATTTAACAATTACACGGCACAAAAATTCAGTAAATTGCCTTGAAATTTACTTTATTTGAAAGATAAAAACTTTCTGGTATTATAATTTATTGGCTGTCTAATCTTGAAATTCAATTTTCGATAACTTTTTCCAAGATTTGTATACCGGCGAATGTTGTCCTCCAAGTGGACAATCTTTACTAGCATATCGGGGTTATCTAGCGACTTAACATATCCCCTCAAAAAAATATACTAGTGGCATTTAATCGCTCGATCTTGGAAGCAAATTCATTAGTTCGAAATGTGAAATTAGGCGGTTATCAGACGTTTCCTTCAATAAATCAGTTGTGACAGGAGGCGTGTTGATGCCACAGCTCCTACGAATCATGGCTATTTATTGATAACCGAAAAAGTATGTCGGTAACCATAACGTTCTGACTAGCATTATTTTTAATGGAGTACGGGCCAATGCTTCCACTAGTCAATGAAGCAAATGATAAACCACAAAATGCCAAATTACTTGACAGCTAACAAAATAAAAGTCAATTAAAAATGATTGCCAACTTAAAGTTCTACACCTCCACAAAGTACAAGTGTTTGTACCTATAAATTGTTGTTAATAATTTAAATATGATAAAATTATTCGTATCTAATTATTTTAGATGCTGGTTAAAAAATCTTATAAAGATGAGTAAAAGTCGCGTCTTGTATGGTGCTCACTTTAATTTTAGTTTTACTGTGTAAACATTTTTTCGTTTTGTTTCTAAAGTGGCCTTAACAATACACTTTCCGTAATTATTTATGCGAAGAGCTATTACGGTTTCAGACCTATGTCAGACAGGCATTTCAATAATATTCATCCATTCTGTGTTACGTTTCACTCTTCGGATTCGAAATCCATAAACCGCTTTGTGTGATACTGTTTTTGTTGAAACGTTAAAATTTTACCTCAGTCATTTTGAAGATTTTCCATTAAAACGACTTATTTACATAAATGTTGTCACAAATTAAATTTTTCATTTATTTTTAAATACTAAATAAAAATATATACAAATAAATTTAAATAAATAAATAAATAAATAAAAATAATAAGAAAATAAAAAGGCGTCATGAATAACCAGCAGTGAGTTGCAATTTTAGCATAAAACATTAGTTTGATTACCTTTTTCCAAACAAAATAATTTTTATTTGTTTTCTTAAATAGCACACAAACACTTGATTTCCATGTGCATGGCTATTTAACTTTGTTGTATTACTCAAACGAAAGTTTGCCTTTGTGTGCTATATTTACTGTAGTTTTCGTTACAAAACTGTGGGCATAGTAAATTAGCTCAAAATTATGCCAAAGTAATGTGGCAAGCAAAAAAATATTTAAACATTTGGTGACTTTTGAAAATAAACAAAAGCTTAAAATAAAATGGAATGCTGAAAATGTCTGGGCATTTATTTTAATAGCACTCATTTTGTTTATTTTTTAAATTTCAATTGTTGGTCGTTTACTGAATCGACCGCCATTGTTTGGATGAACGCTGGATTTCGAAACATTATAAATGTCTTCTAAAAAAAATATAGAGACGAATTTGTTTTGAGAGATGAATAAAAATGCCTTCACGATTAGTCTTTAAAAGGAAGAAAATGAGGTGATTTTCAATTCTATTTTATATTGTTACAATTAAAACATCAAGTTGTAGTAAAAATTGTTCTTGATAACCGTAACAGTTTTAACAATTGTAAATTACTTAATTTATATAATATAGAAATTATGAACAGGAGAGTGTCGCACTACTTAAAAATATAAATTTTGATTAATGAAAATTTCACAACTCCCAAATTATTTTTGTAAAAATCCAAAAAAGAATTTGCTTGCGGTAAAAGAGTGACTGATGCCTTTGCAGAGGAGATGTTCTAATAGCATGATGGATTTAAAATAAGTGCTATTTTTAATTGATAGAATTAAAAAAGTATGCTTTAAAGTTGCTATTTTCATTAAAAATAGACATAGTTATTTTTTTAAATCATATTCTCTTTAAAACCTTTTGTATAAAATAACTTTTTTTATCGTATAAATATTTTATAATTTTGTCAATAATATCTTTAAACTGAAATCGAATAGACTTAATTCTTCACGAATATGTTTAAAAAACGTCTACCTTGCTATTTAAAGAGAAAATAATTCTTCTTCTTTATGTTAAAAATTTCAGGTTAATCGATATCGGTTCCACTATGCTGCTAATAGCTAAAAAAAAGCTTCACCAAAAGAAATTAAAAAGTAAAATTATTGATTTTAAAAAATAGTTGTGTTCTAAACTATTATACTTTTCTTTCTTTTCCTAATATTTTGCTTTTCTTCTAGAACTCAACCCGGGCCGTCACCAAAAATTGCGTTAAAAGACGGATTAAATATAAGAAATGTACAACGATTGTAACATTTTATCACCCAGAGTAGCATACCGTCCCCTTAAACGTTAAACAAGGGCGGGTCAATAATGGGTTTTTACTAAAAAAAAATCATTTTATTTATTAACATTATCTACTTGTGTTCTATACACTTAATTCAATGATTTTTAAATTTTTTATCCTTTCAGAAAAATATGATTTGTTTCGGTTATCAAAAAAGGGCATTCTTCGTGAGATGATTTCTTCGTTGGGATCAAATCTATTTCCACCCAACCATTTCTTCAAGTTTGGGACCAAAAAATGGTCACTCAGAATTAATCTAGAGAATAGGGTGAATGAGGGAGCAATTCGTAGCCTAAACTGGCATGGTCTGCTATTAACATTACTAAATAACGTAGCTTATTCAAATTTAGATATGAGTCCAATGACAGTTTCGGATATCTCTATCCTCCAGTCACTCCTAGTTGCAACTACGACAGCTCGAAGCAGGCCCTCACGCCTTCTTGAAGAGTTGGAGACTATCCAACTCCCGGTTCAGAACACGTGCAAGGTTAATAAAATCATCCGACCCACACAACTGAAACGAGGGCTGCAAAACCACAACCACCGCGATGCTCCCGAATGGCCAACCTCAATAATCAGTCAGAGAACAGCTAAAAGACTAAAAAGCCAAAAAGCTGAATTCTGGGGCTTACTGATTCCCGTGGAAATAAAGTGGAGTTCTCCAGTTGGCTCCTGCTTGCCTATTAGTTGACTGGGTTCCCTTTTACCCCCGGTGACACATGGAATGAGGGTGAGATTAAGTCAAGACATATAAATGTGTCCCACGCGAGGGGGCGAGCTAAGCCATGTAAAGTTTTATTGCAACCGGGTAACGTACATAGAGTAAAGCTTTAAAACTTTTTTATTCTAATTCCGCCATGGTAAAAGAACCTAAAACTTTGTAGCCATTTATTCAAGTACACTTATGTCTATAAAATTAAAGCTGATTCTGCAGAATGCAACTTGCGCAATAATGTTTTAAAAGATCGAAATAAAATATAGAATGAATAGTTATTTATTCTTATTCTTTTTACATTATTTCTAACAAGACGATAGAAGATACTTAAACTTAAAATACATGGGATAAGACCAACAAGTGTTAATTGTGTAATAACATTCGACTGAGAGGACGTTTATAGGGGCCCTTTCAATTCTATTTTTATATTATGTGGTTTTTTAACTATTTTATAACTAACTTTCATAAAAACCCTCACCCAGCGAAAATTACTGTGAAGTTACAACTAACTTTCTGTGGCAAAAAATTGCTTTTAGATTTTTATAAAACAGTGGCAATAACAACAACTATCATAAATATAATTTATGGTTATTTCTATGGTTATTTGGATGGATGGATGGGTGGTTGGTTGGTTGGTTGGTTAGATTGATGGTCATGATACAGTTACGCCATTATTCATTTTGATTTTATAGAAGATGAATAAACAATGGAAAAAATAAAACAATCAACCAAACATACAAGTGGAGAAAGCTTTTTTTTTCTTTTGTTTTTTTTGAGGTAATTTTACTCTTCTTTTTTGAAAATGTTGCGGCTTTTTATGTAAAAGGTCATCGTCTAAATATATGGGATCTCGTACTGTTCGGTGGCATTTAGGTTTTTACTACTTTGGTTTTAAAATGTATAAAATTGATGGTTCATGATCATCATAATGTGTTTTTACTTTGTCTTTTTTATATTATTTCTCTTTTTTTCTTTTTTTTTTGTTTCGTTTGAAGGAAATTATATGTCGAAATATTATGTTATGGGAACAAGTATAAAGAAATTTTTAACATTTTGAAAGTTTGTTGAGTTGGTTTTCGAAAATTATAGACCGAATAACCATAGCATCAACACAAATATAAAATTTACGATGGTGCCCAATTATATACAAAAAGAAACTATTAACTGTTATTTGCTTCTTTTGTAAAAGAATTTTAAAAGTTTTATTTTTATTTCTTCTGTAGAAAGTTTAAAACGGATAAATACTCCAAACAGAGCGAATAAAGAAAATAGTTATTGAAAGTCATCTTATTTTGCATCCACACAGTAACAACAAATATATTTTATATGGTAAAACATAATTTACGAATCTCTTCCCTGCTCTTCGGTAGACATTGCTGCTAGAATAGATCATTTTCAAATTAAGATTTGATGATCGGAGAATCTGGCAACATGGAGCTAATGCATGATGGCATATCAACATAATAATTAAGTTTTATAAAGTCAGCAAGAGTTTGCAATATTGTTGAGCGGCAATCTTAAAAATTCCATCTTACATGTTGATGTACAAAATGTGATGTGATTGCGCAACCATCCTCGAATAACAACTTAATGTGATATTTCTTGATAAGATTTACATTTGCACCTGGCCATAAGCCTTAATCAGATGGTGGTCAAACCACTGCGAATGAAAAGCAACGTCATTCACGATCTAGGAAGCCGAGGACTAATTCCAGCAACATTTCTTTCCTAGTTTCAATTTCAGCGGTTCCAAAGCAGGGTTGCAAACTACTACTCCTTGCTGAAGAGCTGGAGACTATCCAACTCCTGTTCCAGAACGTATGACTAGCATGCTCACTGGATCCGGATCATTCACCCGTTGGTGTCATTATAGGCGAGATGATCCTGGTCCCCATAATCAAATTCATGCGGGGACCGCAAAACCACAACCACCACGATACTCCCATAGGGCCAACCTCAATAATCAGTCAGAGAAACAGCTAAAAGTCTAAAGAAACAATTCGCGGAACTCTGGGGATTACTGACTACCGTGGTAATAACGTGGAGCTTCCAGTTGACCCCTGCTGCTTTCAGGGAACTGGGCTCCCTTATACCCGCAGCAGCTCCACCCAGGGAGCTTTATGGGCTTTACAGAACGCTCGATTATATAGACCTGTGCAACTGGGGGGAAAAGGGAGCCCAGTCCCCTGAAGTCAGCAGAGGTACAACTGGAAATTCTACGTTATTTCCACGGGAATCAGTGAGCTCGCAGAGTTCCGCTATTTGTCTCTTTAGACACTTAGCTGTTCTCTGGCTGATTATTGAGGTTGGCCCCTTTTGGGAGTATCGTGGTAGTTGTGGTTTAGCGGCCCAGAAACGGTCAGTTTTTAATGGGGCCAGGTTCATTTCACCTTTAATAACACCTACCTGGTGGAATGTTCCTAGATCAAGTGAGCATGCTAGACATGTATTCTGTACAGGAGTTTTATAGTCTCCAGCTCTTCAGCAAGGAGTGGTGGTTTGCAGCCCTGCTCTGGAATCATCAAAGTTGAAACTAGGAAAGACCTGTTGCTAAAATTAGTCTAGGGGTTCCTAGGGCGTGAATGACGTTGCTTTTCATTCCCAGTGATATGACCACCATTTGATTAAGGCTAACCCGCAGCAGCATAGGTCCAGATGGTTAAGTAATCCATAAAGACCAATAAATATGCCCCCGGGGGGAACTTAATGCGATATCTTAGTAATTGTCTTGATCGCTTTTTGGCAAGCGCAAAATTTTGAAGGGTTTAATAGAAAGAATTCCTCGCATTCAAAAAACAATGCCGTCTTTCTGCCTAGAGGTAAGTCATCAATCCCAATCTGCGAAAAAAGTGCCTAAAACTTTACTTATTTTGCAGTTCAAATAATTTGCAGATAGAAATATTATGCTAAGAACAAAACTTACAACACTGATAAGATTTACTACCCTGCTTGTATGGTTAAAATTAATTAACCACAAACTGTTCAATTCTGCTATTCAGTAACGTTTTTTAATGCTATTCGTGGTTGTTAAAAGCCACGAATTAGTGTTAGCAAATCCATCATCGTTAAAGCGACCATCATTTTTGTGTTATTAAGTCTAACATAATAGTATATTCAAATATACAAATATAAACACAACACTTATATGTTCGACCACAAAACAAATTTCGTTTGTTTTGACTTTAATTAAATTAAAATTTAATTAATTATATAAAACATAAATAAAAATAGAGAGGTAAGAGGTTAAATTTAAAAAAAAATAGTTTTTTAAAAATATTAATATTAATAATTATTAATACCCTTTCTTGTATGTGCATTGACGTTAACAATTAAAACGAATGGGAAGCCTTTATTTGTATTTGGGTATGATTTTACGTCATCTTGTTTAAAGTTATACAAATTGACTATTCTGCTTTATGTTTTTTGTTTATTTTTTAACGGGGATATAACATAAAAATAAAACTGCTTATTAACATTAAGCTATAGTGAAGCTTGTAACAAAAATATAATTATTTTTAATAACAATGTTATTTGACCAGACAGACTCATACAATATGATGCTGATAGACTATGGTTCCCACAACTATGTTTTTAAAAGTATGCATTCGTAACATGTCCAACATTTATTTCAATTTGCAAGCATTTTCTTTTGTGGCATTCAAGTTTTTGCTGTCATCTGGATGGAATCTATATTCAAACATCTCTAAGTGTAAGTCAAAGTTTTCTCAAATATTCACCTCAGCTGTATTGAGGTCAAATAAAAAAGTATAACAGGAAGCAAAGAAATATCACGTACAGAAATTTTACCTGGTTTTCTTAATTATTTGGCATAAAGCGGAAAACAGCATATCAGATGATATAAAGACATTAGCAAAATGTAAACAATTATTTGCTTTTTCGTTCTGTATTGTGTTTTTCTTTTTTGGGTTTTGTTTGTTAAATATTTAAATATTCCCGGGATAATAAATGATAAACAAATGTTTAAGTTTTTTTTTGCCTTTTTATTTTAACACCAACAAGCATTAACTAATAATTCCCACCAAGAAAACAGCAGAGACGAAGAGTATAGCAAACAGATCTTTGACTATAATTTAGAAACATTTGTCAATTTATGGTTTCGTTCAACAATTTCATTAAAAGAAATATTTCTTGGAATTCCCACGACTGGTGTTATGAGCGGGAGGAGTTTTTGTAGCAAACACACATTATCTAAAATTTGTATATAACATAACAATTGTTGAAAAGGGAAAGTTTCACAGAATCTTCTTCAAAGTGTCTGTTTTATATTTGTGTATTTATGCATTTGAAACACTTATTTAAATGAGGTATTTTATTTCAGTTTATGTTTTATTTTAATTTATATATTTGATGATGTTTTGCTTTAAAATGTGTTTCATTTCTCATAGCACCTCATTAAAACTTAAACTCAATTTCAAATCAAAAGCAATTAGTTTGAAAATACTTCTTTTTTTATTTTCTTTTAATGTTGTCGTTATTGTTCACATTATATTATCTGTTCGTTCACATGTTTCTTTGTCTTAATTAAGTGTTTTCGAGATTTTGTTTACCTTAAATAAATTTAGTCAATCTCTTGCAGTCATGAAATTTTGTATTTATTGGCAATAAGTGCAGTGTTGTGAAGCAGTTTCAAAATGTTTATTTTTAATTGTATGTGTTGCTAAATTAACATTTTATTAATTAAAGTTTTCCCAAGTTATTCTGTAACTATCATTGTTGGATAGGGTATTCCGAAAATCTTACTTGATTTAAATTTGCGTCATATAGTGACTGTGATTGTAAAATATCGTAGATGAGTATAATTTGCAACTATCAAAGAATTGGATTTTTTTATGGAAACGTTTGAGCCCTAATTTCCATGTCGAAAATCCGCGTCTCATTGACTTCAATCGCAAAAAAGATATCCCACCTGTAAGAATAGAAAATCATTTTCCAAAGAGAAGGAGATACATTTTAAAAATTTTTGTTTCAAATTTCAAACACTCTCTTCAAGATACAAAACCAATATTTTAGATAGGTAGGATTTTATATATGTATATTTTGCATGTATATTTTAAATATTTATTAAATGATACTATATTCTCTTTTCACTACCAATTTTCTGGTAGACATTCCAAAACTTAGACTACGCTAAGTCTGGTAAAACCTAAAAAATTTTCAAAATTGTAAATATGGAACCTTATGATTCAAGTGAATAAAAGATTAAATAGTTATAAGTGTATTTTATTAACTGAACGCATCATTGTTCTTCTAATTTATGTGTTATAATTGTACTCCTCTATAGCCGAATATTCTGTTTTCAATATCAAGTTTTCGGCATACGTGATTCATTGCAAACTTATTATATAAATAATTACAAATAGTGTACGGTGATAAAATGAGAAGTGAATGAAAATAAATGAAGGAGCAATTCCATGCACGCAAATAACCGAAATTTTATAGTCTCTTGGTTGTCCTCAGCTTAAATCCATGGAAAGTATATCCATATGAGGAAGTCGATTGATAGGAACCTCTTTTCCCTCCCAACAAATACATTGGGTGCTTAATGGATATTGATGACATCCTCAGTAATCTCGCGCAGGCTGCAACTATGTGTGTCTTGTCTGGAATTGCCTCTAATCAACCAACAATAGGTTTAGAACCGGACATTATTGATTGCAATATTATAAGATCTGAGATCGGAATGACTTTGTGACCTGGGGTACGCTATGTTAATTTTTTGCGATATGGATTCCATATACGTCAATGCCCTCACAATGGTGGTCTCGGGAATCCACCGCCACAATATGGGGCTAAGGCTAACAGCACTGAAGATGCTGATGAAGTCTGAAATATTCACTTCGGTTAAATGTCAGCGCGGTGCAAATCTAACTCGTTCTTTTCTCTCATAGGAACAAGATTTCATTCTGCTGTAGGTTGATGTGAAATTTATTGCTTGATATCAGACTATCGTAGAAGTTGGCCATAGGAACAAGACACTTCCAAGTCCATTATAAAATTACACATTTGCAAAAGAGTTATTGGTATTGACTAGTGTATTGAACAAGAGGAGGTAAATTGGTTTTAGCATATAGTGATCAAAAACAAACACATTTTATTGTAGTTTAGAACACCTAAGAAAATCAAATGAATTTTGGGAGGAACGAAAAAGGATGCTAGGAGCATAAACAGTGGATAATCTTGAAAAACTCCTAACCGATATATTTGAACTAGAGTAAAGTCCTCAAAATGCATACTAGATCTCAAACTCACACCGCCTAGAGACTGAAACAAATCAAAAAATTGTTAACGCCACTGTAATATTCGTGAATTTATATTAAAATTTTTTAGTGTTGTATAACATTTCCTTAATTGAAATAAAACTACGACCAACAAACTTTTGCTTAAATTCATTTCAAAACTTTTTTGGCAAGTAAATATCAAAAACTTCTTCCTTAGAACGCAAGGCTAAAGCAGTTGCAAATTTGTACCTGTTTTGCTAGCAAATCTATAAACGTTCATGTTAAATTTCATCCTTATGATAATGTTCTCAATTTAAGGCTGATGAGCTAAATCATTTCTTATTAAATCTACGAGACAAATAAAATCTTCCAAGCATTGCAAATAGTGAAAACTTTTTTAACAAAATTGTGTTTAATTTCTATTATTAACAACGAAGAAAAGTTTTAAAAGTATTTTTATTTAAAAATAATTGCTACGGCTTTCTTTTGCTTTTATTTATTCTTAATCAGTTCCCGTGAAACTCAGTGAAATTAACCAATTCTGGTTTATCTTGGCGGTTCCCCAACAAATATTCTTTCTTCGTTTGCTTTTGGTTTTATTTTAATAAAACGAAAAATTGTCATCTTTAACGTTTATTTCAAATGAGTTAGTTGCTCGTTCATTAAGAACAATGAATTTATTCAAAATAATTCAAGATTTTAATTGAATTTTTTATATGTTTAAAATAGACTAGGTTGATATTTAATACTGGTGTAATTTAACTCAGCAAAAGTGTGTGTTTATTAAATACGTCTAACTTTTCGTTTTATTCAGTACATACTTTAAAAGGATGTATTCTTTAAAAGCAAATATTTTTGTATAAATATCAATATATAACGACGTAGAGAAATTACACAAAAACCAATCGCAAAGTGCGGAAAACATCTCGGATGTTAACGTTTCAAATATAACTTTAAAACAACAGCAGTGCAGATTGTAATTATGTCATTCACAAAATCAGCGATGCATTTAATAGATATCTTAAGAAAGATAACAGGAATTATTTAAAAACAGTCAGCTTTTCATTTTCTATTAACTGTTACTGTTATTATTATTTTCATAGAATCAAAGCTAAATTTTTTAAAAAAATCTATAAAATTATTCATCTTACTAAATGATCGGAATTGTTCACATTTAAAAGTAATAAGTATTAAAATAGCCTTTATCTAAATTACTCTTTCCTATCAACTGGCTGTCTTTAATTAAATTAAGTTTCTCAAATACATCAACTTTTATTACCGGTCGAATTTATTTGTGACTGTCGGCCAGTATCCGGTCCGTCTCCAAATTCTTTATCTAAGATCTTCCATGATATGCTATTACTGAGAATACAATTTGAGCAGACGGACGCAAAGTTGCCGATTTATACCTCTTTTAATATCATGATAGTTGTCACCACCATGTTCCAAAAAAATAATTGGGTCCAACGTCAGGTTAACTGAGACCATTTTATCCGCAAAACGGTATTCTCCCTTTTATGAACTTGGAATTACGCGCTGATTATGTGGTACTAGAAATTTTTGAATGAAATAGTAACTAACTAACTAAAGCATGCCATACTTGTTTAATACCTGTGTACTAAGAAGCAACGCCAAAATTTTGTGTCAACCTTTCAATACACTAGCAAATTATCAGCTCTTGCTGATAAATTTGTGAACATTAAGATGGAAGAGTATTAGTTCATAATAAAAGTCACAAATTGAAAATAATAATAATGCTCCATTAATCAAAACAGCTGTGGAAGTTAAATATCACAAAACTTGTGGACTTTAAATGGAATTGATAAGTGAAGAGAGCGGGAAGGGTTTAGTGACAAGCAGAAGTTATTATTGATTAATAATATTCACGTAAATACCAATTTACCCAAAGCATTAGAAAGTAAATTTCCACTTCTTCAAGGATGGAATAGCCATTTCAGTTTTAGTTAACTGAACTTTTTTATATACAATAACTCTCATATAGTTGGAGTAAAAATAAAATAAAGCATTAAAACTTATTAATTATAAGGAATCAAAAGGCAGACATCGATCTGCTGCTGACTATTTAATCAATGTTACTACCATAAAAAATAAAGTTGAAAGATTAGGTGGCATAATTGAATATTTATGTCTATTAAAATTATTGTGTCAAATTGATGCCGCTTCGTGATATTAAAAATAAATAATTATGTGAAAAAACGTATGCAGATTAATAGTAACACCCTGCCCGCGCAGACGAGACCATACCCCAAATGAACGAGAAACAATGTTAACTCCAAAGTAAACTGTAGAAACCAATGCTATTTTGATTTAATGCTTCTTAAAATTAATACTCTAATATCCACTACAAGTTAAATGCGAGGCGTCGTCTAACTTTTAAAAACTCTCATGCTTTTGTTAATGTTAAAATGAAAATAGACATTTAGTTCTATTTAGATCATTCTAGTCAGATTATATGTTTTCTACTTCTATTTAATGCGAGTTATTAAACAAGATATGATAGTAACTATTTTCACGTCACAGCTGGCTTTTATTTAGGTACGAGATGTTTTTGCATTAAAGCCAATTTAGGTTGATTTGCAAATCAACCAACTCCAAAATTACTTTAAAAGATTAAATTTAAACTGTAACAACTATCTTGAAATTTCAATATAAAAATGCACTCCTTTAAAATCATTAAAATTGCGTACACCTTTCTACACCTTAACACAGCTTTAATTTCATCTTAACAATCCAAAAATAATGTTTTTTTACAAAAATAACGAACTAAATAAAGAAAGCAAAAAATAAATAAATATACTCGTATATAAAAGAATAAAAACGAAATGGAAATGTTTAATTTAATCTGAACAGATATGAACTCCTATCGCATAAAAAGATCACAAAGAATCTAAACAGAAGCAGCAAAGCTAAAGAACAAATTGAAAATAAAAAGAATGCAGACGGACAAGCACATTTGTTTGTTCATTAAAGCAGCTCTAGATTTAGATTGCTCTACAATTTGAATACTTTTTTTGTATAAAGAAACAAGGAAAGGGAGTTCATATCATAGAAATGCTATAAAAATGTAAACTTTTACATACAAATTACTGAAAAAACCAACGATTAACGAATGCAAAGAAAATAATAAAATGAATAAAAAAATATTTTTTATGATTGTTAGCATGCTACGTACACAATTGTATTTACAGTGGTATACTTTTGACTTTTTATTTATCTTATTTTCACATAAATATTTATACATTCATATGAACATTTCTGGGCATGAACTTTAAATGAACTCTAAATGAAATGAAAAGCATCAACTGGTACAAAAATAATATTTAAAAATTAGATGGGAGTAAAACTTAATTATTTCATAGGAAATTCTTTTGCAAGTATAAGTATACAGTAGCATCATTCTGTTGTTAGGAAAGTATATTTTAATATATGTTTCATAAAAAAAAAACATACATAACATAGTCAATCACAACTGTAGAATGTTATCTATTACACTTACGATTTGCTATTTCTAAAAATAATTAACAGCCTTTCCGCAAAAATGTTGTTCTAGTAATTTATTAATAAATACTTCATTTAAATCAGGGATCACCTAGAAAATAAACGAAATTTATAACATAATAACAAATAGGTGCCCCCGCAGGCTAGTAGATAGTGCACTAGCTTACATGACTGGAGGTTGTGGGTTTAATTCCCCACAAAACCTTAGTTTTTTCACTACAAATAAAAATTTACTGCCGATGGGGCTGCTCAGTAATGAAGTCATGGTCACTGGTTACTGAGTTGTCTTTTACGACAGTTAATTTCCGTAACTATCCTTCTACTTTCACCACCTGTCGCATCTCCTCTCTATCCCTTTCCTGAAGAATGTAGCACGGTACTTGACTAAATAGGTATTGTTGCTTGAAGTGCTACTTCTCTTTACAAAAAAAAAAAAAAATTATAATAAAAAACACTTTTGACAAATTGTTGACTCCATTATTTTTAAATTTATTTTAAATTTAAAGGACTATAGTTCACCGACTACCATTTATGCAAAGGTGGTTCAATAATGTGGTGACTTTTTGAATAAAACATTATTTATTTCTTCAGCGCAGTTTCCTTTAAGCTCCATATTCTTTGTTTTGCATTTCTTAATTATGCATTTAGAAAATAACTTCACCCTGGAGTTAAATCTCTTTTCACCAAGACACTTTTTAAAGTTTTAAAACAATAAATAATCACTCGACGCTTAATTCAGAGAACATATTGGTTGGCCTAATTCATGGTTTTTTACCAAGAAAGCTGCACATTTGTGGACCCTTGCATTGTCCTCACTATTTTTCTTGGACAAATTCATTCGTTTTTTTTTTAAATCCTCATTAAATCAACCGAATTTGTTCACCTAATAATCGCGAAAAGTTGTTTTTTTTTTATTTATTTAAAAAGAGATGTAGCACTTCAGGCAACAATGCCTATTTAGTCAAGTACCGTGCTACCTTCTTTAGGAAAGAGATAGAGAAGAGATGAAACAGGTGGTGAAAGTAGAAGGATAGTCGGAAATTAACTGCCGTATAAAGACAGCAACAGCGACCAGTGACTATGCCTTCATCGCTGAGCAGCTCCACCGACAGTCAATTTTTATTTTTGTAGTGAAAAAAACCAAGGTCTTCGTTGGGAATCGAACCCACAACCCCCATATTTACAAGCTAGTACACTACCTACTAGCCTACAGGGGCACCGAAAAGTTGTTTATCCTCTCGTAGTCATTACTTTATCGGGCGACAAATCACCTTGGCGGTTTTTGGTCTCACGATTGCGTTTGTAACCGATGTTCGATATTAATTACAACATAATCTGTAAAGAATCACTTTAATTGTCCCTGTAAGCGACACATAACTACACTGTGTTTGTCACCATATTTTATTACAAACGCTTGTGCTCGATCATTTAATTATTTTTAATAGGAAATGTCTTTTTCCCTCAACCAATTTTATTGTTTTTTTTTTTAAACAGCAATTTATTAATTTACAACGAAAACATATAAAAGCATAAACTTTTATTTAAAAAATTTAAATTACAAAACTAAGTAAAGTAAACAAATAAGCTGCCTTTTTTTGGAAAGTCTAAGACACATATAATAAATTTCAGAACCCCCATTTGGCATTAAACAAATTACCAATACCCACCCCTAATGCCATCAGCCACACAACCCCATTCTAGCAGTCAAAATTGAGCTGCCGGCAGACTAATTTTTATTTTCAATTTCAAGAAATAATGATTTTACGGTAACAAAAATGAGTAAATTTAGGAAAAATATTTGTGTAAAATATCAAAGATTTCTAAACGGGGTGGGTGGTGAAAGTAAGAGGGTTGGTTATTAAAAGCCCTAATGCGCATAATAAGGCCCATAGAACAGACTCCAAGGCATACAGTAAAACTACCCCTTCTTATAACATAAAAAAGAAAAGAAATTAAAGACAATTTGAAACAGCCCCTGGCTCTTTGGTTTTGGCACAAAAAGGTACCATTTTGTCTTAGTACAGAATATTCTGGCAGACAGATAAATAGATATTAAAAACGATATGCCAACTTGTAGTCAAACATATTTTCAATGTATATTCACAGACTCGTAGCAAAGACAATTCTAGCGACTGTGTATTGACATAAAATTTATGTAGCAAAGAAAATTTGAAGTGTTAGTATATGTTTGTCATCGATATGACAACATTGTCACGAATGCAGTGATATGACTACTTAGTTATACGCTCTTCCTTTGTATTTTACACTTGCATGGTGACGACATTGAGTATTACTGTTGTTATTTACAGCAACTTCTGCATTATAATGTCACCGTCATTAATACTAACAAACAACAAATTTACAGCTAAATCTTGGAGAGCCTTTGCATAAAAAAACAAAAACAAAGTGATAAAACGTTTACCCAGAATCAGGTGTAAATATAAAAACAAGCATTGTCAACACACCTAAACAAGAAAATACACATTTGTAGCGTATATATGGCGAAGCGGAATCGATTTTAAATACTAGCCATTATTATTGGAATATATATAAATAAAAATAGACCTAATAACATAATTCAAACGACAATAACACATATTTTGAGCTTCAAGCCACTTTCAAAAAAGCACCACTTTTCCATATTTTAGTTTTGTTCATGAACTTTTTAGTTTATTAAGATATAATCGCGTTAGTTCGTTTAACATTACTCGAATACCAATGCGATGACATCATTATCACCATTATATTTAGATAGTACTAGAGAGTTAGTTTTATGTCTCTTTGTATAAATATCGCTCGTATGTACCCATGTAAATCTATCTGGTATTTTATGCGAGGCTAATGCAATATTTCCATCTTTTATTATTTTTTAGGTAAGTGCCCCTGTAGGCTAGTAGGTAGTGTACTAGCTTCTAAGTATGGGGGTTGTAGGTTCGATTCCCAGCAAAGACCTTGGTTTTTTTCACTACAAAAATAAAAATTGACTGTCGGTGGGGCTGCTCAGTGATGAAGGCATGGTCACTGGTTACTGTGCTGTCTTATACGGCAGTTGGTTTCCGTAACTATCCTTCTACTTTCACCACCTGTTTCATCTCTTCTCTGTCCCTTTCCTAAAGAATGTAGCACGGTACTTGACTAAATAGGCATTGTTGCCTGAAGTGCTACTTCTTTTTATAAAAAAAAAAAAGAATGTCCATCTCAAAATCAAAACAATTTAATAAAAAAGAACCATTCTATCAATTGATGGCTTTTATAAAAAACAGTAGAGAGACATAGAATACACAGTGAAAACTAAAAAAATAGTTCTGTTTCTGTTTTTATTATTGAAGTTAGAAAAAACTCATGTTTGTGGTATAGTTACAAGAACGATGTATAACTATTATATGGTTGCCGTGAGAACATCAAAGTTATTTTAAGTAACGATAATTAAATGTTTATTAGGTACAAAATTGCAGCATGGTTGGTTTGAACTTAACAATTTTGCTCACCAGTTTCATAGCTTATTCAAAATAGTATGCTATTTATAATCCAAATATACTTTTATCGTAATGTTATCAAAGTATGTATTTGGTTTTAAATATATTATGGTTTCGCTCGTAGCCGAATTTTTGTCATCAGTTCAAGTTTGTAGTTCATTTGAAATTGCTAAGCGCAAAAATAGACAATTCTCGTAGCTTCTGGAAAAGTAAAAAATAAGATGGTAATTAACAAAATAATTTTAAACCAAACAAAAACTTCATTTTAGGAGTTCCCTTGATTGCATCCTATTTCCCGTATTTCTTACTTCGTGGTGGTTGTTTTTATATACAATTACTTTCAACGGTCTTTTGCTATTTTAACGCAGCACTCCACATAACTCCTCGAGCTACTCGATATTTTGTCCAGTAATAGTGCGCCTCCAAGTAGCAAAACCATCTAGAACACCTACGTTATGACTCCGGTAGAGACTGTAGCCTTTAAGCTCTATTCTTTCTCATTTACTTCAACAATCATAACATTAGTTCTTTGTTGTTACAAACTTATAAAGGATTATCAGATCTTATTTTTTCTAACAATATTATTATTACACAAAACAACAACATGGGTACTAAAAGCTATGTTTTACATTAATATGGTTTGACTTCAACTCTGTGGTTATCTCAACTATGTTTGTTATCTTTACACGTACTGTCCTTCAAATAATTTTTGTGATAAAAATAAATTATTAAATTGTCTAAGTTTTCAAAGACTTGTTAAATAATAAAAACAATTCACCGGCGTAGATATTGCATTGTACTAACCATGGCTCTTTTTATTGTTAACTGCAAGATAAATAATTTTGTATAAAGTTATTTTGATTTGTTCTTATTTATTTACTCCATTTCATATACATACATCTATGTAGCTTTGTTATGCTAAGTATAATTAAAATATTATGGAGTTGCATTTTTTAACACGCGATTATATAATTCGCAAAGGCAATCAAATCTAATTTAGTATTTTAATTTTTTTAATAAGTAAAAAATAAAACAAACATAGAGAATAGAAAAAGCATATAACAATTATTTTTATTACAAAAATATAGTTCAGAAATTAAAATAAAATGTAAAACGTACCAAAATAAAAATAAAATAAATGTCTTCTACAAACTTTTAATATATTTAAGAGAAAAAACTGAGTACAATCGCAGCACCTTGAATCCAAGTTTTTAAAAAGTTTATTTTAAAATAAATTTATTTTTTATGCATATCACCGAAAAATGAATTAACAATAATATATATTTGTTAATAACATATTTTCTCGCTTTTACAACTAATACTGGTTGCCATCTTCACAAGCTCCAACCAACTTTTTATTGTATTTAACACTCAATATATTTAAAGTTAAATTTGTGTATACAAGATCTATAACTTAAGTAGTGAAACTGATAACGTTATGTTCGATCTGGCCGCTCTGCATTGTGCTTGGAGGGGCGGCATATGAACATGAGATTTGTTTTCAGTGCGGGTTAAACATCGCTCGAGTCATTTTGTCCTCTGTAGCGATTTTTTTTTTTTGTATTAAACAGTTTTTTCTGTTATGTTCTAAAGGTGAGTGACATCAATTTCGAACAACGATCTGCTATCAGATTTTTCTTCAGGCTTTAGCACAGTGTGGGGCCAACTCTTACTAAACTTCAGCATGCCTAAGGAGATAGTGTTTGCAAAGAGACAAGTTTTTTCGGTGGTTTAAAGCATATTCAGAAGACAGAAAATTTATTGAAGAGAAACTATGAAGCGGAAGGCCTTCATCTTCAAGAACCCATAAAAATGGCTACAGAATCCGGGTTCTTGTAGGTTCAGGTTGTCGGTTGACAGTCAGAATGATCAGGGAAGAGTTAAATTTTACTCACACCAGCGTTCATCAGATTTTGACCAATGAATTGGGGATGAGAAAAATCTGCTCGAAAATGGTTTCAAAAAACGTCAGGAAGCAAAGTGCCTTAATGTTTTGCATTCATTTGAAATTGACCGCTGATTTGCTTCTTCGATGTCTACCGAATCGTTCGCATAGAGTATGTATCTCAAGGCCATACAGTCAATCAACACTTTTACCGGGAGGCTCTTTAAAGACAACAAGCAATTGGGTGTTGCATGACGGTAATGCTCCTTGTCAAAAGGCAATTCCATTAAACGAGTTTTTGGCTCATTGGCCTCCATATTTACCTGACTTGAGTCCATGTGATTTTTCTATCCCCGAAGTTTAAATGTCATTTCAAGGGAACTCATTTTTGGACCATCGAAAACATTTAAGTGGCTGTAACCGAACAACTTACGGCTATTCCATTATCAGAGTTTCAGCACTCCTGCTGTAAGGAGTGGAAGAACCGTGTCCAGCACTGTGTGGCTTCATTTTCGTTTCGTCATTTTGAAGGTGACAATATAAAATTGTAATTTTCTCACTAGTCTCACTACCTAGTTTACAACCCTCGTATATATGTAGAGGTATTTTTAAACTACCAAAAATGTATCAAAATTGGAATGGTGTGGCTTAGCAGACTACTAGACTGTAGATAACAAAACTGAGGTTTTATTCAGAGTTTGTAAATGTTTTTAGTAATAGAATTAAGAAAAATATGAAAATACCCACTTTCCCATATGAACATTTCTAAATATCCCAAACTGCGGGGACGAAATCAAAGCCATTGTATTGTAGATTACAGAGCTGTAGAGGTTGTATTCAGAATTTGTATAGGTTTTCGGTAATAGAATTGAGAAAAATGTGAAAGTATGCATTTTCCACATGGACATTTTCTGATGTGAATAATAAGTGCGATTTTCAAAGAAACGTTTTTCTGTACACATCTTATTTTATCGCACTGCTCCATTACTGTTTTTTTATTTTTTTTTTATTTGTATAAAATAATAATAAAAAATTTGTTTACTGGTGAATTTTTATAATCATAACAAAAGTAAAGATGTAAAATATGTATCAAATAGCTTAAGCTTAATTTATAACAAACGGAAGTTAATTTGTACACTAATTTCAATTATTTAATAAGAATTTTACCTGTTTAAGTCGCAATTAATAATATTAATTTCTTAGTTTATCCACTATATTATTTTTACCTAGAAAAGAAAAAAAACAAAAATTTTTTTAGTGGTTGAATAAATTATGTATTATTATATGTATCTCAGTATCATGTTACACAGTGATAACAAGTTAACATCATCGTTTTTTTCCTTCCTATTTGTATAAGAAGTGTTTTATTACCTAATTACAGAAAATAATAAAATATCATTATTGAAAAATTATAAAGCAAGTGGAAACTGCACCTTCAAATTAAAAAGTTGACAACAAATCTTATCATAATTAATAAGAACTATAATAAATGATTTCCTAAGATTTATATAAAACTTTATTACGTTTTTATTGCATAAGAAATTGACTTTATTTGTTGAATGTACAGCTAAAACTAAAATATATTTTTATTTTTCTTAACAATAAAAGTAATGTCAACACAAACATTATTCTTAAAATTGGGAAATAGCTATCTTAGCTTTGATTACATTTTAATAAATTAAGTGTTTAAAAAAATAATATTTTTATTGTGAATGGAAATTATTTAAAAAAAATTCGATAACTAAGAACACATTTGTACTTTAATATTTTTTTTTTCAATTAATTTATAGACACTATCAGGTTTAATACACGTAACCTGTTTTTGCTAAAAAGTTTTACTAGTGATAATTTGATATATTGAAAAAAATTTAGAAGCCATCTAATGTTAAAAAGATGTTTTAACGAATAAAATTAACCAAGATCAAGAATACATTTATACTGATAACTTTAAAAGTCGTTTAGAAACCGTATGCGACCAGAAACTAAATGCATCCAGAGTGTGTCAAGGTGTCATTTTTTCTATTGCGTTATTATACGACTATTCCTCAAGACAAAGGGTATTGGGCTGTAATGTAGTTAAGAGGTACATGCAACTCTGGTGACAATTGTGTCTATTCATGTTTGCTTTGCACAGTTGTCATATGTATATACTAAGGATTAATTTTTCGCCTTTGATGTATAGAACACGTTTTTTCATAATAATATAGAATCATTTTGTCAATTGAATTTATTGTAATTAAATAAGTATCTAAACAAATATATAGATTACTAATAACTAATCAAGCTGCAGCGTGTATTTGGGTTGTAAAAACACAACATGGGCTAATCAGTCTCTGATAATTATGCGCTATTTAGCATAATTAGATAATTTTCTCCGCCCAATTTGTATGACAACGATACATGCAATATCTGACTTGTATGATATTGTAAAATATATTTTTATTGTGTAGCATTAACGCAATAAATTTTTTCGATAAATGTGTTGAGCAAACTGTGGCAAAATTTGTTACGAAAAAGAAAGTAAAGGAGCAAAATAATGTTAATAAATGGTATAACCGCGAAATGAGTGCAATGAAAGGGGAAAAAAATCAACAATTACCATATGGCGAAATTGGAAAATACGAATAATGCATGGTCAAACTACAGGGCTATACGAAATTTATATAAGACAAAAATAGAGAATAATATAATAATAATGCTTAAGACCAAAGGCAAATGTGGAGGCAGATAAAAAAAACTACTTCTAAAAAAACATACAAATCTGATAGCGTCGGTAATATTTAATCAAATTGCATATAATAATAATAAACAAATAGCTATTCATTTTAATAATTACTTTATAGACAGTATTAAGTTGGTAAGAGAATCAATTACAAATGTACAATATATAAACCAAATACCGTTGATAAATAAAATTTTTAAATTTAGACCAATAACATTGCTTGAATTAAAAAATATAATAAAAGGAATTAAAAATAAGCCCGACTACACAAGGATATCGACAAAGATCGTTCTAGAAAATTGGAGTGCTATCGGGATAACTTTATTAAAGATAATAAATGAATCAATGAAAACAGGAGTTTTTGCTGACAAATCGAAAGAAACAGTGGTAACGCTTGTAGAAAAAATTGGCAAAACTAATAAATGTGAGGAATTTAGACCAATTAATACCCTGAAAATATTCGAACAAATTTTGGAAAAAGTTGTGAAAATACAATTGGCAAAATATATGGAAGACAGTAATTTCCTATCAAAATATCAATCTGGCTATCGGAAAAAATTATCATGTGAAACAGCGATAAACTATGTAATAAAGGAATGGAAAAATATAGAAAAAAAGCATAAAATTATGGCAATATTTTTAGATTTTAAACGAGCATTTCAAACTATTGATAGAGACATAATGATAAAGAAATTATATATGTACTGTATACGAGGTGTGGATTAAATTGGTTTAAGTCATTTCTTGAAAATAGAAGACAGATTACGAAAGTAAACGGAGTCAAATCAAATGAACTAAAAAACGACTATGGTGTCCCCCAGGGTTCAATTCTTGTTGCATTAATGTTCATTATATATATATATATATATATATATATATATATATATATATATATATGGGAGGGAGATTTTATCAAACCTTTTCGTCCGGGAATTAACACCAATTTAATACACGTAATTGAGTTTCTCTGTAATTAAGTATTATTTTATTTCTTACATTAATTCTTATCTTATTATCTAATTTTTTAATCTATTCACTCTATTCACCTGTAATTAAGAAACGACATTTTCAGTAGTAATTCCCTTTTTCGACGCTATTTACTTACGACCTTAATTCACGTGTTGTTCTCTATGGATTTGTTGTGTTTCTTCTTATTCCTCCTATTCTAGATGGTATTGCCATATGTTAGGCAAAATATTACAATAAGGGCATTCAAATCTCCTTACATATATAATCGATATACCAAATCTTATCGAACATTTTTCTATAATGTTATATACGGATGATACTTTGGTATATTCCATCGCACAAACGGAAGAAGAGTGCAGAAATAAATTGATGTATGATGTTGAAAAGATTAATAAATGGCTAAATATGAACAAATTAAAGCTAAATAAAAGTAAGACAAAGTTAATTGAAATAAATATGACTAGTGACTCAGTATTTGAAATTAAAAATGAAATTATAGAAAAAGTTAAGAGCATAAAGTATCTTGGTTTTATAATTGACAAAGAACTGAATTTTAAAGATCACATTGATTACATTTGTAGAAAAATAGGCCAGAAAATTGATTTTTTTAAACGGATTAGGAACAACATTTCAACAATAACCGCAATAAGTATTTATAAATCAATGATAAAACCGCATTTTGAATATGGTTCGAGGATTTTATATACGTGCTGCTTGGATTCACAACTGGAAGGAATGCAAAATTTACAGAATAAGGCGATGCGTAGTATCCTCAAGTGTAGCAGATATACATCTATCTGTGCAATGCTAAATACACTAAAATGGATGAAGGTACGACAGAGACTTGAACTAAATACATTGTGTTTTATTCAAAAAATTAGACTGGGCGACGCTCCTAAATATCTGTGTAGGAAAATAGAATATGTTGGAGGTGTACAACTTTATGAATTAAGAAATTCTGATAATTTTCGAGTAGAACGGGTGACATCAACAGCGATGCAACGATCACTATTCTATAAAGGGCTCAGATTATATAATACAATACCGAATAATAGAAAATAGAAAGAAATTTTAACATATATAAAAGGGAAATTGTGAAATTTGTGAGAAATATTATTTGATTTTTAGGATTAAATACTGTATATAAAGTATTTTTAATACTAATAATAATAAATTTCGTTTTACATTTTATAAATGTAAGTGAACTGATTTCGGTCATCTTGAATATACTTCAGCCAGCCTAAAAACCTTATGTTTGATTATTTAAACTAAAGCAGCATTATGACAAATTGTCATTTTTGCTGATTTTATAAATAATAAGTTAATAAGATTCTTCTCCACCTTAAAGTTATTTGTTATTCGTTAAAATAATCAGACTTAGGATTAGGAAAACTCATACGTAACTAAGCAATTAGTTCGAAAGGCTGGCTGAAGACATACAAAATACTCGCTTAGTGTGCAATAGGTTTTATAATCCTACACTGAGGCATGGCGGTATCTGTACATTAAATTTTTTTTAAAAATTATATTGATGCTAAAGATCTCTCCAATTATCTGTTTCTGTTTATTCTTACGTCATGCTAAACCTACTAATTTTTATGAGAAGGTACCTTACTACCCGGATCAAATTACCGGATGCTTTTTACTTCAGATAATATTTCATTGAAGAGGAAAATTAAAAAGTAAAAGTAAAAATAAGCAATTTATCGTCTTAACAATAATATTGTTAACTTGACAGTACTTTTGTATTTTGCAAGTAGAATATATAACAACTTATACGGCAATACAATCTTACATTATTATAATATTTTTTACAACAGAACAGTAAATACAAAAGAGCCGCAGGCAGAAGATTGCGATTTAATTAAATATAAAATCGTTCAAAAATCTTAGTTTCTTTCAATTCTTCCGCCAATTTTGGGACACTATAAAATTTTTACAATATTTGTATATGTTAGAATAATTTCTGTTTTTACTTTAATTATGAAATGCAGTTTTAGTTTTGACTTTATTTTCTAATGATGTCAGCAATTTTTATTTTCTTTTTTCGTTTTTTTTAGTTAAAGTTTTACATTTATTTTATTTTATGTTTAAATTTTGTTGGTTATTCACCTAAAGAATAATATGCTCAGTTAATTAAATTCGATTTAGTATAATTTTGTTTTTAATTTGAATGACTCTAGTGTTTTTGGCAGAAAGGAGAGAACATAAACACATTTAAAACAAAATTGTTTGAACCAAGTAAATGCAATTAAACGTATATGTATGTATGTGTGGTAAAATAATATTAAAAATAAAAACATAAATAAATAGCCGCACAAGAAAGTCTTTTTATTTTGACCTCATTAAATTAGCCTTGTCATCGTAATTAGTTTTTAATGACATTGTCAACGATTGCGATGAAAATTCATTAAAATAACTGCCCGGTAAATTTAACCGATATTGAATACGTAAATTTTGTTTGCCGCTAGGCAAAATTATTTTTGGTTGTGGTTTTGAGTTTTCCATATTAAAGATGAGTTTAGAGCAGACATTTCTCTACAATCTTTTGTATGATTCCCTAAGCGTTCTATTGCAGCAAGTATCGAAGTATTCTACAGAAATTACGTAAAAGTTTTCGCTTCATAATAAATCTCAGATTTTATTAAAAAATAACCTTCGACCTGAATGGACTTCAAATAGATGGTTATTGCGGATTATTCCCGAATTAGATTCTTCTGAAAAAAGTGAAATATTTATTACGATAATCTCTGACATATGTTATGCTGGTATACATATCGAGTTTGTACCTTAATCCCAGACATACAAACGATATTTCTAAATTACAAATTTGCCATCTTTCTTATTGAACAGTAGGTGATAAAACACAAGCGCAATCGCTTCATTAAAAACTTGATGATCAAAGATTCCTAATTATCTAAACACAACATCTTCGCATGTCTGAAACAAAATAATATTCTTAAAGTTTTGCCGTAACATAAAAACTCTACTTAAAATCTCTATTAAGTCAGTTTATTTTAATTGTTGTCGCAGAATTCTTTTGTTAGGGTTACACCCTGCTAGGTTTTTTCATTTTGGAAAAATGTAGACGTTTTAACTCACCTTAAAATATAAAACGCCATTGACAGTGTATAGAAAGAATATAATAGTACAAAGCAAAATGGAAAACATAAATGTTGCATGTACCTTGTAGGAAAATCCAGAGTAAAGTTTTTAGTCCAGCTCAAACACTGTATAATAAAGTTGTTGCGGTTAAAACATTCGTAGTTGAACTTGTACTTCATGCGAGTAGTACAACTATAATTGATATCTAGACATGTGCCTTTGTGGGTAAAAGCGGGCTGCTGTTAGCCCAGGCGGACTTGGGGATTCATGATAGGATTTACGTCAGTACCTAGCTGTGTAAACGATAGCCTGACGGTGGATCATACCACTGTGGATGAAATGCAGCATCATCCTCGCCCTAGAAAGCTTTCAGATACGTATATCCAGTCACTCCTAATTGCAACTTCAAAAGCTCAGAGGAGGCCAACGCCCGCACTTCTTGCTGAAGAGTTGGAGACTATTCAACTCCTGGTCCAGAACGGATGAAGCTTAATAAAATTTAAGAACACAACTGCAATCATGCTCACTGCACCTGGACCATTCATTGTGTGCATTGTGAATGATCCGACCTACACAACTCAAACGATGGCCTCGAAACCACAACCACCACGATACTCCCGAAGGGCCAACCTCAATAATCAGTCCGAGAACATCTAAAAGGCTAAAGAGACATATAGCTGAGCTCTGGGGCTTTACTGATTCCCGTGGAAATATTTTGGAATTGTCCAGTTGACTCCTGCTAGCTTTGAAGGGGACTGTGCTCCCTTTTACCCCCGAAAACACATGTTATGATGTAATATACCGAGGGCGGCGGGCATAGGGATATAGTACTATCGAAGTCCCACCAGCAAATTATTACACCTGTGTATGTATAACCTGTTTTGGTTATTGGTGAGGCCCCTCGGAGAGCAATCCCACCACGTTGTGGTTTAATCGGGCTTTGAAGAAAGTTCCGAAGAGAACAGGACTATGAGTTGGATATTCTTCGACTCTTAAGCAAGGAGTAGGGACACGGCCCTGCTACCGTGCACTCCAAAATTGTTACTAAGGCGTATATGTACCTCATGTGTATGCATCTTAGGGCGTAGGTGGACACTTTTTCCTGCACCCAGTGGTAAGTCCACCATAAGAGTAAGGTCTCGCGGGCAGGTGCTGGCATTAATCCTATCACGTTCTGTAGCTTAGGTATTGCCCCTCGTGGGCACGCAGTCATAATGAATTTCTTCTTTATCTTGTGTTGTGCTTTCGACCGTAACAGCGGCAACAGTCTTCTAGGCAAGTAGGAACCTGAAGCCGGAAGAGAAATGAAAATGACATCTCGAAGTCCGACCAGTTGACTTGAAAACACAGTTAACCCTGGAACCAGTTGCCCCCACGACTACAGCCATGTTCTGTTTATTGGGGAGGCCCCTTGGGGAAAATCGTGGTGACTGGGTTTAAAAATCGGTTGGCTTTTTAAAGGATCCGAAGGAAGCTACCCATAATAGCATCCAATGTCCGGCGTTACGCATGCAACAGGGCAAGGAGTTGGATAGTCTTCGGCTAAGGCTAAACGGCGAGGCGCCGACGTTCATTTGTATCACATTTGTACCTTGTGTATGTAAACGTATAACCTGTGGAGTTCTTATGTGTGTTAAATACTCGTATTTTTTACATATTCCTCCTATTTAAGCCTGCTTCAGTGCGCTTCATCGAGTGTTGTTGTGCGCTGCTACTAATATTTTGAGAAAATTAGAGTGCTTAAAGCAGGCTTTAAATGCCTCAATATTTTGTACATGGAATTATGTCCTACTTTCATTGGTTTTTAGATCAAAATGTAATGATAATTAGAAGTAGCTCGGAGGCATTAATATTACGATGCGAGAGGTAAAATTTGGACCGTCGTAAACTAGCTTAAGTGAAAGTATTTGTCGAAGATGTCGAAGGCGATCAGACACCGCCCCAATCATGGCCATAAGGGGTGCCAGCTAGCAATTGATTGTAACTTTATTCTTTAGCTTTTTTTTTGCTATTAATTTAAAATCAGAATACAGAATAAACAAAAAACAGATTTTAAAACACATTTTTATTTTTTTTACAAAATAGATAAATTTCAATTTAATTTCATTAAGAAGTGTCTTTGGAAATAATGAGTCTATTAAAGTGAAATGTGTTAATCTTTTAAGTAACAAATAGCTGCATTTTCTTAATTCTGTTTTATCTTAAGCTGTTCACTCACTAGATAAAATTAATTGAAAATTTATATGTTTTGTGGAACCTTGGATAAAGTTTCGTTTTTATTTATTTTTTTCCAGTTTTTCTTTTTTATTTTTCTGTTCATCCATTTGACAAACAGTGCAGTTGTGCACATTAATGTAAATGTTTACAAATTTGAAATCTCTTACAGAAAACAGTTTTTTTTTATTTACTGAATTTTTTGTCAGCACAGTGAGTCATACATAAAAAAGAAGTGTGTTTCTTATGTGCATTAGAAGATAAAGCAATTGAATAGAATTGTCTTTCTTTGTTAGTCAACAATTTTTTTTTGTTTTTCTCACAAATATCATCAACGGAGGAATATCAAGCAGTGCCATAATACAAAAAAAAATTGTAGATGCAATAATTTGTTTCTGTTGTTATATATTCGCTTTAATACGTCTGAAGTCTAGACTGCAAAATCATCTATTACATGCATTTTGCCACCCGAGATAAAATGTGTGCAAAAGAAATCTGACAAACTTAACTTAAAAGCAAAATAAAAGGAAATGAAATGAAATAATAAAATACCATTTCTCTTGAAATAACTGTCAAATGATGATGGCAACCCACTCCACTACAGCCAACGTTTACAGACAACAAAATTGTCCTCTTTTCTCTAAAAGTGGCATTAAAAGAGTTTTGAAATATTTTTTTTTCTTTTCGAAGATTTCGTAAAATAGAATTTATATCCACTTTAAGTAGATTTTAACCAAAAACACTGCAACATAAACACAGTCACTCCGGGGAAAAAAATATCAAAAGAAAAGGAAAGTGAACAAAAACATTCTTATTTTGCACATTTTTTCTTAAAGAGTTCTTTTACTTGTTAAGTAAATTGATTCCATTCAAGCTTCATGAAAAATTTAATTCTTAAGACTTTCGCGTTTAATTTCTTAATATCGCGTTTTTTCAACAAGAAGTTTGTTTTTTAATTGTGGCAACACCAACAACATGTTCGTTTCAACATTTACTTTTTTGACGTACTGGCAATTGTTGTAATGAATTCAATTTCGGACGAAAATCACATTAAAATAATTTTAATCCACTATGAAATTCACGATATTTTCGAACAACATAAGAATTTGGTCGTTAAATTTGAGTCGACAGGCTCGATACAATATGTGTGAATACCAGCGCGTGTTCGAACGGGTCGTTCAACTGAAAATATCGCAGCCGTGAGCCACAGTTTTGAAGCAGATCCAAATTGGTCAATTCCTCGATGTACCCAACAATGGGGATTATCCAACCTTACGCGAATTTTTCGTAGGGATTTGACTTTGAAGCCTTACAAATTTCAACTGGTGTAGGAATTGAAGCTGACCGACCATTCGCATCGCCTTAGATTCGCCCAATTCATTCAAGTACAGCCGGCTGGTTTTTCTGAAAAAATCATTTTTTTTAGACGAAGCCCATTCTCACTTGTCAGAGTATGTCAACAAGTAAAATTGCCGTATTTGGCCTTCTGAAAATCCTAGAGCGATTATTAAGAAGCCTTTACATACTCAACGTGTCACTGTATGGTGGGCATGTGGTCTCTAGGCGTAGATGGGCCGGTTTTTTTTTTGAAGAAAAAGGTGGAAATGCGGTAACGGTCGATGAATCATGCTATCGCGAGATGCCAACAACTCAATTCTTGCCTATTATTGACAACATGGATATCACTGACATGTGGTTTGAACAGGTCGGTGCCACATGTCACACAGCGTTCAATTTATTGCAAACCAAGTTTTCCGATAGCACAATTTCACGACAATCAGCAGTTAAGAGTCCAGCCAGAATGTGTGATTTAACACCAATGGATTATTTTTTGTGGGGCTATATTAAAGACAGAGCCTATGCGGGGCCAATCAAATCGATTTCAGCCTACAACTCAAAATTCGTAATGTTTTTAAATTTACGGTTTTATAGATTCATAGTTTTGTAAGAGGCTTCCACAATTATGGGTTGTGAACAGCCAGGTCACAAGAGGAGCAGGACCGCCCCTGTAGGGTAGTAGGTAGTGTACTAGTTTGTCAGTGTGGGGGTTGTGGGTTCGATTCCCAACGAAAACCTTGTTTTTTTTCACCACAAAAATAAAAATTGACTGTCGGTGGGGCTGCTCAACGATGAAGGCATAGTCACTGGTCGCTGTGCTGTTTTATGCGGCAGTTAATTTCCGACTATCCTTCTACTTTCACCACCTGTTTCAACTCTTCTCTATCCCTTTGCTAAGAATGTAGCACGGTACTTGACTAAATAGGCTTTGTTGCCTAAAGGTGCTACTTCTCTTTTGAAAAAAAAAATTTGTTTAACGAAATTGGACAGCATATTGCCAAAAAGTGATTAAAAACTTTGATGAAAAAATCGACATCTGTCATGTTGGTCTGTGTAGACATTAGCCAGATATCATTTTCACTCATAATTGCCGAATCATCTTAATTTTTTTAATCTTTCGAATCATCTTAATTTACATTTTTTGTTTTATTTTGTTTAATAAAACAAACTTCTGAACGGAAAAACCCGTTATTTTCAGTTTAAATTAACTGCATTTTAGTGAAAGGAATACCATTTAAAAATATTTATAAAGTGCAATTTTGCCTTTTCAATGAAATTTTAATTACAAAAAATATTGTTAAAAAGTAATTTATAAATAAATTAATAAGATTCGAGATTTTGTTTTTGTTTGTGTTTTCGGTCGTACTAATTAAAATGTACCCTTCCCCATAGTCACTTAAGATAAAAGCTTGCAGTGTTATATTGTCCAATTTTATTAATCAAATTGTAATAAGAAAATACTCATTTAACATAAAAAAACAATTAATTGCTATTATGTGATTAAAGGATATTACAAAATTAAATAGAAACCTCACTTTTTCCCCTTAAATATTCATTTTGTTTTGAGTCTTAAAGTAGGCAGGCATAAAGAAATGTATGAAAAATTGACTTCATTGTTTCTGTCAGTGTACGGGCACTGAAGTATAGTCAAAAACAACAACTACCGAAAGGACTCCTAAATTACAGAAGCAAGAAATTTGGTGTCTGGTGTTTATTTGGTGTCTGGTTAATGTTATCCCGGTTGGCGGAAAAACACTCTGTTATCGTGTTGTAATTTCAAGTGCCAGTAACAGTCACTGCTTATCCATCTTACGGTCCAACGAGGAATACCTCCTAAGATATATATCAAATGACTGCATATTTTAGATGCATTTTTTTGACAATCACATGAAGCTTCTCTGAATATAAGATGTTGCAGTTTTGATGAAAGATCGGCAATGGAAGCATCATTTTTCTTTTCATATATTTTTTTTATCATCTTCTTAAATGGCTGTCGAACTCATTATTCCTCTTTGAGTTTAGTGTAACTCTTTTTTAATGTTTTATTAATTTAAGTGATTTCGCTTAATACCCGTAGTCGCTAGCTTTGAGACTACTCTACAGCGCAATTTTACATTGTATGCATGTTTATAATGGATGCTAAGTTTATTGCCTCCAACGTCTACCGATATTTCTACCTCAATATTTATTCTGGTTATCTTGCTATCTGTGTTCTTAAATCTACGTATAACACAATTGAAGCTCGTAATCTTGCATTATTGTTTTTGTTAAAGGATTACATAAATTACTATTCTACTATTTACATGTTGTGCTAGTGATAATTTCATAATTTAATATTTTCTAATCACAATAAATCTTCGCCTTTTAGCTACATTTTGATTTTTTGAAATACATCGAAGCAAAGACGAGAACTCTTCGGAAACCAAAAATAAGTTGGTAGCACTGACAATATCTGAAACTGTTATTTTATCTAACAAAAACAAAAAACGAAACAAAAAGAGTGGCGGGCACAGACTTTTATTTTTTCAATTCAATTCGCAATAATTTAATAAAATTTCAAATGTCTGAATAAGAAGCTATAGAATGCAAATATAAAATCCTCATTTCTGATATTTCCAATGCTATGGCGTTTGCCTTCTTTAGCCTGCTGAGCCGCACTTTTTTTCAATTTTGACCCATTCTTGGGCATTTTATGGGAAAAAATGCATAAATTTTGTTTTTTATGAATATATTTAGTGTAACTACGATCTTTTTATATGTCTGCTTGTGAAAATATTTTTCTGTCTTTGAAAATTTTGAAAACATTATAATAAATATTTATTATATCATTTAATGGCTGTTAACATTTTTGCCAATTGATTAAGCGCTTTATTTACTGTAACATTATCAGGCTGATGTATACAAATAGAAATTTACATGTACGTAACTTATTTCTGTAAATAATAAAAATAAAAAATTTATTATTTGGAATCATTTTTAAGCGTAAATATTTTCTGATATTCCCATAAAACATTTACTATCCAAAACTTTAAGACCACTACTTCACTACTGCTCTTATTAACCACCAGTGGATCTTATTCAAAATTTTTTATAGAGTTTTATATCTTAAGCCAAATTGATTAAATGTGAATTATATTCAGCAACAACTTTTTTTATTTCTCTTTCCAAAGAAAGAAATTTAATCGTGGTAAAGATTGTTTAAAACAAAATATTCCATAATTAAAATTTTTAATTTTTATTAAAATAACATAAAATAAAATACAGTGAATTGAGCTATCACATTCGAAATCTATAAGACTACTTTTGCCATTAATTCTCTCATATCTTTTACATTTATTTAACACCATTATAATGTCAAGTACGTATCCGTTAAATTGGAAACATTCAAAAATTTTAGCATTTCATTTAATGGACTGTACGGATCCTTTTAAATATATTTAAGTGTAGAGCGTAAAAAATTAAGTACCAGCAATAGGCCAAAACAAGAAATATTAAACAGAGTTATAGGTTTTAAAGTAACAATTATTAGTATGAATATAAAATTTATATTATCTCTCTCCATTTTAAAATAAATATGTGTATATTTCTGTGTAACATTTAATCATTTTTATGTGTATGTAAGAGTATTTAGTATATGTATGTATGTAAAATATTTTTTTACATTTTGTGTTTTTAAATTGTTAAATAATTTGAATGCTTTTCACAATTGCAAACAAAGGATTATCTCTTTAATTTTAAGTTTACTGTGTCAAACATTTATTTTATTTATTTGTTAGTTAAAAAAAATTATGCAGGTATGTCATAAATTCCTTTCGAAATTTAAATAATTCCCTACTTACTATTGCGATCGAAATGGTTTCAGATGAAATCAATTCATTGAACCAAAAAATAAAAAAAACGTTTTTATGTATTAAATAAAGCACCATAACAACGAACAAAAATATTTGGTTTTAAAAACTATAAAAAAAATAAATATGCATTTATGTTCCAATGTCCAGTATGCCCACATCTGCTGACAGATGTCGATTCTTTCATCATAGTTTTGAAAAACTTTTTGGTAAAATGGCGGTTGTATTTCGTTAATCACATCACGGATTTTGAGTTTTAAGGCTGAAATTAATTGGTTTAATATAGACTCTTTCCTTAACAAAGCCCTACAACAACAACATCGTCAGCAATAGGGCAAAATTAGGTGGTTGGCATTTCGCGATAGTGTGAGCCATTGACGGTTACCGCATTTCCAGCCTCATCTTTAAACAAAAAAACGGCCACCCAATCACGCCTCCAGACCACGTAGCGCACCATACACTGACACCCTGAGCAAAGGCTTGCCAATAATCGCTCTAAGATTTTCAGCAGCTCAAATGCGGCAATTTTGCTTGTTGACATACCCAGACAAGTACAAATGGGCTTCGTCTGAAAAAATGAACTTAACAGAAAAACCGGCCGGTTGTTGCTGAATGTATTGCGCAAATCTACAGCAAAGTGAATGGTCGGTCGGTTACAATTTCTGTGCCAATTGATCCTTGCAAGGTTTCAAAGTCAAATCCTTAGCAAAATTCACCATGTGGTGATTTTGGATAACCGCAATTGTTGAGAACGTCGAGGAATAGAAAAATTTGGATCTGCTACAAAACTGTGGCTCACGGTTGCGATGTTTTCAGTTGAACGACCTGGTCGAGCACGCGTTAGTGTTGGCACATTTTGTATCGAGCCTGTCGACTTAAATTTCAGGACGAAATTTTTAACAGCAGTCTCAGTTCGAAAATATCACGAATTTTACGAATAGTAACTTTAATGCGATTTTCGTGCGAAACTAAATCTACTACGAATACGTCAAAAAACTAAATGTCAAAACTGTCATTTTGTTGGTGTTGCCGCAATTAAATAACAAACTTCTTATTGAAAAACCCGATAAAATTTGTTCATCTTGAGTTTTCACTTTATTTGTGATGATGAATGTAGATGTAAATCGTTTGCATAAGTTGTTTGATGTCAAAAACAAAAATTTCTTTTGTTATATTGCAGTTTTAAAGTTTTATTTCATGCTGTCACCTGCAATTCAATCAAATTAAAAAAAAAACTCATATAAATTGTCTTCATTCTAACTTTAAATTTTAAGCTACAAAAAAAGTAAAATTATACAGCAGATAAAGAAAATTTGACTAAAATATGAAGTCGTGTGTTTTCATTTGCTGGTTGTATAAAATTATTTGTAACATATTTATCTGTCGATTGTTTATATATCATGATAAAAGTCATAGCTTTTTATGACTATAAATTTATTTTATTTTGTTAACTTCTGTTTCTTCATGAGTAAAAAATTTATATATGACAAACATAATTTCTATTTCTTTTAAAGTCACATAAAATATTGTTTTAAAGAGAAACCGCATTTACAAAAACATACAGAAACCAAAACCCTTTGTTGGTGTTGATGTGAAGAAAAACGTACAACAGAGAAAATAATTAAGGTTCCTTTGTAGCATTAAAAAATATTTTAAGTATTTATGAAGACATTTGTGTGGTGCTTTTTATGTAAAAGTTAATTTAGTATTTTATATAATTTTATCACATCCTATGATAAATAATGAAAGCGAAAAACAAAAAACGCAGTTACAAAAAAACATTTGGGGTTTTAAGATGACTGGAAAAGAACTTTTTCTGTGATTTATCTTTCAGGTTTTTAGGATGATTCATATGTTGAAATAACTTTGGCATTCTACCATTACGTCAAAGGAAAAATACATTAAAACGCAAAATTTATTGTCAAGTGCTTTATGAAGTTTAAATATGGCCGCACAGCAACAACAAAATATAAACCCACTTTTATGTTAATTTTTGGAAATCATTAATAAAATCAAAATTATATCGTGACTGACTGAAGAAATACTAATATTACAACGTTCACTTATTTCAATTTTACCTTAGAAAGTCTATAAAAGATGATGCTAAGATGAGTGCTCACAATCTAGATTATTAGTAGTCAGGTGACACATCCACTTGGAAATTTCTGTCCACCATTAAACAAGTGTTACCAAATTTGAGGTTTTTAAACATGTGTCAAAAATACATTAACAATCAATCCAAATTATTTAATATTTAAAGAAAAAGCAAAAAAAATAGTATAGTTTGTGGCACGTACATGGAAGTACAAGGAAATATCTATGCTTACTACTGGAAGCAAGGAAAAACAATAAATAGCGAGAATTTTTCACAATTATTACTCTTTCAGTGAGACTATGCAGTGCTTACACAAAATATTGCTGCATATATTAAAGTCATAGCCAATCACGTAGTCATTCTCTTTCCATCACAAAAATAAAAAAGTCCCGAATGAGGACAATACCGTTGCTAAGACAAATAACAAAACGTATTAATAAAATATTAACTTAATCACGAATACAACTGACAATGTGACATTCAAATCTAATTTAATAACTTTATTCTCTTGAGCATTAAATTCAGCCTTAATAGAGTTTGGTTCAAATTTAATTTGCTAAAATTCACACCCTACCTAAGCCACAACAAAATGAATAATGTTATTAAATAAAAAATGTTATAACAAAAAAAAAACAATAAACTGCTTGGAAAATTTAATTTGAAGTTATTAAAATTTACATTATTGTTGATGGACAATAAAAATGATTGTGCGGAATTTGGACACTTAAATCTTTCACATTTATCTTAACCCAAACTGTTGGATAATTTCAAATTTAACGCACTAGTATTTGTCAAAACTAAGGTCTGCGCAGAAACAAAAATACCTTCAACCATGCTCCCGCTTGTAAAAAATGATTACAAACCCAAAAAGCCAATAAAAACATTACAAACAATTTTGATCATCTACATTCATGCAGGAAATGACCTCTACTTTATAATCACTGAGTCTGCCTGTGTGATTCTGTACATCGTATGATATGCCCCATGCTATGGATATAAAAGCAGACATATTTATCCCACTTAATCTTAATGGTACATCGTTTAGGGATACATAGGCTTAGAGCAGAAACTGTGTATTAGAACATACACATGTGCCTTTTTGAAAAGTACCTACAAGTGTTATATGTACAGCATATAGTACTTGTATATGTGAGTGATTGTTGGTAGTCGTGTTTTATAAAGCAGGAAAAATAGTCAAGATTTATAGCAAACCGTATTTTAAATGGCTTGTTCATTGTTTTGGTGAATTTAGTAGGAGAGTGTGGTGTACGTGATGCATGTTTTTGAAACGTGTTCTATCTAGTGGATCTTTTTTATAAGTTATTACTTTAAATTATTAATGTCGTTGTAGCTGTTTGGTTTGTATCCTTAAAATGCTGCTGTTTTGATTTTTTATGCAATGCCACTTTCCAGCATTCATTCATTTAAATACTTTTCCATAAATTCAATACTGGATATTTGGTTGAGCAAAAGAAAAATAAGCTCCATATATAATTCTTTTAAATAACCTGCAAAGTGGTGGAGAAAACTATAAACGAAAAACTTTACAAAAACAGCAAAACATTTTCTTGGCTTCTTTTTTAAGACCTTCATCCTGGTCGTCAACTGATAATTGTAAATATCCTGCTTTATCAGAGAATTTTGCATAATCATTAACGTTGCCTTTAAACTGAGGTTATGGGATCAGCTTTAAATATGCTCATTTTGTTGCATTTTCGAAGCACAGTCTACAAACAATACTATTCTCGATTTTCTCGATTCTCTAATAGTAATTTTACAGTGCATACAACTTTCACTGCATGTAAGTCCAATTTTAAGTCTTGCCTTCATAAACTTTTCTAGTTTAAATCAATACAGTATCTTCTTCTTCCTTAGAAGGGTTGCTAACTCATTGAGCTCCGGTTGCTGGTGTCTGTAGAACTGCACGATACATTAAAATATTTTTCGGCACACATTTAGTTTAAACATTTTCTCTTGCAATCTTTTGAGCTTAAGAAAGGCAAAAAGATTATTATGTATAATAACGTGAATAACATGTCAATTCTTATTTTAGCTCGTATATTTATTATATCAAAATGGCATTCCTCTGTTAACTTGAATCAAGATCACTTTAGTAATCTGGATCGAACAATCAGTAATGTGTTTAGTTCACGTATTACTAAATGAGGGGACCAATTTATTGATAATATTTTCACATACGCAATTATTAATTGAAACAAAATTAAAGTCACTGAAGTATTTGATATGCATGTGACCTTGCAACTGAATGTGTTGTTCATTGACAATTATATCGTGAGTTTTATAGAAAGGTGCTGTAGCATAAAATTGATTTGAAAGTCTAGGTTCATATCCCAAATGCTGCTACTTTAGCAACAATTTTTATATCTTGTTTAAAAAAGTAGCATTCTAATATCTATCACACTGTTTTCCTTCGCTCTGCTTAGTTGGCTAAAAACTGAAATGGCTGTTTTAGTTTTAGAAACATAATTCACTTAACTACCATTAGAGCTACTTTAGAGAATGTGAAGAATTAAGCTTTCTGTCTATAACTCTTCTTCGCCAAATATCTCCTCTTCTCTAATCCTTTCCAATTCAAACTTATTTTTAATTCAATTTTTTAATTTAATAGACACAGACAAATTTATATCTTTCCAAATTTCAAAAAAAAAAAACACCAACCAAACAATTGCTTCTAATTAATTTTAATAGTTTCTTTTCTTTAGATTCCTACAACAATAAAAATGAAAACCCAAATTAAAAATATTGTTTTTACTTTTAGATATTGTCTTGTGACGCAATTTTAAATAAAACTAATATTTTATCCATTCGGTTTTTTTTAATTTTATCTCTATTAATTTTTAGTTTAGACTGATCTAATTCTAAGCGCAGCTGTGTCTAGCAAACTAATTTGTTGAAATCGTAATGTCTGTGTTTTTTTTTTCATTTATTTGCAATGAGGTTTTCTTATGCTCCATAACTTAACATATGTACGTGTAGTTTTACTACAAAAAATGTGTTTCTGCTTAAATAATGAAGTTTATTCTTTTTTTTTTTTTTGTTTTGTCAATTTGATTTACAAATTTAATTTTACCATTTTATTTCCAGCAAAATAAAAAAACAGGGAAAAGTTCATTGTTATTTATGTTGTTTTTAGCACTGATGTTGCCTTATGACTACCACCGTCGCCATCGACCACTAACAACACATCACAGAGAAACCACCACAGATATTGGAAAATGGTATTTTATAGCCCTTTTTGTGATTGTTTTTCTTATTTGTTTTATTATTTTACCTAAAACCATTCATTCATTCATCCGTATTTGTTTTATGCTGTCCGCTATTTTGGGCTAAACATTTTAATTTTCATTGTTTTTCTTTTGTTTTTTTTTTTTGTTTTTTTTTTTTTGTTAAAGGACATTTGAAATATTGAATTCAGTTTGAAATAGTGGTCCCTGTTTTATATAAAAACACGTTTAGTTCAGGTATAAAACTAGTTTAAACAGATCAGTAGAAGAGATACCGCAGAGAATTTATTTTATTTTCTTATCAATTTATAGTGTGCATTTGATCAATAATGTGAGTAATTAACTTCATTATCGTTAGTCTATGACATAACATATAAAATAACTTTTTTCTAACATTTGATAATATTATTTTAAATGACCTTTTCCAGTGAGAAAACAGCTGCTTGCATACGCTAATCTAATAGTGACGTTGTATGTCAAGCACAGCTGTAATCGAATAATTCCTACGAATCATTTCCGGAATGAATTGTGATTTCTTAAATGCATTTATTTCAAGCAAACAACAATTGAATGAGTTCACACTGAACTAAAATGTTTGAATGCTTTCACTTGACCAAAAGAAGCAAATAAATCGGAATTTCACAAATTAGCATGAGACTACTTTCGTGGTTGCAGTCACTTCATGAGCAAAAAATTGATTAGAATTTGAATGGATTTTTTATTAAGAACAATGTCGTGAATGCATTCGCTCACCCGCTGAAACACGAAATCTGAATATAATAATATCAAGGCATTCGTTAGCCCTAAATTAAGCTGTTTAATTAAAAGTTACACAATGTTTGTTATCACATCGGCTATAACACATCGTATAGAAAACTGAAAGGGTGTTACCACATAACATCATGTTCCTTAAAACCACATTTTTTTCTTTCTACTTATTTCAATTCATTTGATTTAGCTGGTAAATGAACGCATTCACAACTTTTTTCTTCAAAATAAATCCATTCAAATTCTATTTAGTTTTTTGTTGCTGAAGTGAATGCATTCACAGGACTGTTGTGTAATAAATTCATTGAAATTGTAATTCATTCATTTTTGGTGGTCAAGTAAACGCATTTAGGAATTAAAATTTAAATTCAATTCATTTTTTTTATAACTTAATGCAGTCAAACATTTTAATACACGGTGAATTAAAAATCAAATTAGAAAAATTCATTTACAGCTCTGTGACTATTGCAAATAGCAAATGAACGATTTAACAAAATAATTAAGTGAATTTCTTTATTATGAAAACAATGTTGCTTCGTGTCTATTCAGCTTAAGCAAGTATGATTGTAACCTTCTTAACACTCGTTTAGATTTCCCTAAATCGTCTAAGGACGAAGCTAAAATTTGTAAATATTCGTTGTTTATTTTCTTATCGACAAACTCCATTTAATTTTTTTTTTAATTTGTATTTGTAATATGGAAAATATAAACTGTATCTTAACTTAACTTTAAATATTTTTTACTATAAATCACAGTTTAACATGAAATATCAATTTTACAGCGAAGTGAGAAAAGATTTTAATAATCTTTTTCTAAATCTTTCAGAAAATTACAACATCAAAAAATTACAACAACAACAAAAACTTTGAATGAAAAATTACATTTTAATGACTTTAAAAGCTTAAATGGAAAACAAAACATATGAAAAACTTTGGAAACTTTTCCTGTTTCGCCAATATAATGAAAATATAAGTTTAAAATATTTTTTAATGGCAATTAAATTATTGAAGCTTGATGATGATTTAAAATGTTCACTACTTCTATACATCATGCTAAAAAATAGGAAGTACAAAAAGAAGTACAAAAAAATACTAAAAGCAATTAAAAAAATACATAATAAAAGTTGTGATGCAAAACAACGCGTACTCTTTAAAAATTACAACTTCAAAAGCTTTAATATTCAAATTAGTGTACGGAGGGAAAATTTAGATTCGGAATTTGCTCGAAATTCAAAGCGTGATTTTAGAAAAATTCGAATAAAGCAGGCTCAATTAAGTCTGAAAATTCAGAAAGAAGGGTTTGGTGAGCTCATTGGTGTTTGATTGGTACTTTCATTACCGCACATCGCGCTAAAGAGGTGAGCCGGTATGCACCTGACATGTTTATCTTTCCCATCTTCTAGTGATTTTGTAGATAATTCAAGTGTTAGATAATGATGTTCGCATGAACTAAATTAAAAACAAAGTACTTTTTCTAAGCTTTTTTAAAATTCAAGCATAAAGTTTTATTTGGGTAACTCCATTAAGAAAAACACAATAAGAGCTTTGCGGCACAGATAAATTCTTTTATTTAAATCTTTTCAAAGTTCACGAATTTCCGGCTTTAAGCACGGCTGGAATTAGACTTTAATTCCAAATAACTTTATGAAGATATCGAATATATTTAGGGTTTAGGCGGCTAAATATGATCATCAAAAGGAAATATTTACCAAACATGCAATAACCAAATTTATCACATTGCGATTATCGATATCAAAGCACAACTTTAAATGGGCTGTCCCCCCAAGGCTCGCAGTCTTGATGGATTTTTTTCCATCTTGGCTTGTGCATTGGGGGTAAAAGGCGGCATCAGACGCCTGGGCCAGCAGGAGCCCGAAACTGAAACAGAAGATGGCAAACGGCCGAAACCGGTTTGTTTACAAACCAAATTTGACGGAAAACCGTACCTAAATGAAAGACATAGAACTTTAGAAGTCCGACAGTTGGCTAATTACACCCACACTGGTGCCACGGAAAACAGTGGCCCTCAGGGGCTACGCTTCTGTTCTGGTTATCGGTCAGGCCCCTCGGGAAGCAACGTGGTGGCTGTGGTTTAACCGGACTTTGAAGAAAGTTCCGAAGAGATGGTTACAAAAAAGTTAACATGCAAAGTCTTAGTTTGCGCATGCATCAGCACAAGGAGTTGGATATTTATCAAATCATCAGCAAGGAGTGGGGTACGCCTTGCTACCATGTATTCAAAAATTGCTACTAAGGGCTGTATGCACCTTTTGTATATGCATCTTAAGGCATGGGTGGCGCCAACACCTCCTTCACCCAGTAGTAAGAATACCGATTAAGGTCTATCGTCCAGAATTCTATCACGTTCTGTTCATGAGCTGTATAGAAATGAACTTGATCTTATTGAAAGTAGATACCACCCACTTAACCCAATAATATGTCGCAATATTAAGCACTAGCAACTGTTATTTCATGAGCCACCCCGTTTTCGAAAAAGTTTGTCCAAAAATGCCTTTGACCTAAAATTTTACTCAATCACTTAGAATGATTCACGAAAAAAATCTTTTAAAATAATAATAAAATGTTTAAAAACTGTCAAGTATCAACTTGTTTCAAAAGGTTATCACTTAGTAAATTCTAAGTAAATATTGGAATGCCCTTTATATGTTTTTAAATATTCGTTACGTTTTCGTTTTTTCGTTTTTAATTATTTTCACACATAATAATTTTCACGTTATTTATGTTCATTAATAATTTTTTATTTGATTATTTAACACATAATAACGCTTTATTAAATTATGTTTAATTTTATTATTATCACCCAACACATAAAATAAAACGCATTAATAAATATTGAAATTATTTGAAAATTTTTTATTTAAATAGAATGTTTAAATGAGCATTAAAGAAGAAACCAACAAATAAAACTTAATTTGTGCCAGATTATTGGTTTAAGTAAAATAAGATGTTTTGAAAGTATACTTTTTTCATAGCACTAAAAAGCGAAAGATTATTTTATTTTACTTTGGTGTTTAGAAAAATAAAACGTTAAATTTAAGATTCCAAAGTTTTCAAATTAACTCAAACAAACTATAAGAAAAGTTGGCATGTTTTCCTTTACAAATGCTCTGAAAAGAAATCTTATAATCAACAAAAAAAAAAAAATATATACATATATATATATATATATATATATATACTTATATATTTCAATCAAACAGTCAAGAAAAGTGACGCAGCTTATTTTGGTTTTAATTTATTACAACTCAAAACTGGGTGTTCCTGTGTATATTTATTGTAGTATGTCTAAAGTGAATTCTATTTTTGTAATTTAAAATTCTACAAAACTTTTACCTTTTCTACGAAAAAGAAGTAATAAACAATAACAGCAAAGAGGATAACTTTAATAAAAACACATTAAATAGTAAATTAGGGCTTACTTTTTTAATTGAAGTGATTTTTTTTTTTAATTTTATGCTGAAAATTTTTCTTAGTAAATGTTTGCAAATAACGTGCTGAATATCTGTTTCATATGAAATCATTTAAACTGTTTCGATTTTTCCAAAACTTAACATTTTGGCACAGGCAAATATTGTTTCCACCTTGAAAGAAATTGCAAATAAAGTGTTAACAGAGAAAAGCTTACATATAAATTCATAACCTAACATTTCGGGCCCTGAACTAAAAAACGAAAGTGGCTTTCTTTTGGGCTCCTATGAGAATATTATTGATGTCCTTTAATAAATAACTATTTATCTTTATACAGGTCTTTTTAATTAAATTTAACATATATATATTCAATATATTATTAACAATTAAAAAAATTTTTTTTTTAAAACAATTGACAAAAACATATAAAATAAAATAAAAATAAATACGTATTTATTAAATAGGAAAGAAAAGGTCGAAAAAAAAATAATCAAAAATTATGTGAAAATAGCTCCATCAGTGAGCTAAGTTTTTGTAAACTCTGTTATAGCTTACATACTTCTCAATGAAAAAAATGTTAAGTTAACAGAATTAAATTATTTTAACATTCCGGTGCGAAAATGAAAAAAATTGTATAAAAGCAAATATATTTATAAAAATGGTAACTTTATTTATTTATAACGAAACACAAAAAGTCAAGACAAATGAAAAAATAAAAAATTGAATAATTCATTACTTTTTTTCCTGTACAGACATATTTAAAATGCAAAAAAATGGGTCAAAATCGGAAAGCTGGCCTCTTTGCAGTCCACTAAGCTTAGTGGACTGCAAAGAGGCCAAAGCCATGGCAATGTAGATTTCACAACTGTAGAGATTATATTCAGATTTCTTATAGGTTTTGAGTATAGATTTATATTTTCAAAATGCATGAATTTATTTAATTAATTAATTTATTTCTGACAAATAATATTTACATTCGTTAGATCCATAATATACATACATATATACAAAGAGTTCAAGACTATGTCTTTTCCTACTTAATCATTACTTGTAATATAACATATATAATTTCAACAACACATAAAACTACAAATAAAAGGAAAAATTGTCAACAAAACCCATTTGAAAATTCTTAAATAACTTACTCTACCTTAATTACTACCTAAACTAGCGCTAAACTATTGATATACTCATACTCTGAATTTAGACAACGGAGATAAAAGCTACGCGAAAGTCCATCTATCTTGGCCTCCACTAATTCTATATTTGCAATCTCATGAAGCCTGCGAGTAGAAAAATGCCAAGGAAGATTGAAAATCATCTTTAACAATTTATTTTGTGCAACTTGGAGCTTAGCTATGTGACAATTTGCGCACTTCCCCCAAACAGGAGATGCGTAAAACATTACCGCATGAAAAATCGATTTAAGTATAATCAACTTGTTTCTGACGCTTAGTCGCGAGTTTCTATTCATAAACGCATACAATAGACGAATAATTAAATTTATTTTATTTCTGACATATGAAATGTGATCTTTAAACTTGAGCTTAGAATCAAGTATAACTCCTAAATATTTAACTTTATTCTCCCATTGAACCAAGGAAGTGTACAATTCAATGCTTGTTTGGGGAACAAAGCAAGGTTTCCTTTTCCTAGTGAAAAATATTGCCTGCGTTTTGTCACCATTTAACAATATTTTCCATTTATTAAAGTATGCTAAAATTTGAGATGTCGCTCTTTGCAAATTATTAATAATGTCTACCGCAAGCACTCCAGAGCAGAGAACTGCCGTATCATCTGCAAAAACTGATAACGTGCAATAATCCATTTCAGGGAGATCATATGTGAATATATTGTATAGTATCGGCGAAAGACATGAGCCCTGAGGGCAGCCAGCAGCGACATTATAACTTACAGAACTATGAGAGCCCACATGCACTCTAAAAGTACGAAAAGAAAGAAAAGCTTGAATGATTTTAATCAAATTAACAGGAAAATTTAGTCGAATCATTTTATAAACAAGTCCATCATGCCACACTGAATCAAAGGCAGCCTTGACATCTAGCAGTACCATTCCAGTTGATTTCTGATCATTAAAATTAGATTTAACTAAATTTTTTATTCTTAGAAGAGCTTGCACTGTACTATGTCCACTACGAAACCCAAACTGAAAGGAATTATATTGTGGGAGTCAATAAAATTTATTAATTTCCCTTTAATAACTTTCTCAAGGATTTTGCTAATGGACATGAATTTATTTATCGAATTCAAAACCGTCGAAATCGGTTCGTGCGTTTTTTATTTTTTATTTTTATACAATAGATTAAACTGAAAACTTAAAATGGCTGTATCTCCGTAAATAAGAGGAATTTCGCAAAAATTATATAATTTGGCATCACCTACAAAAAGTCAATTTTTATATAAAAATTAATCTGAAAACTTAAAATGGCTGTACCTCCGTAAATAAGAGGAATTTACCAAAAATAAGCATAATTTGGGATCACCTTCTTTGCTATAAACCTCACGAAGCCCGCGACCTTTCCAGCGAATGCAAAACCGTCGAAATCGGTTCGTGCGTTCTAAAGTTATAGCGTCAGGAAGGAAAATCCGACTTATTTTTATATAATAGATTAAACTGAAAACTTAAAATGGCTGTATCTCCGTAAATAAGAGGAATTAAGCAAAAATAAGCATAATTTGGGATCACCCACAAAAAATCGATTTTTATATAACAATTAAACTGAAAATTTTAAACGGCTGTATCTCCGTAAATTAGAAGAATTTCGCAAAAAGTAGCATAATTTGGGATCACCTTTTGGTGTTTTGCTATAAATAAATAAAGTTAATTTCGACTAATACATATTTACTTTTTTTATATTTAATTTTTCATTTTCGCGCCGAAATATTAAAATAATTAAATTCATAAACTATAACAGGGTTGTCAAATAAGAAGCTTACTGACGGAGCTATTTTTACACAATCGTTGCATTCGGGACACGTTTTCATTATTTTTCTTAGCACCCACAACTAACAAAAATCGTAATTGAATAATCTCAAGCTGTAAATATTCAATATGCAATAGAATGTTTATTCTCAATATATTAAAAAATAAAGCTTTTTACTAAATTTACGAAATCATGCATTGAAAATCCTAAAATAGATTTTTTATATTTTTCACATAAAATCCGCAATAGGCTCAGGATCATGAAATAATTATGAGAAAAGCCATGTACTTTCCGATATAATCGATAAAATCGAAACTTCATACAAAAATGGATTCATCTAGACGATATCCAGAAGTAACACATTTATAATTTCCTTTAATTTTTTTTTTTCATAAAATATTTTAATTAAAACAACGTTATTTTTAAACTAGTAAAACTATTTGACTGACAGTTTTTAAAAAAGTTTGGAACCGTAATTTGTTGGAAATAGCAGATCAGTTGACACACTCTAAAAATGAAAAAATATCAATCTGATATAAAACAGAAACCTTACAAAAACTTAAGCTCAAATGATTCTCAGCTAAGAGTATTTCAAAATCATACTAGTATTTTAAACCGCTGAGTACTATATTTTAGATATTTTTGTACACTTAAGTTGGCGGATTTGAGAATCAATTCAACTTGGAGAATCAATTGTGTGTCATTAACTTCATAATTCGCGCAAACGAATGGATCTCAAACCAAGCTATGCTGTTAGCAATTTAGAAGAAAAATCTTAGCTTAAAGAAGTGCAATAAGTTTTAGTTCTTCTTAAACCAGTTTTCAATATTCTTAAACCAGCTAACTGCCTTTTAAACAAAAAAGGAAAACATTTATAGTCTACTTTCGACTTCATGCTTATTAACCCTAAATCACATATATTTGTTGCCACAGTCATTAAGTTTATTTTAGAAATTTCGTCGTCACTTTATTAACTTAACTCAGTATATTACTTTTTTATTATCACAACACCAAAATTGCAAAACTTTTTAATTTTTTTAATTTAGTAAAATTGCTTAATAGGATTTTAAAAGAAAAATTGAAACACTTGAAATATATTTTAAGCCAAATAAAATGTTTAAAATATTTAAAATATTTCAGAAAATAATTTTTTATCAATTCAATAGATATAAAATTTGATACACTTTTTCACACAACAAAATTCAAAAAACTATTTATTTTTTTTTCTCTCACTAGAAATATATGCCAGGCTTGGAAAAGTAGATAAGACTGTTCTTTAAAAATTTAATTTATAATTCCCCTTTTTGCATTTGCCACATGTTTCAAAATCACAAACTGTGTAAACTGATTTTCACTCGAACAGGCTTATTACTAATCGATTCTTTTTCACACAATATTCATCTAATTTTTTTAGCAAAGATGATTTAGATAAAGCTTGCTATTACAAATCTTTCGAATATAGCGCTACAGAAATAATTTTGTTGCAGAGAAAGAGATATTTTATTAAGAACCAAACAGAATGAAATCGCAGTTTTTAACAAAATTAAGGAAAATGCTTCAGCGAAAATAGTAGATTTAAAAATGTAGAGTTGTTTGTGAGTTTTTGTATTAGATTTATCAACAGAAACACTACAGCAATTGTGCCTTTGTAAGTATAATATTTCCAAAGGCAATGAAATTTTCCAATGCAATTTAACTTGGTGAAAGGTTTTCACTGATGTGATGTCAAAATATAAGCATTTAACAAATTAATATTTATAGAGATTTGGATAAGATTGAAACCACATTAAATGAAGACATGGCAACTCACTTTAGCAAGAATGTTTGAAAAAATTTTTCGAATTAAATATAAAAATCCTTAGCAAGAATATAAATCAATGTTTCTTAAATGCCTTTTGAACTCACTTTTGTTAAAACATAAGTAATTTGTCATGTTTCCATTTAGACTAAAAACAAATAAATTTTTATTTAGCACTGGGAGGGACTTAGAATTACTATTCAGGAATATTTTTGATAATGCAAAAAGTTATATATTGTTTAATTTAATAATTTCAAGCTAGTCAGCCTAACACAGCTTATGTCAATAAAGAGAACAGTGAAGATGGCAAATAACCGAAACCGGTTTGTACACAAACCAAATTTGACGAGGGTCGACGTAAAACCGTACCCAAATAAAAATAAAAAAAAATCAATAAAAAACATTATACGCTATTTTCAAAGTAAAGTTGTTAATGTTATTAATGAATAATTAATGTAAGTGTAGTGAATTTTTACCAAAAATATATATTTCGTTTTTAGTGGCACTGGATCGTACAATTTTTGATCAAGCACACGTAGCACTGCAGCATCTAGTAATGTCGAAGTCTGCTGATTATAAAAAATACTAAAAATCAGGCCATACTTTTATTTGCAAATAATTTTCGAAATCGCGGGTTTTCTTCGTAAGTTGGTTATTTCCACTTAGAAATAAGTGGAAATGCTTTTAAGGAATTTGTTATTTTTTTGCTTAATATACGTAATTTTAACATTTAATTGGATTAAAAATGACCTTAATTACCGTAACAGTCTTCTAAACTTCAAGTTTACTGTCGAGAAAACTGTGTGTGCTTTTATGAGATGGCAAATTGGTTTTACCAAAATTATTGCAACGATAATGACATCTATACGATTGAGATACTTAGCCTTAGTAACTACCCTATTCGTTTCATATCTAATTCTTTATTAAAAACTAAATATTCTTAAATTATGTGATGTAGCCATGATAACAACTGCTTTAAGCTCCCTAGTGGATGCGTGATAAGATTTACGTCAGTACTTAGCTGTGTAAGCTATAAGCCGGCGGTGGATAAAACTACTTTGAGTGATATGAACCCCTAGGCAGCCATTGGATACGTATATATTTTAGTCACTCCTAGTCGCAACTTCGAGAGCTTGGAGCAGGCCATCGACCCCAATCCTTACTTACGAACATGCTCACTGGACCTGGATCATTCACCCTGTGTTATCGTCAAAAGGGAATGATCCTGCAAAATCACAATCACCACGATGCTCCCGAAGGGCCAACCCCAATATTCAGTTAGAGAACAGCTAAAAAGCTGAAATCTCAGGCTAACTGATTCCCGTGGATATAACCTGGAGTTGTCCAGTTGACTCCTGCTAGCCTTTAGAAAACTGGACTCCTTGTTGCTCCCGGTAACACATGTAATGATGGTGAGATTCCATCAAGCGGGGGAATTATCAAGTGGATTAAACGTTATAATTTTTTAGACAATTTTATAAAATGTTAAACTCTTTTTCAATAAATCTAACGTTTAAGGAACTACCGTGTGTCCGCCGGGATATATCACTTTGTTTTGCCACCATTTTGGTAAACATTAGTCTTGACAGTTCATACTTGGCAATCGTGAAGTAGGAACATGGTAAATTTATTATGGAAAAATATTTGATAAATCAACGTTTTTTCAATCGTTAAAACATTTTATCAAAGTCAATCATCGATGATATTGTGACGATGAGAAAGTTACGTGAAATTTTTGAGAGAAACAACGTGCCAACAAAACGCACTATTTATCGTGTAGTGAATGATTTCAAAGAAAGTGGGTCTGTAGGTGATAGGCCCAAGCATAGACCACAACGTATTGTAAAATCAGCTGAAAACATTACTGCTGCTCAAGAAAGCGTTCGAAATAATCCATCAACCTCAATTCGACGCCCTGCTCAGAAGCTTGGTCTTCAAATAGCAACTATGGTCACAATTTTGCACTGGGATTTGCATTTGTTTCCTTATAAGAGTCAGTTGACGCAAGAGATTCTTCCACAAGTCCATTTATGCCGCCCTACATATGCCAATAGGATGTTACAGCTCGCCCATGACAACCCCGATTTTCATGAAAAAATCATAATGAGTGATGGGGTATATTTTCATTTGGAAGGATATGTAAATAAACAGAATAGGCGGTTCTATTGCATCCATTAAAAGTAACAGTGTGGTGTGCAATTTGGTCAGGAGGAATCATTTGACCTTACTTCTTTGAAAATGAAAACGTTGTAACGGTAACTGTATGAGGAGCGATATCGTGATATGATGGTGATATGATTGAAAACTTTTTTAAGCCACAACTGCGTGCTTTTGGGATTGATAAACATATGGTATCAACACCACGGTGCCACATCGCACACAGCCAGGATTACAATGGAATTTCTGCGAGACCTCTTTCCACAACAAGTTATTTCAAGAAATGATGCTGTTGATTGACCTCCAAGATCGCCTGATTTGACTGCTTCGGACTTTTTTTTGTAAGGATATCTGAAAGGCAAGGTTTATGCAAAGAAACCAGAGAATGTAATGAAAAATGTTCTCAAAAGGGCTCGCATTTGTAAGGTTAACAGAGGCGGGCATTTATCTGATATTGTGTTCTATATATAATTTCCGAAATTAAATAAAACATTTATCAATATAACATCCATTTTCTTTCGTTTAATCAAAAATTATAAACAAACAAAGTAGTATACCGGCGGACACCCGGTGCAAAATAGTTTGGTAAAAAAATGTCTGTTTTTTAGCAATTATCAATCGATTGCAAAATGTTATAAACGATTTACTTTTGAATGGTGGTTGCCTCAACTAGATCTGTTATTGAAATCAAAACATTGAAATTTAAAAAATCTCTAAACTAAATATTGTTGTAAATAAAACACAATATAAAAAAATTATAATTCTTGATGAATAACTTTGAATACAAATTGGAAAATTTTAAAGTTTTTTCAAAGTGTGACGTTTTAAAACATTTTTAATAAGCAGAATGAAATATGAAATCCCAGACAACAAAGAAATAAACGTATATATACACACACACAATATAAAGGATGGAGCAAAGAATTTTCGTTATAAAATAAACATTTTTTCTTTATATAGAATTATGTACGTATTAATATGGCTTTAGTCACTTTACTAATGAAATTTTCTACTAAAAATAGTTTTAAAAATAGTTTTCTTAATATTCAAACTAAATGAGAGTTTTGGGAATATGGTAAATATATCGCTAAACATGTAAAATATAGGTCTCTTTTATGAGATACAAGCAGAATTTCAGAAAAATATAGAAGTTGTAAGAAACGAAATGCAATATCGGTATACCGAATATCGGAATACCGTTTAAATTTTCGCCTCTATTAATACCGATATTCACCTTTAAAATAACGGTATTTTCGGCTTCGGAACATTAGCGTTAGTTGATACACATTACACGGAAGCTTGATTCGGAGAATCCCTCATTTACTTAGAATCAAATGAGACCCCGACCACTGCAGCTAAATGCTGTTAGTTCAGTGAGGATGGTTTTTTCAGTACGTATACACAAATTGAGAGTGAAAATTGTTAGTTTTGTGCTTGTGCAATTGTTAGTAAATTTGTTAGTTAGTAGAGTTTAAGAACCATGAATTATGTGTATCCTAGATTTTTGTTCTCAAAAAAATCTACAAACACTGGCGAACGATTTTAGTGTTAATATTGTATATTTATGTAGAATATCCATTAAATAATAAATGCATAAACGTCAGCACTCCTAAATATGCTGTAGATAAATAAATTTCGTATTAATAAAATTAGTTTATGGTTCCTTAATGACTTAGTTTTACATGTTTAAAATGATTAATTAATTAAAATACTTATTTTAGAATCAAAAGTATAAATTCGGAATCCAATATATTTCAAAAACACAAAAAAGGGAGCGACTTTAGTTCGGTTTGGCGTTATTATTCAGTTGCTAAACAAGGGCAAGTAGCAAAATGTAAAAAATTCAAAAGAAATCAAATGTCAGGGAGGTTCCAAAAGCATAACATGTTTTAAAAACTAAAAGCGACGTAGCAGCAGATAATGAAAATGATGCGTCCTTTTCTAGAATCAGCTGCAACAATAAAATCTCTGATCACTGAATCTAGCAAGAATATAAGAATATTAAAGAAATGTCTGATTTAAAATCGAAGGGCAACCGATTTAGCTTAACACCTGACCAATAGATATTACTTCGTAATCGGAGGTATTTAAACATAAACGTACATCTACTGGAGAATATATGTGGAACATTCCGTTTACAAGGAAAAGTGACAAAAAAAGTGAATTTGACATTGTATCGACAGACGGTGCGTCAGTTATGGTAAAACTCACTCATTTGTTTGAGTCGATTATCAGTTATGCTTTGCACATGGCATCCACCTAGCTGTTGAAGATATCCTTTTTTTTTTAAGAGAAGTAGCACTTCAGGCAACAATGCCTATTTAGTCAAAAAACGTGCTACATTTTTCAGGAAAGGGATAGAGAAGAGATGAAACAGGTGGTGAAAGTAGAAGGATAGTCGGAAATTAACTGCCGTATAAGGCAGCACAGCGACCAGTAGCTATGCCTTCATCGCTGAGCAGCCCCACCGGCAGTCAATTTTTATTTTTGTAGTGGAAAAAACCAAGGTCTTCATTGGGAATCGAACCCACAATCCCCATACCGACAAGCTAGTACACTACCTACTAGCCTACAGGGGCACCTAGCTGTTGAAGATATCCTTTACAAAAACAACTCCAGTTTAGTGACTGTTAATGTTGAAATTAAACCAATTAAATCCCAATCCAGCGATTGATATAGTGATGGAAATGACGATAATGAAACTGACAATGAAGAATATAAAAAAAAAAGATTACAGATGATGGTGTTATCCTAGAGCTTGGATCTGTTGACACTGAAATAAATTTTAATTATGCTAATTTAACTCCACACAAAATAGCATAAAAATTAGAAGTGAAGTTAAAATTTTCAGATCTCCAACAATAAATGATCAATATTTTCAAAAATATGTAAAACTACAATTTGGAAAACAATAGAATTTGCAATTGGATGTTATAACGCGATGGAATAGTTGACTTATAATGTTGGAAAGCTTTTACCAGTTGCGGTATTGTGTCAAAAAAACATTGATTAATTTAAAATCAAGCATAGTCTTTTCCAAAGAAAAATTTTTGTTAACTTCTGAACTGATTGATGCATTGTCACCAATTAAATTAGTACTATGTAAAAGAGATTATAATCTTGTTATTGCAGACGCGACGCTTAAATTTATGATTGACACGCATGTTGCACAAAAAAAATTAAATAAGTATTAAATTAAAAAATACTCTGAAGTATAGAATAATGCAAATTTTGCAATATTTACACAACGCTTTACAAAACAAAATCGAAAGGGATATAGACTTAAGTCCTAAACTTAACAAAGGTTCGATTACAAAAATATTGATTCCTCTTGGACAAATTACAAATTAATATTTACCTTTTTTATATAATTATGAATGAATGAATTAAATAATGAATTGAATTCAAAGAATCATTGTTATTAAGAGTTTGTGTGGATTTTTATAATTAATTTGTTTGCATTCATGAATTTATTATCACTAATATTATGTTAAAGGTAACAGTGTGAAACAAGGTAATAATGAAACAAACTGTTGTATACTAAAAGCCTTTGCGGCTTAATATTGAAAATAAAAAAGACACTCTTGTTACAACCTTAAACTGTTAACCATATCTTGCTTTTATTCATTTCAATTATAAGAAACTAATCCCTTTGGTTTAACTTCTCTTTTTATCCATTTTCTTATTAGTTGGATAATATATCATCTAGGAGTTAAAAGTAATTAATCAAACGGTAAAGATTTTGATCTTAAAGTTGAAGATGCGCCAATTACATGTGATTAAGAAAGCAATCCCGAATGTTCCAAGCCCAAAGAAACAAAACAAGGGATTAGAAATAGAACATAAACTTAAAAAAGAATTACAATTTTTTGAAGAGCATAGAATTAGGAGGGTGTATCTAAAGTTTGCTTATGAATACTTGTTAACAGCTGCTCAACATATAGCCACAAAAAATAAGATCGAAATCATGTTTCAATTTGCATCAAAAATATTAAAAATTAAAATTAATAATAAAAAAGTTGGATTAAATTTTATTAAATTGTTCTAAAAACTAACGGCTGTATGCATAAAAACTTAAAGCAGGTTTAACTGCCGTTGTTAAGCACAATTTCCTAAAGTTGTATTCAAACAACGCTTTTACCTTAAAATAACTTTGTTAACTTTAAAGTAGAAAAAACCTATGTTAAACCTACAATAAATTGACAGTTTAATTTTATTATTGAAAGTTCAAAAACAAAACAAATTGTGTTTACAATAAACTGAGCCGTTTATTTCAAAAGTGGCATAAGTTACTTTGTTATTGTTATCCTTTTTATTTTAAATTAATTTATATAACATTTTAATGCTTAGCCATTCCAACTAGTCTATATTTAGTTTTCTTTCTGAAACGGATTTTTCTAATGATTGTCTTGAAATAAAATCTTTTTTCTCCATGTTGTGTACTACTACTACTATTTTGTCCTTTACATAAGTCACTATGCGCAATATTTTCCTTTTGAGTTGTGACATTCTTAGATATTTTATACAATACCAAGCAACCTCCTGAGAATAAAAAAATAACAAAATAATGCTAATTATGTGTAGTGCATTAGATATCACTATAATATAGTTCAGTATATATATATAGTATTCTTTCGAACTAGTAAAAATAAGTCCAATAATCACAACAATACTTCACACACACTTATTACATGTTTCCATTTCTTTCACACTAAGCTCCGTAATTAATTTCCTGCGTACAGCGACTAACGCCACTTTCAAAATAAACATTTTTGTTATATGTACCGTTAATTATCAACACTCCTCTCAAACAAATGTCAATAAGTTCAGAATAACTTATTAATTTAAAATTTATTAAAAATTAAAAAAAAACTGTTCAGTTGTGACTTATGCCACTTTCAATGTAAACGGCTCAATTGACAGTTTTACTTTGTTATTCCAAAAATTTTTAAAATTGCTTATTAAAAACAACTTGTAGTATACAAATAATAATAAAAACTAAAATATAACATGTCATTCAATATAGAACATTTTACATCTTTATTTTATATTTTACAAAAATATAATTATAATTAATTATTTTAAACAAATTAATTAATTATTTTACATATAATCAAAAAAAAGCTCGTTATCCGATAATTATTTTTTTAATATGAACAAATTCTTTGTAAGTTCTTCGTAAGCCTTGCAAGTTGATCTTTTTTGGGTGCTTTGCTTTTTATTAAAAAGATTAATAAAAAAACAAAAAAATAAATATGTTGATCATTAACAGTTCGAATTTTCAAGCGAGCAGACCTAGTTTTTTGTGTCAAATCAATAAATATAAAATAAATATAAAAAGAAAAAATTAAAGATTTATTGAAATAAGTGAAACTCTTGTTCAAAAACAATTTGTAACAAAACGAAATCAGTTATATCAAAAGAATTTATATAAACAAAATCAAACGAACACGTAATAGTGACAATGTTAACGCATTAAGCGTTGATAATATGGGTAAAAAACAAAGAACATTTAATGCTCCTGGTGAATCAAATAATAACAATTATTTTTCCCCTCTTCAAACTTTTGAAGATGATAAAATTGATGATGATGATGAAGTTATTGTTAAAAAAACAGTGAAGATTCATATACCCCCAATTACTATACTTAAATGCAAAATTGAAGTAGTTCACGAACTTTGTAAAACAAACAAAATAACAGACTATTCCATTAAAAAAATTTCAATTGGGTTAAAATTATTTCTAAAAGCTAAATCGGATCACGAAACCATTCGTAGTATTCTCAGCGACAAATATGAGCACTTCAGTTATGCTAACAAGGATGAAAAGCCGTATAAAACACTTCTCTTTGGTCTTAATAAACAAGATCCATCAGCCGTTAAAAGAAGACTTACTGATATGGGACTTCAATGCTTGGATGTTAAAATCGTTGTAAAGAAAAATGGACACAACGTCGAGTACGTAATATACGTCGTTTATTTCAAAAGGCAAACAATAACAATTAAAGATTTAAGGCAAAAATATTCTGTTATTGATTACTTGAGGATTAAATGGGAATTTCAAAAAGCCAGGAAAAACATGGTAACTCAGTGTTATAACTGCCAAATGTTTGGCCATGGTTCAAACCACTGCAGGGTTAAAACATTTTGTTCAAACTGAGCGGGTCAGCATAAAACCACCGACTGCAATGAATCTACAATAAAATGTGCAAACTGTGGTGGCTCGCACAAATCAACTTTCGAACAATGTCCGAGTAAGTTAAATTTTCTAAATATAAAGCAACGCATCCAACCAGCTTCGGGACGTATAATCCGTGCTAATGTAGCAGTTCCCTCTGCCGGGAATTATAGCAAAAACTTTCCTAATACGTTGCGCCAAACTGCTCCACCAAATTGCAGTAATTGGCAAGGTAGAACGGAATTTATTAACAACAATATCAGCAATAACGGCTCAAATAACAACAGCTCTAATAATCTGTTTTCTTTCGAAGAAATAAAGAATTTAACTATAGAATTAGTTACAAGCCTTAGAAACTGTAAAAATAAGGCTGATCAGTTCGAAGTCATCACTAGCCTTGCATGCAAATTCTTATCGTAATGCAGCGCAATGGAATCAACATAATAACTTGGAATGCGAGAGGCATTCGAAATAAACATTCTGAATTATTTCAATTTTTAATTAGCCGTAGTATACATATTTGCTTAGTTTCTGAAACTGGGCTAAATGAAAATATATCTATAAGTAACAGGGAGTTTAAAATTTATAGAAACGATAGGACAGGTGCTCGAGGGGGTGGGGTAGCAGTAATTATAAGGAAAACCATTGCCCATCAATTACTACCTATTGTCAACACATCTGTTATTGAAAATATTGGCATTAAATTATATACTACCTTGGGTTCAATTGACATATACTCATGTTACTACCCCGGGGGTTCAGCGGGTCCTGATGGCGTTAGGAAACAGCAATTCGCAGCGGATATTCGTAGACTTAGTTGTAATGAAAGGTATCTATTAGGTGGTGATTTTAATAGTAGGCACAGTTCTTGGGGGTGTATAAGGGCAAATTGCTGGGGAAATATTCTATACGAGAAATTGGTGTCATACGATATGGAAATTATATATCCTTCTGATAACACTCACATACCTTCAAGCGCTAATAGACAGGGTGCTACTCTGGACTTCTTTTTGACTAATGATCCGCTAATAATGTCCCCAGCGGAGATCATAAACGATCTGAGTTCTGACCATTTGCCCGTTAAAATTTCATTGGATGGTAGTTACAACAGCACACGCTTGTTCGTGTATGACTTTCAGAGGGCAAATTGGAAGTATTTCTCTAGATTCTTGACAGTGAACCTAAATTTACCTGATATCAATAATATTTCAAATTGTGATCAAATTGATCAGAATATTGAAGATTTTGAAAATGTTCTGAATGATGCAATCGCTTGTAGTGTACTAAGGATATATCCCACATTGAGGGGTAAATCTTTGCCCCACTTTATCAAAAACATGATACAGCAGAGAAATAGCTTCAGACGTGATTGGCAAAGATACAGGGATATTGATGATTTTTATCGGATGAGGATACTTAATCTTAGAATTCGTGAAGAAATAATTTTATTCAGAAACAAAACTTGGAATTCGTTGTTATCAACACTAGATAGGGGCTCTCCCCCCTTCTGGAACTGACAAAAATTCTAAGGAAGAGGACTAATATTATTCCTATTTTAAAGAGCAATGGTTCTCGATACACAACCAATCGGGAAAAATTTGAAGTTTTGGCGCAAACATTTGCTTCCAATCATTCCAGCTCATGTCAACAGGGAGATCCAACCACTAATTCGTTAGTAAATGATACCCTGGAGTCGTATAGATCACTGAGAATTAATCCTCAAGGTGATTACAGAATAAATAGTTTACAGATTTCTGGTATATTGAAAGCTTTAAAAAATAAGAAGGCACCTGGTATAGACAGTATTAATAATAGATGTCTTAAGGCGCTTCCCCAAAAAGGCATTTCATTTTTGACTACTATTATTAACTCGTGCCTTAAGCTGTGTTATTTTCCTAAAAAGTTTAAGGAAGCTAAAGTTATCCCAATCAAAAAGCCTGGTAAGCAACCCGATTGTCCGTCTTCATACCGCCCTATCAGCTTATTGTCAAGTGTTAGTAAAGTTTTGGAAAAAGTCATTAAAATTCAATTGACTAATTTTATGGAAGAAAAAAATATTATTCTACGACATCAGTTTGGATTCCGCAGAGAACATAGTACAGCCCACCCACTGATAAGAATTCGGGATTTAGTTAAAACGAACTTTAACCTTCAAAAATCTACTGGCATGATACTTTTAGATGTCAAAGCCGCATTTGATTCAGTCTGGCACGATGGTCTGGTTTTCAAAATGATAAATTTGAATTTTCCAATCGCTCTGACAAAAATAATTGAAAGTTTTCTCACCGCTCGTTCCTTAAAAGTTCACATTGGTTCAACCCATTCTGAAAGCTATTCCATAGTGGCAGGTTGTCCCCAAGGTTCATGCCTATCACCTGTCCTTTATAATTTGTACACATCTGATTTTCCCCAAATTGATTGTTGCACCTTATCCATATTTGCAGACGATACAGCGATATTAAGTTCCGAATTCCGGGCTGGTGATATAATGTCTAACTTAGACAGAGCGTTATCTGAGATTTTATTGTATTTCAGTAAATGGAAAATTGCTCTAAATTACGAAAAAACTCAAGCGATTTACTTCACTAGGAAACGTAAGGAATGTTACACACCACAAATAAATATTACTATAAACAACAATTCTATTCAATGGGAACCGAAAGTAAAATACCTGGGAATTATGCTCGATCCGAAAATTAAGTTCAAAGATCATATACTTTATGTGGTAGATAAAGTTAATATATTAACCCGTACCTTATACCCCTTTATAAATCGCAAATCTGGTCTCAGCATTGCAAATAAAAAACTCATTCTTAAGTCCATTTTTCATTCTGTAATATTTATGCAGTTCCCGTTTGGTCTATTAGCGCTTCTTGCCATATCAAAAAACTGCAAATAATACAAAATAAGCTATTGAAATTAATATTCAACTTGCCTTGGCATTTTTCAACCACGCGTCTTCATGATGCTACAGTCTTAGAATTAGTTCTAGACAGGATAAATTTCAATACTTACTTACGCTAAATTTCAATACGAAATGTTTGAATTCTGAGTATGTTCATATTAATGAGCTAGTACCACCTGCGAATTTATCTAGTCAATAGTTAAGTAGTTTTAGTAGTTTTATATAAAAATCAAATAGGTTTTTTGCCAATTTTTCTCCTCCAAAAATGATGTAAATATGTATAAAATTCTTGTAAATATAAAATTATTATAAAGTTGAAAAAGAAATCTCTTGAACACTTATACATGTAATTTATATATTTAAACGAAAATGTAAATATTATGGGTAAATAAATGAATGAATGAATGAAATATGTTGATTTTGCTGAAAACAATAAAAACATTTTTTATGGATCTAAATACCCGGATAAATATATTAATTTTTATACATCGTTAACCACAATGTGACAACTGAAAACAGTGGCATTGCCAGAATCAAAGTACTAATTTTACTAAATCATACATTAGCTAAAGTACTGTTTATGAATACCATTTTTTAACAAACGTCTGTTAGCCTTAAAGTGTTTGTTAACTAACGTGTACTTTAAAGCTCAAGTAAGCGTTTTTATGCATACAGCCTTAAATGTTTTATTATTTAGTTGGGTTAGACATGTGTTTGTGACACCCCTAAATAAGAGCATAACCTACATAGTAAGTAAATTTTAATTTTGTTTATATTTTTAAAATAATACCTAATACCGGCATTACCGGTTCTAAAAGTGAAAATACCGAAATACCGGTATCAAAAATTGTTAACGGCATTGCATTCCCTAGTTGTAAGCAACTATCGAGTGAATAAAAGAAAATAATCTGATAATTTGATATTAAAAATAAATTATTATTTTCTCCTTATTTTGAGTCTAGACATATGTCTAATGTATTGGTTTTTATGTTATGTGATAACAAAAACTTAATGTATTTAATAAATTTCTTACAAAATGGCAAAAAATTCAAATCATTTATTAAAACACAAAATTGAGTTTTTCAGATCCACTTTGAAATTTTACTTTTTTTATTCACTTTTGAACGCGATGAATGCACATTATTAAAAATATTATTCTTTGGTTTTTCTTAAAATTTTTCCAGTCTTTAGTTTTTTACGTATAATAAATCAAAAAAGTTGAAGCAAAAAATAAAGAAAGTAAACGCAAAAAATAGAAAATAGTCAAATTTTTTTCTGAACTAAAAAAGATATAAAAACAAAAGTGAGGGCATTATATATTATTGAATATTATTATTGAATCTTATAAAAAATACAGTAAAGTTATCTCAAATACCCGCACAAACTTTATATTCCTCATTTATTCTGTTTCTGACTCAATGAAAAATTAATAAATATATAAGAATGGTTGATTATAAACAACAAGATATTTTTATTGGTGTACTTGTGTGGCGAATGTATGTATGTGCTTGCGTATCCCCATCACTTTGATTGCATACGAAGTCGTAAAAAATTGTTCGATTTAATTTCTACATGAGACAACACCAGCACCAACATTATTTACGTCTCTGCAATACATGATGTCAATATGTTTTCTTTATTTCTTATAACATTTCTCTTCCTTCACTTCTGTTCGTATCTGCAATCAAACTTCTTGTTCTTGGTTTTTTCTTATTATTGGATTTTCGACTAAATTGTTTTTTTGTTTTTTTTTTTTGGGGTGTTGGATGGAATTCATGTTTCGTTATGCACACATACATACATACATATATATTTCGAACTATGATAATATAAAAATCAATACAAAGTTAATACAAGAAGCAGACAGATATATTAAGTACGAATACGAGGATATTCACAAGAATTTGTGAAAAGTCCTGCATTTGAAAGCATCACATAAACATAAATGTTAATTTTTGTAAATTAGAGTTAAGTTTCCTGGCAAATTGTACTGCACCGTTGTCATGATGTCTGACTAACGAACTGCTTTCTGAGTCCCCGAAACATTCAAAACCGTTTATGTGCGAGATTTACCGTTTCGCAGGCTATTAATACTACAAACCCCACAGTCAAACTTTAGGACTATGCTCTCTTCGGGAATCACAATAATGGCATTGTACCAAAATCAATATCAGTTGCCGTAACTTTTGTGTATTTTTCTAGCTTGAGCGTATTATTCTAGAACTACCGTCATACGATTATGAGAGTTAAGTGCTTCAGATTTTGTTGCTATTGCTGTTAATAATGAGTGTTGGTAAGTTAATAGGGTGGTGGTTTTTTTCATTGTTTATGAGTGTTTGTTGTTGTAACTGATGATGACATTGTTGTTGTTAAACATTTTTGTGTCATAATTTCATTTTGTGTGCCTTAATGTCAGACATTTTGGTAACGGAAAAATGATAAGAAACAATTTTCGATAAGTTGATGATTTGTTTTTTTATATTTATAAAAGATGAAAGACACTACTTGTGTTTGGTAAGTAAATGTCAGTATTCGATATTTTATCAATTTACCTCTAAAATTTTCATTCCCTCAGGTATTATTCCCATTCCATTTTTCACTTTGTCATCTGTGTATGTTAACTTAGCTTTTTATTTAATATTAACTATTGTATTCATTCTTAACTAAAAATCTGATAATTAGTATTAAATGTTCCTCTTTAAAATTATTTTTAATTCACCCTATACCTACTTTGAGTCACGGTTTTTGAACAATGTTCAATTTGGAAGCTTAATTTTGTTTCTGTTTTGAAACCAAAACGGTTTATTTAAGGGTGCTTCACTTATCATTAACTTATTTTTTTTTATCATTATTCTTTTTAATTATCAGTGTTGGATATTGCTTGTAATTTTTGAGGTACTGCATGAATGGTCGTTTTAGATTTGGAGACAATATACTAAGCATACAAGACAAGAAGCTTTAAAAAAATGTTTTTACTGACAGCAGTTTTAATATTCGTAAGGGAAAGAAGGCGCGTTATATAAAATTTGAATAAATTATCTGCTGCCCTATAATGTGATAAAAAATTTAGAGGCAAATAATCTTTTGATATTACTGGGAGGAAGCATACAGCTGTGTTATATTTTGGGCTGATGCTGAAAGACAAGATTCAAAAGCATAAGAATCAGTAAAAATGTTTTTCAACAAAAAACAAAAATATTTAGCTTGTTAATTGAATTTAATGAAAGAAAAAGCCAAGCTGATTTCTAAACAAATTTAAAAAAAATTAAGATGACAGCAACAGAAAATTTCGTAACTTGCCATCTATAATAGGGATAATTAACCACTTCACAAAAACTAAATTAGTGTTGATCTTTTGGAAATATAAATGGCAATATGGAAGGCGTGATAGATAGCAGTGATGACAGTTCAACAGCAAGCAGCGTTTTGAAACGCTTTTAAATAACAATCACTATTTACATATGCGTTTAGCTCTAAAAATTAAGTCCACTTAATAGCTGAAGCTTTATAACATGTCCAGCGAGGACAATTAAGAGACTGATAAGGTATCATTACCGCCACTTTATTGAATTATTTGTATATTGGACAACTTGTTTTTTCCAGCAACATTGATATTAAAGTCTAGACTTATCTGAATAATCACTGCATCATTTGTCCCTAATAATAGAAAATAGTTTATTCATTCACTCAATCTATCATGTCATATTTTGTGAACCATCAATGGCAAAAGCCTTACATTTTGACTCCAATTTAAACCGCTAATAGAACTTACTTTCAAGCAAAAATCTCTTAAAGGGCAATTCTACTACTTATCAAATTTATTTATATAATTTTTTACTCTCTTTACAAAAACAATTCAATGGAACTTAACTTAAAGCTAAAAGTAAAATTTCATTCACAATAGTGCGTATAGTAGACGACTAATACTGTATTCGCAAGCCACAACTGCTATTAACACTTTACTAAGAGTTCAGATGTCTCAATTATAGTTGCCGATTAAAGAATGTATTGTTACGTTTATACCTTTTATAAACGTTTTGTTGTGAGTTTTGAGTACACAAAGTTGACACTACAAAACAATTCACTTAAGTTTTTTACACTGACTGACTATTCACTCAAACGATGCCCTTTTATATTTTTCCATTAAAAGTCTAGAAAATTTAGGAATCTTCTACTCCCTTTGTATGACATTTTGTTGTTGTATGTTGTTTATTCAATGTATAGGCGCCTGTATGGAATTTATTTTAAGATATTTGTTGTTGTCGCGTGTAGAAAATGTTTCTTAGATGGTAAACAGCATACATGTTTTTTGTTGTCTTGCGCGTATAAAATTTCTACGCTGCTAGTAAACAGAAATTTGTTATTGTCTTGCATGCCATGCAGTTAGTAAACAGCATATCAAATTGTTGTTATTTGCGTTTATAAAATTTCTACGCAGTTTGTAACTAGAAATTTTGTTGTTGTACCTTAAGTTTTCTTAGCAAGCCACGCAGTTCGTCAACAATATACCCAGTAGTTCGCTTTATTGCTTAATTATTTTATATTAAAACTTAAGCAAGATACATCCGTAACAGTATCTATAGCGTTTTACTGTGGGTAAAAAGTTTTCTTTTGCTTTTTGATAACTGAAGCTATAAAACTTTAATACGAAAATATTTGTTCTTTACTTTAATAAAAGTAAATTGAATATATAATTAAAAAATATCTTTTTACTTCCTGAACAAATTTACACACTAGAAGTGTTGTATTCTAATAACAATTTAAAGAGCTAAGTCTCACTTATGAAATTGTATCTGTTGGATTTTACTTTTTCACCAATTGAACAAATGAAACGAAGATGGTGAAGAACGAAACTGCTAAAAACTATTTTAACTTTGTGTACTTAACTCTGTTAAGTTATAGAAAATCCAACTAACTCTTATCAACATTAAATTTCCTTCGAAATTTTTGTTGACAATTTTGGAAATATTTTTATCCGAACCTAAAAGATGCATGTTAGGTTTTTGCACAATATTGTTAAAAAATTTAAGCGTTAAAATGAAATTATCTTCGATAATAAGAAGAATTATAGGATTTTTTTAATGTTACGGACATGTTTGGCGATCAACTGGTGAAATATTATAATAATTAGCAGTATTTCCGAGTAAAATCAATGATTTTAGATTTCATATTAAAAAGGTATGAACTCAAATTTATCGAAATAAACACTTGGAGAAATTAGAAAAAAAAAACGCACGGAGTCAATGAAGGCAAATTAAATTTTCCGCAAGTGGTCTGTAAAATTAACATAGCACATGGAACATTCTCTAATTAAATCACCATATTCGAAATAAATTTGCAATATTTTAAGAATATTGTTCTTATGTCAGTCTTATCACTTTCTCTAAATTATAGAAACTTAATGACACTGCACTGGTTGGGGTGCAGTGAACTTACAAAATAAATATTATTCTCATATTTAATTTAAACATTCCGTTGCTTTTATTACACTTAATAAACATTGTTATCGCATAAGTTGTTTTTAGCATTAGGACGAATATACTAGAACATGAGCCGTTCTGTCATAAGAAACCAAAACTTATCGTTTTGTAAATAATAATAATAAAAATGTAAGTAAACGTCCGTTAAAGATAAAATTAAAACAAAATTTTACACTTCAACATTGTAAAATAAACAAAATGCTCCTTTTTATAGCAGAAGTAAACGGTTTATTCAAGGAGCAGCAACTCAGGTAAACCTTTCTCTGTGAGTTTGTTAACCTTTTTTTATTATAAATATTTATGTATACAATCAATATTTAAACGATAAATTAAGCAGTAAATAATCCAGTTTTAGATATTAAAAATTCATATCTTTTGGGAATTTTCATTCTCCTTTTTTATGTATAAAAAGTTGGTCGTTATTTTAACTGCGATAAATATACAAAAGTTAATTAAAGAAAAGTAATATAAGTTTGTAATCTGCAATATGTGTGTATTTGAAATTTTCATATTTCATGTACTAATTTTAAGTTATTTAGCGACCGCTACGAAACAACAAAATTATTTGCTGCGATCCCTGAAGACTTTTATCTTCTTTCACCCAAAGGGATAACAAACCGAAAAAGGTACAACACAGAAAAAAGAAAATATAAAGGTTGATTTTTTTAAATGCTTTTTCCAAAAATATACAAATTCTTACATATTTTATTTTACAAAGATAATTTTTTCGAAAAAAATGGCAGCAAAAAATATAAAACATTGATAAAATGGATTAAAAAAATAATGAAACCTTAAGTAAACAGCCAACAAATTTTTCATCAGCAAATTTATTTATTTAAATTTCTTTCTCTTTCTTTTTTCTGTAATTAAGTATAAAAAACTATTGTATAATATGATGTTATATTATAAAATCCTTTTAATTAATAAGAAGTAAATATATAAAATAAAACTGTTGCTATTATAAAATAATAACCATACCCGGTGTTTTCTACTTCTTCCATCCAAACAATATAACACATGTGCTAGGCATAGCAACCTACATACCCTTAAGCTGTTTCCTCTAAAGCGTCACTTAATCTTAAATATTTTTAACTTTTTTGTTCCTAGATATAGGGCAATCAATAATTACATTGCATAGGAGCTCCTTTTTCGGCCAATTAAAAAATATAGCCTGCTTTAGTTTCAAAGTCGTCCGAATGTCGATTCCAAAATTTCATAACTAGAGAGTCATTTTATTCACTCCTGTGACACCTTGTCGTGAATTAAATCATTATTATTCTGGGCAACAGAGGCGCTTTTGCAGCTGACTTTGGCAGACTTAGCAGGGTAAAAGAGGCAATGGAATTCTTGATTTAACCGGCACTAGGATAGGGAGAACGGTCTGGCGGCAAACTCTAAGAAATTCGAGCTGGTCCTCTTTACCAGAATATCGAAAATACCGAAGTAGCATCGCCCAGGGATTTTCAAAGAAAATCAAACCTCTGGTGGAATTATTCGTAATGCTGAAAACATGCATTATACAGATGTAAAATAACCTTTGGCAGAAAATTCGGTTTTAAATCATGCAATATACACTATATATACACAGCATTGATCAGGCCTCTTCTGCCTTATGTGTACTTAGTTGGTTCTAAACAAAGTGCAGAGTTTGCAAGCCTCGCAGTTACTGGTGCAATGAGGTCAGAAATATTTATTTTTTTTATTAAATAAGTGTATCACTTTATCAAGAAAGTCGCATTTAAGGTAAAACAGTTTATTAATTTTTGCAGTAACGACTATTTCATTTGATCGAAATTCTTGACTTAATTCTCTTCTCTCGTTCAGCTTCATAATCAGTCTGCGATAAGATGCAACGTTTATTATAATTATGTCCCAAAGCTCAACAGGTATGCCTCTAAGGCTTAAATGGAGCCAAAGAAGCACTGAGGTAGATAAACAAAGAGTGTAATTTATTACAATTAAAGAACCCTTAAGGGCAGGAAACACCATCGGACTGAGATGAAAATCGAGGACGATGAGATTTGAGCGGCATGTTAGATGTGGATGTCATGAGTGGCCTTCGTACAAAACAATTGGTGTAAAGTTGGCAACCATCACCCGGTGGTATGAGACCTTCACATAACGAGGTAAAAGTCACCGATTTCAATTCAACCCTTGAGAAGCAATAACCAGGTTTTGAACTGAAAAGAACTCAAAAAGATATTTCTCTGATAGTATTCCCGCAAGTTATTATTTTCCTACTCCTTAACTAACAGCTGTCAAATTGTTATTATTTATGCTACCAAAACTTGTCTATATATGGATATATTGGGACAGTTTTTTCTTTTGTTAAATTTTCTATGAGCCAATTTGCTTAATTTAAATTTTGATTTATGAATCCCTTAATATCTCACTTAATAATGTTTTAATCTTAACATGTAAAGCAAAGTGAAATATGAACATATGTATATACTTACATGTTTGCATGAATTTGTTAAGCTATTTTTCAAGTGAAATTCAAAATTTTAGTGTTTTTTATTGAACATATTTGACAACTTCCTTAGTTGGTCTACCAAAAGGTAAAGCCCCCTATCACTTTAATTTAGTTGCTTTATGTTCTACTCCACCCGTCGGCTGGATCAAAATCGTTATACATTTTTCTAAGATTTCTTTTTAAATTCGTTTTACCATATTTTAAATGTAAAATAAATTTTTTGGTCTATTAATATAAAACATTGACATTGATTGATTATTTTTACATAAGGGTTTTAAATTTTTTGTTTGTACATTTTGTTGCTGTTACTATTTAGTATATTTTTATTATCATTGATCTTTATTTAGCTTTCAGTGTATTTCCGTTTTTTCCTTCAAAATATTTTGTATGACATTTTTGTTTACTTCCCATTCTTATATAAATATTTTCAGAATTTTGAAATAAAAAAAAATATTAATTTGCTTTTAAAAGTAACTTCATGATTATCATTTGTTTAAGGCAAACAAGAACGAAGAGAAAAGAAAGGAAAAGGAACGAATGAAAAATACATTTTGCATCTAAATGATTTGTAGATTGGTTATTTGATTTATGTAAAATTAAATAAATTATAAGTGCGTATGTGTATGTTTGCTTAAAGGTATTTCGTGATTTATACTTAATATCATTAAAAGCCTGCTCCTTAAATACGTTTAAATTTAAATCATTAAATACACTTGAACAAAACAAAGATGGAAACACAAGCATTTATAGAGTGCGTGTCACAATGCAATGGACACACATTCTTTGTATAAATAATTTTATTATACTAATTATAAACATATTACGACTAATAAAAATTAATAATAAAACCCAAATTATAAATTTTAACAAAAAATTCGAAGTAGTACGTATTTTAATGATTTTGAAAGAGTACAAATTAGAGCGTATTAAATATACGTTATGATTTCTGTGCAAACTTTGATGTCTAATAATAATCATCAAAAATTTAGCAGCAACTTTTTTAGAATGTCAAATTATTGTATCTCAATCATATCTTAATAGTCTTAAAATAAATAGCAGACTTATGCTCTATAGATGTATATGTTTGGTGGAATTACTATGGTAATACCCAACACAAAAGTAATTGAATTTTGAACTTATTCAACCTAAATTTTGTCCTTGTAATTTTGTATTACGACAAGTTAACATTAAAATTTAACTTTTGTAAAACTTTAAAATATATTTATTTGAAATAAAGGGTTCTTCAACAAGAATTTTGTTTTCTAAAACAAAATAAAACAAAAAAAATTTAGATTAAGACGATTCAAATTTTTAATATATTACGAAGAGAAATGTACGGCAATTATGAATGAAAAATTACATCCGGCATATGTCTACCACGACCACGCTGACACATGTCGATTCTTTCATCAAAATTTTTAATTATTTTTTGGCAAAATAGCGTCACATCATAGATTTCAGCTTTAAAGCTTCGTATAGACTCTGTCCCTATTGTCGTGAAATTATGCGATCGGGAAATTTGGTTTCCAATAAATTGATCGTTTCATTGACTGTGTGACATGTCGTACCGTCCTATTAAACCCACATGTCAGTGATATCCCTGTCGACAATAATAGGCGAAAATTGAGTTGTTAGTATCTCGCGATAGCGTAACCGTTACCGCATTTCTAGCCTCAAAACGGCCCAATCACGCCTCGAGACCACATAGACCATCATACAGTGACACATTGAGCATGCAAAGTCTTCTCAATTCCCAAATTCGGCAATTTTGCTTGCTGACATACACTGACAAGTAAAAATGGCTGACGGCTGCGATGTTTACAATTGAACGACCCGATCGAACACGCGTTGGTGTATATATTTAAGAATAAAAATTATTAGTAAGAAAGTAAATTTTATTAAATTTCTCTGACATAAATTCGAGTTTTTAATTAAACGAGGTTCTGTAGCCTAGATAGATTGAACTCCCTCGACAATAAAAAGAATGTACTTATGTACTTTTCTATAGCAAATTCGTCGGAGAAGTAAAATATAGATTTTTTCATTCATCATTTACAATAAAGAATGTAGCAGAATGGTTGCAAGATAGTTAAAAAATAGGCGCTGTTTGTTGCCTGAAGTGCTGTTACTTCTTTAAAAAGAATTAATCGCCATATCCAGAGGTTCCATATAACACCACCGGGAAGAGTGTGTACACTACACGTAGCTACTACTAAATTTAAATACAAGAAAAACGTATTTGAAAAAACTTCACATTAAAATATTTATTCTACGACTTTTTTCTGACCTGATTGCAGTATTCATTTGATTACTCGGGGAAACTGCAAGCAATAAATCCATTTCTTTCAATAGGATACGCGTTATTAATTTAACTAATATTAAATAATTTTTAAATAATATAATTAATTAAATTAATATTAATTTTTTTTGCCAGCATATTATGGGTCTAAAAACCAATTTAAAGTGTGAATTTGGACTTAAAATAAACATCGCAAAGTTAGTGTTTCGAAGAAGCCAATAATCATTTAGTGAAATCCACAAAAATAATAGCAAAGTAAAAATGAATCTCTTAAAGAAAAGCAGCAAATTGAAAATAAGTTTCCTAACGTAACTGTACTTTTTTTATTTATTTTTGTTTTGTTTATTTCGCTGATTTTTAATTCTCGTTTGTTTGATTTAGTTTCAAGAGACAAGTTGAAGTTTTTCTTTTTTAGATTTGGTTAAAATACACTAATGAACCAAATGAGTACTAACGAAATGGTTTCCTCACGCTAACCTATTTAATGAGAAAATTATTGAAAAAGCACAACATTTTTAAGTACTCTAAAACATACTGAAATCTAGTGAATAATAAATCTACTGAAAATTAAACTTCGAGATAATTAAAAGCAAATATGACAAGTAAAAAATAATATATGAATTTCCTTTATGTTTGGGTTTTTGGTACATTAAGTTTTTGTCTTTTTGCCCTCCGTAACCATTTCTTTAATTTTACTATTAGCGAGCAAGTAAACCAAATTTATTTCTTATTTTAATTGTATGTTGTTGAAGCCAAATCTAAACTTTTCATTTTAGATTTGTTTTAACATAAAATTATTTGTACTATGAAAAATTAATTTTCACAAATTAAGACATAGTGATCTATTGTAAAGCATTTTATTTTAAAAGCATATATACATATGCACATATATGACACTATAGTTTTTATTTGGAAAAATAAAACTTTTAGCCATTCACAAAATATATTTCGCAATCAAATTATTAATAGACACAAAATTTGCTTGCAAAGTTGAAATACATTTTGCTGATAAATTTAACACATAAAAATACTAACATTAAAATTTTTTTTGGAAAAATAATAAATTCACTTTTATTTGCATTTCACATTTACTTGCAAATTCATTAAATTTTTACTATAAAGCACTCGCACAAAATTACTTTCATTAGTATAAAACCTCAGAATAATATGTCAGCACTCACAAGCACAACAATAACAATAAAAACCAACAAATTTTGTTTGCCAAAAGTTATTGTTCACTAAACAAGTTTTATTCACAAATTTTTTTTCTTAGAAATATTACTTTGCAGTAAGCTTTATTAAGCTTTATTATTCTGTTTTAAGCTTTGCTTATTTTAAACATCAAAATTTGTCAAAAATAAATTTCTAATGGAATAGCAAATTTTTACCATTTTATGTAAATGTGCATAAAAAATTATTTAGTCATTTAAATATTCGCTTTAGTGACATTAAAAGTACATCTACCGAGTTAGTATAACACAAGTTAACTTTCAACGATTATTTAGCATTAAAAGATCCTAAAAACATAAATTCTAACGATAAAAAGATTCCAAAAAATACAAATTCTAAATCAATAATCTTTTTCCGTTAGAAAGTGTTTTTTGGTATCGTTGCGTTATAATATGTTATTCACTAACTACAATACTTCTCTTTTAGCTATACTTTATGTCCCCATTTTTATTCAAATTTGTTTTAAGTAGGAATTTGGTGGAGACTGTTATTGGCATTTTTAGCCAAATGCTTGAATTTATTTTAAGAATGCTACACAGCTCACAAGAGTTCACTCCTGCTTTTGGTTAAAATTATTTCGCAGAATATTAAGTAAGTCTATAGGCCCAATTATAATATGTATAAGCTGGCTTAAGCTAATCTCAAAAATTGAACGAAAAGTCTGTTGAGTGCTTAAGCGAATCATTGAAGACTTTTACGTGGCTATATTATACTTACATGAATATAGAAATTATTATACACAGTTGCACATTTGTTTTATTCGTACTTTTGCAAAAAAATAATTTCGTTCTAAATAAATGAAATTTATTAACAAAAAGGCGTTTAATAATCATATTTTATATACTTAATACTAACCTTATACAAATTTATAAGTTTTTGTTAATAGTTTTAAAAAAATTACGAAAGAAAAATTACACATATATCGCTGTATGTATTATTTAGGCCAAAAGTACTAAAAAATGCAACTGTGTGCATCATTGAATTAATAAACAATAAAAATATTAAATTTTATTGCAAGTTGTGTCTTAAAAAATGGAAAAGAATATAAAATGTTTAAAGGCCCTCGTTTCTTTGAATTGCCGTTATAATTAAACGCGTCTCTTTCGTCATATTTCGCTATTTTTTCTTTGTACATTTTCTATTAAATTCAGATAAAATATTTTTTGCCCTCCACTGGAATTTGTTTACTTATGTATCTATAATACAAATGCAAAATCAGCTGTTTCCCTGTTTTGTTAAGTACATTATAGTTTGCATTTGATTGTTATGTATTTGCACAGTTGCTTAAGTTGCCTTAAGCCAGTATATGCATAATATAATTGGGCCTTATATCTGCTAAATAATATCATTAAATTGCGGGATTCTAAAAACACACCGGCTTCCTGATAATAATGTGTATTTTATAATGGTGGCATCACAGCTGGACGTTACCATAAAACTTTACTTATTTTTACATATTTATTTTTTATTATTATTACTTATTTTTTATTTTTATATTTACTTTCGTTTGGTAGCAAGTGCTGTGAAGATTAATTCGAATTAACCAGTAGGGACTTGAACCATTTTTTTAACAACTAATTTAGCGAAAATTTCTAACCATCGAAAGTTAGCCTAACCATCTTATAATTATAATAAGAGATCGAAAGTTAATTAAATATCTAAAATTCAAATAAAAACCCGAAACTTCATAAACCTAATGATTTAACCTGTTATTGGTTCACATTAGCTTTCGTTACGAAAAACACCGTTATATACGAAAACACCAGGCATTTTTGTTTGTATGTTTTTAGCCTTAGAATTTGTATTTTCCAAATTAGAAGTAGTTATTAATCGAACTTCAGATGTAATTATTTTAAGCATTAAGCACATTTACATGAAGTGTTCACAAAATGAACTTTAAGCCCATAGAAACTATAAAGTCTAACTAATTTTTCTGTAATATTTAGAATTATTTATTTAATTTCAGCACTTTTCTGTACTTTATCTAGATAAAAGTAAAATATAAACAATTTTATTTTAGAATTTTTATTTTTAATTTAATATATGTTAATTTATGCTAAATTCCTTTAAAAAAATAAATATTTTATGATAATAAAAGTACAATATTTATTTTATTTTGGCGATACCCCCAACATCGCCAAAATAGAAAAAATTATAAAAGTACTAACCTTTTCATTTCTGGCCTGTATATACATATATAAACACAAGAAACATCATTATAATAGAATTTTTATTTTAAGTTTCCTTTGTAAAACGAGGCTTAAAGCAAATTTAAGATGCACAAACAAAAAGAAACATTTCACCACATTAATTAAAGTTTCGTCGGAATTGAAGAGTAATTTAATAACCCAAAATTAATTGGCATTAGAAATGATGACAATTAAAAACAATTATAAGTGTTATACTCGGCGGTGCATTTCACCATAGTGTTTTTGAAAATAACTAATATAACTAATATTGCTATTGCACCTAGGTTATATGGACTGCCAAATATTCACAAAGAGCAATTTCCTTTAAGGCCAATTTGTTCATATGTTAATTCACCATCTTACGAATTATGTAAATATGTTACTGACATATTGAAAAAGATCACTGAGTGTTCTACGTATAATATAAAAGATTCAATTGAATTTAAAGAAAAAATTAAAAAGAGAAATGGAATGTTTTGAAAAATTTTACAAAGATAGAGAAAGGTTTATTTTTTCGTATTCTCAAGTTTTGTATAGAAGATAATAGATATAAGACTTCCGATGTGCTCTCCAGCCTCTCCAATTGTGGCAGATATTGTTATGGAAAAATTGTTAGATAATTTTATTGAAAAATTAAATGTTAAACCAAAAATTATGACGAAATATGTTGATGATTTGTTTTGTATTATATCTGAATCTGCCAGTAACGAAATGTTGGAAAAATTAGATGAATTTGACACTTCAATAAAATTTACAACTGAAAGCGAATATGATGCTAAACTTCCATATTTAGACACTTTAATAATAAGAAGAAATAAAGAATTAGTTATAGATTGGTATCAAAAACCAACTGCTTCAGGTAGAATTATTAATTATTATTCTAAACAAAATTAAAGAATTATTATTAACACGGCCAATAATTTAATAGAGAGGATTTTAACAATTAGTGATGAAGAATTCCATAGAAAGAACAAAGAAAACTGAGAACTGAGAACAATTTTCCAATACGATTAACTAATAGGTTAATTAACCAATTTAATAATAGGAGGAAAAGAGTTATAAGTAGTGGAACGGAACCCAAAATATATAAATCGATAACTTGTATACCTGTCTTCTCTCAAAGAATAGAGAATTCAAAAATTTTTGATACAAATAAATACAAAATGGCATATAAGAATACGAACACATTAAATAGGTTGTTTAGTAAAACTAAGGATAAAATTCAAAAATTAAATATGTCCAATGTAGTGTACAAAATTCCTTGTAACGGTAATGATAAGGAGGATTGTAATAAGGTTTATGTAGGCACAACAAAAAATAAACTGAAAACTAAAATCGCAGGACATAGGTCAGACCAAAAACCCATGAATAATATAAGTTTAAACAGCATTATCTTCGCATTGTTCTAAAGTTAATCACTATCCTAACTTTGAAAATGTTTCAATTTTAAATTTAGAAAATAATTATAAACGTCGGTATATGAAAAAGAATAAATTTTAAAGCAGATACGGAGAATGTTGCACAAAATTATAGATATTTGGAGCATAAAACAATAAAACAAAACTCTGTACCTGCATAACATTAAAAATTAATATTTTAATTTTTTGTAATGTTTGGTCATTAAATTTATGTTTTTGAATATACATATGTGTAAAATAATATTGTTTTATAAAATTGTTATTTTCAAAATTGTTTTTCATTTGAAAAAATTTTTGAATATTGAAAATTTGTTTGTATGTATGTATAGTTATTAAATTTTTTCAATTTATAGTTTTTATTGTTTTTGTTTGTTTTGTTTTTTGAAAAAGTTTTTGATTATTTTTGGATTTGTTAATCAAAAAAAATTGTTTTTCAATTTTGATTAATTATTTATATATTCTTCTTTTTTCTTTTTTGTTTATCCTGATGATGCCAACCAATGGTTTGGCGAAATATTGCAAAATAATAAAAAATAAAGTTTTTAAAAATTTTTTATTAAATAATTACCTAGTGCTTAATAATTAAATAATAATATATTTTAATTTTGTTTTAAAAAATCTTTAATAAATATCTTTTTTTCTTTTTAACGATCTTTTTTATATATTTTTTTATATTTTTATATAAAAAAAGATCGTTTAAAAATACTATAAAAAGTTTTAAAAAATCTAAAAATTAAATTGAACATTCAATCACTTAAAAAACAAAAATTTATTATTTTTACTAAAGATGTTTTGTTTCCAGTTTTTGGATGAAAATACATTTTTAGTATAAACTTTGAGCTTTATTATCGACCATTTTTAGTTTTTTTTTTCGATTTTTATAAAATTAAAATTTTTAATACAATCAATATTTTTTTTTAAAGAAATTAATTTTTGACTGAAATTTCTATAACATCTGAGAAATTATAACGAATTTTCGATCGCAAGGTGAAAGTCCGATTTCTTCTTAGTGTAAAGTCATTTCTTTGATTCCTGGATGTTCGCTGCAATAAAACTCATATTTTATAATTATTTTTCTAAAAATTTTGTGAAATTTATTTTTATTTTCGATATTTCACCAAAACATTTGTGGCCGAGATAACCAAAATTTCTGTAAATAACAAATAAATGAAAAGATCTTTCCCAAACAAGTTAATTTTTTCAATAATCTTGAAACTTTTGAATTCTTTTTAAATTTAAGGTAACTCATTTTTTCTCCGTGTACACTTTATTACAATAACTAAAAATTAAATAAAAATAATTTTTTAGTAGTTTGTTATTAAGCACTAGGTCATTATTTAATAAAAAATTTTAAAAACTTTATTTTTTATTTTTTTTTATTATTTTTCGATATTTCGATTGGTTGGCATCATCAGGATAAACAAAAAGAAAATGTATAATTAAATAATCAAAATTGAAAAAATTTTTTGATTAACAAATTCAAAATAATCAAAAACTTTTTCAAAAAACAAAACAAACAAAAACAATAAAAACTGCAAATTGTAAAAAATTTTATAACTATACATACATACAAACAAATTTTCAATATTAAAAAATTTTTCAAATGAAAAACAATTTTGAAAAAAAAACATTTTTTAATTTTTTATTATATAATGATCTAGTGCTTAATAAAAAACTACTAAAAAATATTAAAAAGGTCAACTAACTATAATTATTATAAATAAAAATAATTTATTACAAATTTTTATATAGAGAAATTGTGCTTATAAAATTAATTATGAAACAATAAGCTGAAGTACACCATCTCACTAACCACTAAAGTATCAATTCAACAAATACATTTATTCCATTAGATGGAAATAGGAATTTATTAAAAAAATATTTTGAAATCCATATCTTAGATATGGTATGGTGATATATTGTAGTTCCATATATTTGCAAAATCCATTTAGTCAAAATATTAAAATCCTAAAATTTTTTTTAAGTAACCCTATTGGTCAGAGATTGTGTGGCTGTATGTTGCAATGAAACGACAGATTGCACCATGCTCAAAAGAATAATATTATGTTCTCTAAAATAACCGTTTGTTGTCTTAAAAGAATCATATTTATTTTAAACATATTTTTGGCGAGGGTAAACAAATTGAGATTAACATTTAAGAATAAAACCGCAATAAGGTTGAGTTTAACCACACAATTTTACAGAATGTTTAATTCTATTATTTGTCACCATACAATATGCCATTTATAATTTATTTGTTAGTAATTAAAGTACAAAAATTAATAAAAATTATTAAAATGATTCACATCAAACACATTTTGTTTTCGCACTTTGCAGGTTTTCAGTAAAATAGTTTATTTAAGATAAAAGACTCGCAAAAGTATTAATAAATACAAATGCAAACAAAATATTACAAAATTTTTATAAATAAGTACTTATATATCATCGTTAAAATATAGGTTGGCATAAGTGAAATACCTGTGACATAATCCCAAGCCAAAAGTACAGAAACACATTTATATCAATTTCTGAATTTATATTTAACAAGCTCTCGACAGAGTACTTTTAAATAAAAGAGTACTTTTTTAAATAAAAAATCCTCTACCGACTTTATCTCTTTCAGAAGTTTTTCTTTGTAAAAGTTTTCAATTAAAAATCAAATAGTTTTCAAATTAAAGCTGGAATTCCTTAAAGTAGCGTACTAACTAAAAACGTCATAGCAACTACGACGATACATTATTACAGCAATCTAATACCCAACAGACGCATCAAGGTTTGTACAAATTAACCTTCCTCAAAAAGTGGAATATAAAAGTTAATTACATAAATAACAGCATATCAATTTTAATTTAAGACAAGAAGATTGTTCCTCAGTGTATATAAACAGCGAAGAAATCCTTAATATCTGGGAATAATATTGGACATGCGACTTACATGGAAATTACACATAGAAACTAAAAGAAAACTTAACTTAAAATCTCGTAAATTGTATTGGTTCTTGGGATCAAAATCTGAATCCAACTTAAAGATGAAAATAAAAATCTATAAAGCTATTATAAAACCGGTTTGGGGTACATCAAGCATATTTAATATTGATAACTGATAGAAAAATACCATTCCAAAACATTCAGACGCGCTATGGTTCGTGGCAAACAAAATAATTAAAAACGATCTCGATAAATGTATAATTATTGAAGAAATACGAAGGTTTAGCAAAAACTATATTGAAAGATTAAGTGACCATACAAATCTCTGAAAATATCACTCCTTGATGACAGCAGTGAAACCATAAGCTCAATAAATCATATTTTTAAGCATGTAAATATTTGGTAGGTAGTATCTTAGTTCACTTTTATATAGTTATTTAGTTTACTGGAGCTACTTAGCTCCAAATTTGCTTATTATCCAAGGATAGGTATGAAATGAAGAACATTTATAAAAAAAATTAGAGAAAACATTAATATAGAAACAATAAAAAATATAAAATACTAAAGGACATCAGCTATTTTTGAATACCAAAGATGATATATGCACATTTAAAAACACCTGAAAAATGCTGTAGTTAAAAAAACGTGGATAACTTGTGTCCAATTACGGGGTCTTAAGCTACACAAGCATTCCTTTTAAACGGATTAAAATTTTATTTTAATATTTATTTCATTTATTTATTATGTTTATTTCACATTAGTGAATTCCTGGTTAGTAACAATTCCTGGTTCCATTTAAAATTAGCACATCATATAAAAATATTTATTTTTTGATAAAATAAAAAATTAATGATCTTTTCCGTAATTAAAATTTGTTTTATTTATTTATTTCTAAATAATTAATTATTTCTAAATAGTTAACAATATCCACTTTTTGCTTAAAAAATTCATTTACTGAGTTGATACATTATTCAAAATATTTTCCATCGTTAGCCACTACTTTTCCATCTTTCTCGTAGCATATGGATTCCAGGGCAAAAGAACTGCTCCGGTTTTTAAGGAATGAATGCATCAAGCCAATTTCTAACATCCTGTTCTGAAGTGAAACATATTCTAGTAAGGGCGTTATGCATCAATCGTAACAAATGGTATTCAGAAGGTGCAAGGCCTGGGCTATAAGGCGCCCGAACCTACTGCTTTCCAAATAATTTTTGACCGGTCTTGCAACATGTGGCAAAACGTTGTCATGATGTAAGATTATGGCCTTGTGTCTAGTCGAACATTCTGATCGTTTCTCGTCGGTCGCTCTTTCTTCAAACGGACAAAATGTCCCAAAGGTCCCTTGTAATCATAATTGGGCTGGTTGGCCGGTTTTAGCATTAACTTTTTGTGGTTGGGGTTATCGTAATATATCCATTTAACGATGGTAAAATTACTTCTGTTTGTAGCGTTCAAGAATTACTTCCGACATGCAAAATAGCCAGGACCCAATTTCCTTGCTTTTCAATGAATCCCAATGTTTTTAACGTAGGTAAATGTTGTAAAACTGCCAATGATAACGCAAGTTATTCTTGCGTTCGACAACAATCTTTGTCGAATAATTTTTCTTTGTCTTCTGTGGCGAAATTAATGCTTTTGAATCGCGCAAATCATCTTTCACAAGTTTTTTGAGTTGGTGCATGTGGATCGAAAGCCTCTACCAACAATTGATAACTTTCAGTCCCCCCCCGGGGGCACATTTATGGTCTTTACGGTACGTAACAGCTGTCAAGATCTGTGCAACTGGGGGTATAAAGGGAGCCCAGTCCCCCGAAGACAGGCAGGTGGTCAACTGGAAACTCCACTTTATTTCCACGGGGATCAGTGAGCCCCAGAGTTCATTATTTGTCTCTTTAGACTTATAATAGTTCTCTGGCTGATCATTGGTGTTGGCCCCTATATGAGAGCATCGTGGTGGTTGTGGTTTTGCGGCCCCATATCCAATGGTTTTCTATGGTGGCCAGCATCATTTCGCTGATAATGACACGCATGGTGAATGATCCGTCCAGTGAGCATGCTTGGCATGTGTTCTGGACAGGAGTCAGAAAGTCTCCAACTCTTTAGCAAGGTGTGATAGTTTGCAGACCTGCCCTGGAATTATTCAAGTTGCAACTAGGTGGTATCTGTTGCTAAGAATTATGTCTTCGGCTATCTAGGACGTTTGTATAACATTCCAAATTATACAAAGTGGTTTGTCCACCATCTGATTAAGACTATATAGTCACGCGCGGATGTAAAACAAATCACACTCTATTAACTTTTAGCAGGCATTTTCTTCAAATAAAAGAAAGTTATCAGACTTTCCCGCAAAACATTTTGTTTAGTCACGAATTTCGACATTTTTTCAATCGCCAATGAGATTGAAACGATGTGTGTTTGCACTTGAACGTCTATCGCTTACTGAATAATAATAACACTGAATAATAATGATATTATTGACACAACACATATGTAATAGTTATCCCATATGTTGTCCAAATTGATATTATTAACACTTTTATCCCCAATAGAATTTATAAATTTAAATGGAATGATGTTTTTGTTGTTTTAAAAAACATGGATTCACGGAGTGGAAATCTTTGGAGGGGACCTAATGAAGTCTTGTTATTTACTAAACCGCACGAATATTTCTATTCGGGAGGATACAGAATTCGACTTAAGGCGATTAAAATAATTTTACATTATTTATCATTAATTTAGGACATCAAAATTGTTTCTTGCTTCATATTTCAAAAACAAAAGAAAATACGATTACATATACTGTTGGTATACTTTCATTACAAAGTGTATTAAAAACAAATGGTTTTTTGCTTTTTATTTAACGCAACCTTTATCATATTATCATTCAGACAGACTTACCTTATATACTTGTTGCTGGTTTATCTAGTTATTATAATCTAATACGCACGCTAAGTACATTCAGATCAGATTTCGAAGAGTGAATTTATATTTTTCTTTTAATATTTCATATTTCTGTATGTTGTTGAATACACCAGAATTTATTTGTTATATTCTCAACTTGATTTTTTTATTGTAAAGATTTTTTGAATTTGTTCACTCTGTAATTCTACACTTTTTATTTTTATTTATTTATTTATTTATTTATTTATTTGCTCTTTTTGTTTTTCTTCGTTTCAGTTAAGTATTTAATTTTGTTTGTTTTTATTGTTTTTGTCGTTATTAATTTTTATCATTTTATTTATTAAAATTTTATTTATTGAAATGAAACTTTCTTTCTTCTTTCTTTGATTAACAAACATCAATGATGAATCACTAAAAGTAAGAAAAGTGTGAGAGATAAATAAATTTTGATAAGATTAATAACAATAACAAAACATTAAATAATCCATGTAAACAATTTAATATGTCATTATGTATTCACATTTAGTTTTTATTATTTTTTTACTAAGAAATTTTGCGCACAATTTAGTGAGTTTATTTAAACAGCTGATATGCAATTTTTAATTAAAATACATTTAAGTGATTTTTAAACAACAATAACAATTTAAATAATTTAAAATAGTTTAAAATTTAAATAGTTTAAAATTTTTAAACTAAAGCCTTTTAAAAGTGATAGAATTTGGAAATTAAAAAAAAAAAATTATAGTTTTATCTGCGGTACACAATACAAATCACTTGGCATCTCATTAAGACGCTTATCTAAAAAATTTATTCGATACATTACGCGGACGGGTTCTGTCAGCCCTTTATATTATGTTTTACCGCACTCCAATAATGTTTTCCTATAGAATTGCGTTCAAAATAAAACTAAATTTTAAATTTGTTATTTTTGTAAATATAAAATTATTACTAAGTTGAAAAAGAAATCTCTTATACTTCTTGTCATTTCATTCCGCCTTTGCTGGCTGTTTATTCGGTTGAATGGTAAGCGCTTGAGATGTGAAGACATCATTCTTAAGCCGTTGGTATTTTATGCGGGGCTAATCTTTTAACATCTCCGTCTTTTATTATTATCTAGGTACGTGTGTCCGTCTGAGGATGTTTTTCTTTTGCTCGAGTGTATGAGAACTTTAAGTGATGTCTGAGGTCTGTTTACCTGGTCGTTTATAATGTCACTGTAAAAAGTTATTGTTTTGTAGATTTCCATGTTTTCAAAAATGTTAAGTCTTTGTCCTTTTTTTGCTAGGATATAGTAAAGTTATACACACATTCATCTATTTCCCCAGATGTGTGCCTGTGAGTATCAAGTTGTAATGCAAAGTTGGAGTCTTCGCTTTTTCGCTTAGGTGAGCGTATGTGTTCTGTAAATCTTGTTTTTAGTCTTCGCCTAGTTTGTCCTATATAAGTATGTTGGTAGGTACAAGCAAGTCCGTTATAACAAAAATTTGTCATTTCTTTCTGTCGATGTCCTGAGATTATGTCTCAAAGTGTTTAATGCCGTATGTAAACCTTCTTTGTGAAAAAGATTACTTAGTTTATATATTTCTGGCCCTGTGTAAGTAAAAGTGTTTTCTTTACTCCTGTTTTTAGTGTTGTATTGTCTAAGAAGTTTTTCGATAATAGTGGGTTTATAGTTGTTATTTGTAGCTACGGCGTAAACTGTGTCTAGTTCTTTGTCCCTGGAGTTAGTGGGATTATCTTAAGTCTATGTATAATATGTTTAAATCCTGCTAGGTTATGTTGGGTAGGGTGTGGTGTGAGGTAATGTGGATAATAGTGCTTGTCGTAGTTGGTTTTCTATAGATCCCAGATCTTAAACAGTCAGTTCCTCGTGTTATTGTGATGTCAAGATAATGCAAATTTCTGTCTTGTTCTTTTTCCATTGTCTATGTAATGTTATTATGTTAATGTTAATATTATTATTGTGTTAAGTCTGTTAGAATTTGTTTTTCATTATCTTGTCCGAGGAAGCATTTGACGTCATCCACCTATCAATAGTAATAAGTTATTCAATGTTTTTTCATTAGTGTTGTTTTATTTAGTAATCCGAGATGTTGCATGAGAATTTTCGTTAAAATAGCTGAAATTGGGTTTTCCATGTCGTGTCCGTCAGATAATTTGTACAAGTGGTTTTAATACTTGTATATATATAGGGTCCGCAATCTAACGTTTTTTTTTTCAACTAGAGCTTATTTCGTGAATGGTAACACTTAGCTCATGTTTGATTTGACAAATAATTAGTTTTATCCTATTGCTGAACGAATATGGTTGTGTATACGCTTGAACAACGCTTCGCTAAGCGGGCCTGTGATCGACTTACAGAAGATGCCGATTTTCAAAAAAAAAAATCATCTTTTCAGATGAAGCTCATTGATCTTGGCGGGTATGTAAACAAGCAAAATTGTCGCATTTGGGGCACAGAAAACCGCCACGCATACATTGAAAAGCGGACGCACCCAAAACGAGTCACTGTTTGGTGCGGATTTTGGTCCAGAGGCATAATTGGGCCAGTTTTCAGAAGTGGCCGTTACAGTCAATGGCGATGGTTATCGGGCCATGTTAAACGAATTTTTCTTCACAAAGAGGAGGATATTGGCAACATTTGGTTTCAACAGAACGGCGCTACGTGCCACACAGCCGAAGCTGTGTAGTTTTGTTAACAGCATTTAAAACAAAAAACAAAGTTATTTGTCGAACCCTATACATATTTAAACGAAAATGTAAATATTATGGGAAAATAAATGAATTTGAATTTGAGATAATTTGTTTTTCCTAATTTCGATAATTCCAAACTGCATTTAAAAAAAGAGCTTTTTATTATGAACATATTCAAACACGTACATATATTAGGCTTTAAAGCTTGATGACATTTTCTTTGCTTTGCCTATGCCAAAGCTGAAGAAAATAGTAAAACGTAACTGTTATTAAAAACTGCTTAAGAAAAATTAAAAAACAGTTACTTCAGTTTGGACTCCTTTTTTCTCTCGATTATTTATGAATGTTTTAAATAGTTTTTCATTTAATGAAATTTAGTACTCATTTATGAAAATAAGAAAATGGGTACAATGTTTAAAGAACACAGCAAGTAGTACAGCTTCCACCAAAAAAACAAAAACAAAAAAAACCAACCAGAATTTGTTGTTGTTTTTTGGCGTTTTGCGGTTTGGCTGTATTTTGAAAAGTGTCGGTTATTTTTCAGTTTATTGTTGTTGTGCAGACTATTATTGAGTTTCTGTTAGTTCGTTCACGGGCAGTTGTCAGTTTCAGAACTTTAAGTGAAAAGGAGAATTGAAGAAGAACATTTTTTTGTTATTATCGCTTTTTTCGCTTATTGGATAACGACCAATTCAACCTTAGGCATAAATCAAGAGGAGTATTCTTCTCTTCTTCTTATTTTTTTAATTCTTTTAAGCTGTTGCTTTTGGTTTTTGTTTCGTTTAGTGACTTCTTTAAGTTTGTTGTTGTTTTATTTAAATTTTTGCATTAAGTGCCCCGAGATAAAGAGCCAGAGAGAAAATAAAATTTAACAAAGAATATATATGATAAAACTGGTGAATCTTTAGAGAATATTTATTTTGGTTTTTGCAAGCAATCCAAAAATTAACAAAACGACCCACAAAAAGTAGAAACATTTAGAGTTGCCAAACGAAGAACACTTATATACTTATTTGACTTCAAAATGAAGTTTTGCAAAACAAGTAAAACGAAAAATGTAAATACAATGAATCAACGAAAATATTTCAAAAGACAAAATTATTAAATAAACGACTAAGCTTTCCTGTTAAATTAATGTTATGTCTAAATACAATTTTGTATGTTGTTCAGAAAATAGCCATCAGTAGTAAACACTTAATGCACGCTTTCTTTGACTTTCGTTAATGGAATAACTAAACAAAATTCCGAATGATTCATAGATATGAAAATGACTAAATAAATAAATATATTCAATTCAGATAAATTACATTTGGAGATAAAATAATAGTTAATAGCTATTATCAAATTATAGCAGAACAAAAATATTTTAGAAAAAAGCTAATTCAGTCAAAATGCTTTTAGTTTTTGGTCAATAGGAGCAACAATCGTAAAAGGAAATGGGTTTGTGGGTTTCCTGTAGGTATTGTAAACTGGTGCAGAAATTGAAGCCGACCAACCATTCACATCGACATAGATTCGCTGAAGTCAAAAATAATGTTTTTAGACGAAGCCCATTTTCACCTGTCGGGGTATGTCAATAAGCGAAAGTGCCGCATTTGAGCTTCCTAGAGCGATTATTAAAAAAAAGCCTTTGCATACTCAACGTGTCACTGTATGGTGCACTATGTGGTCTGGAGGCGTGATTGGGCAGTTTTTTTTCGAAGATGAGGCAGGAAATGCAGTAACGGTCAATGGATCACCCTATCGAGATTAGCTAACAACTCAATTTTGGCCTATTATTAACGGAGTGGACTTCACTGGCATATGGTTTCAACAGGACGGTTTCACATGTCACACAGCCAATGAAACGTTCAGTTTATTGCAAACCAAATTTCCGATCGCATAATTTTATGACAATCAGCAGTTAAGTGGCCAGCCAGATCGTGTGATTTAAGATCGCTGGATTAAACACCTATGGACAAAAGCTTTTGTGGCCATCATGGACACTTTTTTGGCCATACCGAATGGTTTAAAAGTTAAGCCTGGTATTTTGTACACTTTAATTAACTCGTACATATCTACATATGGAAAGAGGACACTTACTAACTTCTTTTATGTTAAAGATTTTCGAAGATGGTATTTTATAATAATTGAAATAGTTCAAATTTATTCTCACAAAAATTATATGGTTTTGATATGGTGATATATTTTAACCTATGTTTATCTGCGTTTAGTTCAACAGTTTTTTCACTTATTGAGAAAAGATGATGTTTTAAAATTTTTGCTGAAGATGAAGATCATCATATACAATGCAGGCATTATAAGTTAAGTAAATTTATATCTTAAGTGCGACTGTTACAGTTTAAAGTTCTTTGGCTGGCTGAAGGACGAAAATGCACAAAGGCTGAAATAAACTAAGATGAGGTGTGACATACTTATCATCGATTTTGAAGGCTTAAAAGCTCAAGCAAAGTAAAAAAAATTAAAGTTTTAGTCAAGGCAGGCAGCAGAGTTCAATACACTTAAAAGTTAATTATGTATTAAACTTTTTACAAAGCCGACGATGAAGAGTTGCGCAGTGAAAAATCAAGCGAGCGTATAATATGTACGAACTTAAACGATTTAAAAATCTGTTACCTTTTCAACATCTCTGGTGCACGAAATTTGTGACAATTGTTTTGAATTGGAATGATTCAAAAATTGCGTATATATTGTTTTCGCATACAAGTTTTATCTTTCGTTATGCTGATGTAAGAGGGCGTGCTACAGGCGACAGCTATAAAATGCATTCTCTCGCTTTGCTTGCTTTTAGATATTGTATTGTAACGAAGCATTGATATAATCCTACATAATCCCATAACACCAGTCCTTGGCTTATCGTACATTCTTTGCTGGAAACATTACAAAGTGAAAATCTTTTGACCAACTTATCAATTTCGCACTATCGTTTATTAAATTTTGGTAGGTTATTTGACATATATATTTGGTAAAAAGCAGATTGCAGATGGAAAAACACCCTACAATCGGATATTTTATTTTCAAATAACGATTGTTACAAAAAAGACAAATTTAGAAAAAATATGAAGGAAAGCGTCTCAAACTTGTGGTTACGTAATAAAAAAATTTTTAACGATATTTTATTTCACAATGCGAATTAAATTAACAGGTCGTGGCTAAATAGGAGCTATAATTTGGTCGTCTTAGTGCTTTTTCTCTCTTGACAGACTTTTAATTTTATTTGAAAACTATAATAAACACATCGTTTATTGGACAGGCACATGAAATTTCCTACAACATTTCTAATTAAAAATTTCATAAAAAATAAATATACAAATAAAAAATATAATTTATAAAATTTTTAATTTTGATCTAAATTGTTTTTCCTTCTCAAAATATTGGCCAAAAAGTTAATTTAAAGTTTAGCTGGAATTTAATTGAAGAACTTAAATAAAAGTATACGTTTAAGGGTTAAAAGTAACCAAAAAAATATTGAGAATGTTTTCAGTTTAAAGTAGCAGAAATTTACTAAATAAATGAAGTTTTGCAATTGCACAATAGTAACAAACTTTTAATTGAAACTGGTTCCTATTATCGCAGCAACTGAAACAACCACGCACGGGTAATTGAATTTAATTTTTCAATGGTACTTTCTGCAAGTAAAATTTTATTTTTCAAAGATTATTTAAATTAAATTACACAAAAATGTTTTTCAAAATAATATTTCGAAGTTGAATAATGGCGATAAAAATGAGTGGATGTAAAACAAGCACTTTCGAAAAAGTTTTCTGCCAGATTTATGGCTAGAAATCAAGCTTAAACGTGTTTCATAAAAACACTTTTTTTAGAAAGTGGCTTCAAATTGTAATGCCTAATGCTCAATATATAATAGAAGCATAATTGAGGCTTAAAGTCCGCTTCTTGAAATTAGTAAAAATATAATGCTAAAAGCACAAGCAGAAAAAAAGGCTGTCAAGACTTTATCATAAGTAAAGAAAAACAGATCTTAGATTCGCCGCATGAGCCGTCTGTCAATCCGAAAGTGCTTTACAGACATGCAAAATAAGAACAAATCTATAAACTTCAATGCCTTAGAAAAGATAACAGCTGCAATAACTTTTTACCTTAAAGAATACTTGGTTGTTACTTAAGATGAATTTCTTTTTTTTTTGTTTTTTGTTTTAATATTTGAAAAATAGTGTAAAAGTACTAAAATTCCAACCCTGGCTTGAAAACTAGAAATTCAAGAAATGATCTGGCTTTGTTTTTGTTTTTCTTTTTTTATTTTATTTACTCAAATATCACAAGTAAATGTGGTGAGAGAAGTGTTGGAAGAGAGGAGGAAATAACTGCTGGACCAGTTTTTTGTTGCTTTTCTTTTTTGTACTAAACAACACAATAAGGAGTTATTAAGAAGATGGAGGAGGGAAAGAAGAAAAAATATATAAATTTAAAACCGGTTACTTAAGATCACTTATGGAAATAGAATGACTGTGTCTTCAAATGGTTTTATGCAACAAAATGCAGCAGCTACAGCACGCTTTATTAAATGCACTATTAAAACACCACACACGCATATAAACACACATGCATATGTTTGCATGTATGAGTAGATATTTTATCATTTAGTTATAAACTTTTATGATTTTTTTATTTACACAAATTTTATAAAGAAACACGCACACACATTCATTTGTATAAATTAGTGATTTATTACCTCTTGGTCACTGCATTATTTTGTGTTTCTTTGTTGCAAATTGTTTTATTTTTTCTATATATTTTTTTAAAAACACTATTTTTATATCATTTTGAATAAGTTGTTATTCAATAATTTTTTTATATGTTTTTTTTTTTAATTTCACTTAATTAACCACTCAATTGCTTTTATGGTTGTTGTAATTGCATTAAGATTTGTTTTCACTAAATATAATTTTTTTGCTTTTTGTTTTTAATTAAATAAAACAAAACCTTCATGCACTTCAAACGAAATTGGATATCTCATATATTTTTGTTATCAATTCAATTAAATTTTCTTGGGGTCGTTTTTAATTTTTGAAATTGGAGTAAAATTGTATTAAAAACAAAAAAAAAACGGTTTCGTCTGCCGGTACTTCTTATTAAACAACAACTTATGTATGTACATAAAATTATATTTCAATTGAAGTTGTTGCTTTATAGCTGCCCACGTTGTTTTTTTTTTTGTTTAATAGGTACGTTGTAAATATTTGTGAAGTACTTTAAGGAATCACTCTATCTCAAGTATCAAAACAAAACTAAAACCACCACTAAAACAAACGTAGAACAACTTCTCTTTACCATTCAACCAACACGGCCGGTGTTTACAAAACAACTGGCGTTTGTTATAAAAATTAACAAGCGTCAAGCAGCCAAATAGCAAACAAACTGTTTAGTAGAGCAACACTCAAAGAGTACAGAGTGCTATAGTAAGAGAATTAAAATATAAAAAAAGAGAGCACCTTCTGTAATTTGGTTTCAACATCATTTCACAATAATTTTTATCTGGCAAGAATATTTATCTCTAGTGTTCTCTTTCAACATATTAAGTGTGATAAAAAGAGATTTCATTTGATTCAGCGTTGTCAGAGGTTGTGCTTGCCAGACCTAAAGATTTGTCATTATTTTGGCGACTACAAAATGTGCAATATTAGCTGCAATTTGTATTTAATTTTTAAAAATTTAAATGGATCCGTTTACATATTACAACGAATGAATAATCTTTTATTTGGCTTAAGTCCACATGCTTATACTTTAATTTCTAACTATATTAAACTAAAAAAATTGATTTACCAATTTTTGTATAAATTCGTAAACAAAAACAACTATAATAAACAATAAACAACATACAACAACAAAATGTGATACAAAGGGAATAGATGATTCTTAAATCTGCTAGAGTTTAAATGGACAAATATAAATAGGGCAGCGTCTGAGTGGATAATCAGTCAGTGTAAAATGAAACCTCATCAAGTAAAGACGTGCATTTTAAGTAAATTGTACAGTGTCAACTTTGTGTAGTTAAAATTAATAAACTTGTTATTAAAGTTAAAGTTAATGCAGTATTACCCTCATTATTCACTTGTTATAATACTAAAACAGTTAAGTAGACTACATATAAATCAATACGTCACTGGAACAGCATCTACTATGTTGTGAAGCAAACTTTAAAAAAGTGTAAAAGTTGCATTCGTGGCTAAACCAGCGCTTAGCAGATCTCAAAAATAATTATATGCATTAAGGAAACAACGAAAATAGGTTTCGGTTGTGTGTGTGTGTGTGTGGAAAACGTCTAAATTAATCTGGATTAAATATAAATATTCCTGGTGTTCTTATATACTTTATAAGATGGTTAAATAAATAATGTTTACTAAGTTGATATAATATTTTGGAATTTATACAAAAGTTTAGAACTTAGAAATAAAAATATACAAGAACGTAACGTAATAGAGATTTATTCATTGGCAATTGATTTATTGTTGATTTTATTTAATGAAGCCTTATGTTAGTCAGATTAAAATAGTAGTTATTTCTTTAAATAAACTTTAACCATAACTACATTTAAAACTCAAATATGAGGCCGGCTTATCAGCAATATTATTATTGTTTGAAATGAATGAACTCGGTGTATTAAACTTTTTGGAGCCCATTCATCATTCACTTTCGAGGGCACAGAGTTTTCAAAAAAATTTCATTTTAAAAATACTATCCTAATCAAATTGCATAAATCCTGTATGTTAATTTTAGAATTATAACTTCGTTTTTTAACAAACTTTGTTAAACAAATTAAAACTTAAATTTAAAAAGCTGCTGTTATTATACTTGATTAACTGAAACCATTCTGGCCATATGTTTACACTTGCTATATTTCTAGAAAATTGAAGAGTAAGGATTTTCTTTTTACGACATTATGTTAGTAATGAGAAAAATTATACGAAAGTCTGAAAAACGTCACAAATTTGATTTTATGCTCATTTGGGCTATTAACAAATAACTTTTTTTTTTAATGCTATAAACAAAACTACACAGCTTCGGCTGTGTGGCACGTAGCGCCGTCCTGTGAAAACAAAATGTTGCCAATATCCTCCTGTTCAATTTTTGTGAACAAAAATTCGTTCAACATGGCGCGATAACGATCGCCATTGAATCTAATAGCCACTCCTGAAAAATGGCCCAATTATGCCTCTGGACCAAACTCCGCACCAAACACTGACTGGTTTTGGGTGCGTCGGATTTTCAATGTATGCGAGCGGTTTTACTGTGTCCCAAATGTGACAACTTTGCTTGTTTACATACCCGCCAAGATCAAAATGAGCTTCATCTCAAAAGATGATTTATTTTGCAAAATCGGCATCTCCTGTAAGTCGATCGCAGGCCCACTTAGCGAAGCGTTGTTCAAGCGTATACACAACCATATTCATTCAGCGGAAGGATAAAACTAATTATCTGTCAGATCAAACATGTTACCATTTCGAAATAAGCACTAGTTGAAAAAAAAACGTTAGTTTGCGGACCAGTTACATTTTCCTTATACTATTTAGTTCAAATTGCACGGCATTCTCAAGATATACGTAAACGAGTGCTTTTATTTAAATTTCTTCTTTTTCTTCTGCGAGAAAAGCTGTGAAATAGTTCTTCTTTAAAGCTGAAACCGTATGATTTACCACCCTTCTTTGTCTGTTGTGTACAGTTTACTCCTTGTAACTGTTTAAGGGTTTCTTGACTTAAAAACGGATATTTTTAAAATTCATATTTTAAAGGGCCTTTAGAAATTTGAAAAAAGTTTTTTCATTTATGTAGGCCAAGATTTCAATACCAAAAATTTTTGCTATACTTCCTAATGCTTATTACAACTCATGGCCGAAGAAGTTGTGTTTTTGTTCTCCTAACGATTTTTTTCTTTAACAAACAAATTGTTTTCAATCCAACTTGAATCCAACAAATTAACAATTAGACAAAATTTTGCTTTTTTATGATGTTTTTCTATTAATTAACATATGTCGAATGCGCCAATATATTGTATTTTGTTGGAAGTAGCTGGCAACGCTTACTGCATTTGTACATAAATGGTAAGTGTGTCTATAGAGAAATTTTAAAAGTGAATTTAATAGAAACAGTCTAAAAGTATGCAACTGTTTTATATTTCCTTTTCTGTTAAGTGCTTAAGTTAATGTGAAGAAAAATGTTTTTTGGATATTAAAGAGAATTTTATTTTAGTTTCGTTATTAACTTTCGAATATCTAAGATATCGGGAGTGTTTATGTATGCTTAAGATACAATTTTGTTACAATCCTGATTGCTAGCTAGCAGCGAAGTGAAAATTTCATGCAACAAGTTAAAAATTAAACACAACTGCAACAGATTATTGACAATATCCCGCGAATATTTTCGCTGCTAGAAATAATTAAAACACCTCAAAAGATTTAATTGAGTTTTTATTTTTTATTTTTAATTATAACCAACAGCTAATTAAATTCACAATAGTGGAATTAAGTATTCTCTTGCAAAGCCCAACATATATTACGCACTACAATTTATTGTATTATTCTACTTACTAGTTTCAAAGGTAAGGCTAATTAGATAAAAAGTAATTAACTAGAAGAAAATAAATCAGTAATAAAAAATTATAATGTAAACGCATTAAGATGAAAACAAATAGCAAATAAAATAGAAGAACGAAAAATCATTGCAATTATTTGCTTTAATAAAAGTCTGCCAAAATTTAAGTCGGTTATATCTTCAATAAGAAAATGGCTAATCTATGAAAGTACGAAAACATTCATATCGCAATCCAAATCGTACATACAACATTTTTCCACAAACCAAATTTGACGAGGGTCGACGGAAAACCGTACCCAAATAAAATTTTTCCACATCTTTTTGCAAAATTTATTTTTTACTTGAATTCAAATATCGCTGTTCTTAACTTTCTAAATTTTTAGAAGTTTCTCCGCGGTAATTAATATAGCGTGTTCGTAACTACTCTAATAGTGTTTAATACAACATACAAGTCATTTCACAAACTCTCTTTGTATTATGTATCATCTACCAAATAAACTTTAGTGCATGGGGTTTTTAAGATTTCGTTCAAAGCTATTTAATACTAAGTTTACACTTGTGTTTTTGAACGCGTCTAAGCAAAATATTTTAAAATTTAAACACAGCCGTTCACACTATAATTGAGATGTTTAAGGCTGACGTTTTATCTACTTTTTTAACCTTAAAAATGATTTTTTGTAATGAAAACATCCATTTTAGTTGGGAATCAAACCCAAAACCCAGACAAATTAGTTAATTACACTACCTACTAGCATAAAGGGGCAAAAACGTGCTTAGCACATCCCAAAATTAAATGAAATTCAGAGTTGTATTTGGAATTTACGTGTTCAACGACGTGTTTAAATCAAAAACAACTCATTTCAGATGTTTAACAAAACACGTCAATGTATGGTAAAACATCTCAAAATCGACGCTCGGAATATATATACCTTTGTATAAAATTAAAATTGAGGTTAAATTCTTATGCAGCTAAAACCCATTTCACACTACAATACTGAGTAGTAAGATTTGTTTAGAAACTGAAATCTTATTATAAAGCGAAATAGTGTGACATAATACAGAAAGAAATTTCACATCCCATAACAAACAACAAGAAGTTTGTTTTCTTAAACAAAAAAAAGCAGAAAAATTTAGATTAAGATGATTCGAATTTTTGTTGTATTACGAAGAGAAAAGGTTGGCAATTATGAGTGGAAACTAATATCTGGCCAATGTCCACCCCGACCACGCTGACAAATTTCGATTTTTTCATCCAAGTTTTAATCACTTTTTGGCACAATCGTGGTCCTATTAAGTTAGTCACATCACGGATTTCGAGTTTAAAGACTGAAGGCTAGATAGCGACTTAACTGCTGGTTTTCGAGAAATTATGTGATCGGGTAATTTGGTTTGCAATAAATTGATCGAGACTGTGGCACCATCCTGTTGAAACCACATGTCAATAATATCCATGTCATCAATAATAAAATAAAATTGAGTTGTTAGCATATCGCGATAGCATGATCCATTGACCATTACCGCATTTCTAGCCTCATCTTCAAAAAAAAAGCGTCCCAACCACGACCATATAGCGCACCATACAGTGACCATACAGCGAACCTACGGCGACGTGGATGGTCAGTCAGCTTCAATTCTTGCGCCTGTTGAACCTTTTAAGTCTTCAAAGTCAAATCCTTACGCAAAATTATACATATCTTGTAATTTGTGACCCCAAGTATGAACTGATTATGGTGGCCAGGATCATCTCGCCTTTAATCACACCAACGGGTGGCTGATCCGGATTCAGTAAGCATGCTAGGCATGTGTTCTGGTCTAGCAGTTGGATAGTCTCCTGCTCCTCAGCGAGGAGTAGTGGTTTGCAACCCTGCTTTGGAACCGCTGAAATTGCAACTAGGAAAGACCTGGGCGTGAATGACCACCATCCGATTAAGTCTTACAGCCAGGTGCAGATCTTATCACGAAATATGGTGTAACTGTTGAGAACGTGCGATGTTTTCAGTTAAACTACCCGGTCGAACACGCATTGGTGTTTGCACATTTTGTATCGAGTCTTTCGACGCAAATATCACGAATTTTGCGAAAAGTAACTTTCATAGTGGATTTTAATAATTTTAAAACGATTTTCGTGCGAAATTGAATTTATTGTAACAATTGCCAATGTAACTACTACGAATACGTCAAATAACTGAATGTCAAAACTATATATTGCTGGTGTTGCCACAATTGAAAAACAAACTTTTTGTTGAAAACCCCGATACAACGTAAATATTAAAATTTTTTCTAAGCACAAAGTTTTTTCATTTTATCAGGGTTATTTTTACAAAAGCAAATGAAGGAACAACGAAATCAGCTGTTGAGCAAAGAAACATGCCGATAGCACGCCGCCGTCTATGATATGTTTTCTTTGTCTTGCAACTGTGAATTTTGTTTACGTGGATGTTTGATGTGGATTTTATTTACGACAAAATACAAATAATCTTATATAACTTTATATAAATTAAATTTTTTATTTTCCGTTAACCGAATGGCATGATATTCTTCAGTCGCCGTTCCTTAAATTCCATACCAACTACGGAATCCCTGATAGTGTGATTGCGTAGAAACAAAATGTAATGTTACTTTAGATTTCTTGGCAATCATAGCAATTTGATTTCATTCTACTAAAATCCAATGAAAATATTGATATTCAGTTATAGTGTGAAACGGGTTTAACTAATTATTCAACTCATTTGCATGTTAACTTTCAAAGTTGGTCAGATATATGAGTGAATTCTAGATATGGCTTCCATACAATATTTTCAAAACATGAAATTTGATTTTATATTTGTAACAAATTTTTCAATTCAAATTACAAATAGCCAACATAGTAAAAAAAAATAATTTTCCAATAATTCCAATATTATTGTAATATAAATAAACCTAATAACAGAGCCTTGTCAATAAAACAAATGATTTTGAATTGAACAACTGAATTTATACAAGCTTTACTTGCTGCTTGGCACTTACAACTGTTTGGTTTAGGCTGTTTTAATGGTACTATTTGACAATAATGTTATTTTTGTTTACTTCCACTTAATGTCAAATAAAATAACAATATCAGCTATGACTGATAGTAATTTAACAATTTTTAGCAAAGTTTCTGAAATATTTTTTAATATTTTTATTTGGATTTTTATATTAAAACAATTTAATTTGACAATTGAGAATTAAATTAATTAATCCAATGCATATTACAGTGGCTCACACCAAAAGTCGGGCAACTAATTACGTAAGCTGGTTGTTATTGCTGCGCAATCTGTTTTGCATACGACATCCAATTTCGCCCCGTAAATGCTCGACCACGTTTATATCTTGCGCGCGCTTTCCTTAACATTTGTTTTTATAAAGTGAAGGTTTTCGACAGCTGATACTAAATACAGTCCGACACAGTTGTGATACACATTCTCGTCAGTACCTAGCCGTTTGGCAGTAAAAAATGTGCTCACCAACGTCTCCCAGCCGCATGCACACCAAGGTGCATATACACCTCAGGTGTTAATTTCAGCAGAGCCGTGATCCACTCCTTGCTCGGCAGCCGGAGACTATCTAAAGTGATTGTGGCTCCAACCGAGCGACAGTCTGTTGCAAAGAAACAGCACATCGGTTGGAAAAAACCCGCACCTTCTTGCGATTTTTGGGTCTAAGCTAAAGCTACCACGTTACTCGCTAAAGGTCAAATAACCAGTACATGGTTCCCATGGTACCAGTTGGGTGAGTCATTGGTCGGACATCGAGTATCCAATTTTGTTCTAGTTTCAGCCTGCTATTAGTCTATACAATTAGTGTCGCCTTTTACCCCCGAAAGTACATAGGAAAGAGATAAACCTTAAGTGCGTGCCACCGAGGTTATGCAGCCCATCAAATTTAAAATATTGATAGAAAAAGCCAACATAACGGGGCATCCCACCCGGGGACACGTTGATATGTTCTGACGGAGTCTCACCGTCATTGCATGTGTCATCGGGGGTAAAAGGGAGCCCCAGTCCCCTAATAGGCTAGCAGAAGCTAACTGGACGATACCACTTTATTTCCACGGGAATCAGTAAGCCCCAGAGTTCAGCTTTTTGGTTTTTTAGCCTTTTAGCTGTTCTCTGACTGATTATTAAGGTGTCCCTTCGGTAGCATCGTGGTGGTTGGGATTTCGCGGCCCTCGTTTGAGTTGTGTGGGTCGGATCATTTATAATGAACACAATGAATGGTCCTGGTTCAGTGAGCATGCTTGTGGTTGTGTTCGGAAATTTTATTAAGCTTGCATTTGTTCGGAACCGGGAGTTGGATAGTCTCCAACTCTTCAGTAAGGTGTGGGAGCTGCGGCCTGTTCCGAGCTCTCGGAGTTGCGACCAGAAGTGACTGGAGGATAGCCATATCTGAAGGCTTCCTGGGGCGTGTGTGACGCTACAATTCTTCCACAGTGATATCTTCCAGCGTCAGGTTATGGCTTGCATAGCTGGGTACTGAGGTGTATTTATCACGCATAACGGGCATCCCACCCAGAGGCACATTGATATGTCTTGATAGAATCTCACCACCATTACATGTGTCACCGAGGGTAAAAGGGAGTCCAGACCCCTAAAGTCTAGCAGGAACCAACTGGGCAACTTCACGTTATTTTCACGGGAATCAGTAAGCCTCAGAGTTCAGCTTTTTAGCTGTTCTCTGACTGATTATTGAGGTTGACCCTTCGCGAGCATCATGGTGGTTGTGATTTTGCAGATCATAAAATTATTAAGGGGCCAGGATCATCTCACTTTTGATTAAGAACACAGGGTGAATGATCCGGATCCAGTGAGCATGCTAGTTATGTGTTCTGGAATAGGAGTTGAATAGTCTCCAACTCTTCAGCAAGGAGTAGTGGTTTGCGACCCTGCTTCGGAGACGCTGAAATTGCAACCAGGAATGATCTGTTGCAAGAATTAGTCTTCGGCTTCCTAGGGCGTGAATGACGTTACTTTTTATTTCACAGTGGTTTGACCACCATCTGATTAAGGCTTACGGCCAGGTGCAGATGTAAATCTTATCACGATATCACCCATGTGGTTTGATCCACCATCATTTTATGGCTTACATAGCTAGGTACTGATGTAAATCTTGTTATGCATAATGTGGCATATTAATTTTACCGTGCGTCAAAGTAAGAAATCTTCTTATATGTGCTTTTATGTAAAATCCAAGCGATCTTTCCTGTTTTTGACACCGACGGCCATTTAATTTGTTTTCTCTTAAAATTCTTCTAATTGTTGATGCATGTACTTTCCTTCCAAAATTAGTTTTAACCATTGCGGCAAGTTTTCGAGCGGAGATAAGTGGATCATTTTGTACTTCGCGAACTATAAACTTCTTATCTCTCTGGCAAAGCTTTCTTTTTACAGGTGCCCGTTGCTTATTTGTAATTCTGTTGTCTCATTTGTATCGCGTAATGATATCGTGTCCAGATAATTCGCTTTTATTAACGACTCTTGCGATTTCTCATTCAGTTTTAGTTTCTCAATAAATATTAATAACTATTTTTTGCTCTTCCACGGTAGATTTAGTTAGATTGTACGCAACATTACAAAAAAATTTTGAAAGCAATTATTGAGCTGACCACTTATAATATAAAAATAATAAGAAATGAGAAAATATAACGGTAATCGGAATGAATTTTTTACTTCAGTGTGATTATAATTTTGGAATTTTTTTTACTTCAAAATTTTATTGCTTAGTGAATGCTTACTTAAAAGCTTCCAAAAGTTTTTTCGAAAATAATAAACGAAGATCTAGTTTATTATTAATATTGGATGCTCTGGTCAATTGGTACAAAATATTACTTTAATTTTATTGTTCTAATTGTCAATTTAATTGTTATAATTGTATTATAACAACATCTGTCTTTCCGGATAATTGGAAGCTTGCAAAATTTATTCCAATACCTAAACATGAACATGCGCTCAAAACTAAAAACTTAAAATCAAAAACTTGACTGCCTACATTGTCACACAATTATTTGAAAATGTCTTAAGTTCGTACAGCCCAGCATATTCAGAACTTTAATTTATTAAATGATTGGCAAACAGGATTTCGCAGTGGTTGTAGTGCATTATCTGCCCTGCTTGGAGTTACCGAATCTATAAAAGAGATTTTAATTAGAGTAGGAAAAAGTATTATAGTGTCATTAGACTTATCCAAAGCTCTTCATCAAATTAAACAGGTAAAAATGTTGGAGAAACTTTATAATGAAAATAGGTTTTTAAACACATCGTGCGTCTTTATAAAATCGTACCTGTCAGGAACAATTTATGTACTTTAATGGTAGGGAATCACATATAAAACAAAAAAGCTGGATTGGCCCAAGAATCCGTTGTTGGTTAATTATTTTTTTCCATATATTTAAATAACTTTTTCAGTGTAGTTGAATCAGAGACAAGCTCAGTCTATGCTTTCGCAAAACAATATTCAATATTATTTCATGGCAGTGTCGCAAAGGATTTATTTCAGACAATAATTAACGATGCATTACAGCAAGTTGATTACTGGTTGAGGTCAAATTCTTTACTCTTGAATATCTCAAAATCTAAAATATTGTGCTTTGGTTCGATAAACTCTACCGATTTGATTTGAGAATTCACCTAGGAAAAGCGACCTAAAAGTTAGGGATAAGCTGAAAATGTTGAGCCTAATTATAGATTTTAGACTTAGTTATTCATATCATATTGACAAAATATGTTCGAGAGTCTGTTTTACCCTTCGGAAAAATTTTTGAAATGTTCTTTCGCTCGCTTTTTAATCATTATATATCGTTTAATTTTCTATAATATTATCAAGAAAGATGAACCACCATTTCTAGCATAGAAGTTCAAGTACTTGCACTCTACTAGGAATGTTCAAATATTTATCCCCTTAAGTCGTTTGTGGTTACACTTGCTCAGTTATGGAACTGTTTTCCTAGCGATCTAAGAACATTTTCCCATTCTTTGCCCACGTATCGTTTAAAAATCATCCACCATTATAACAGCAATTTACTTTAAACGTATCATATTGTTACGTTTATACCTTTTATAAACATTTTGTTGTGAGTTCTTTATTGCAAAATAAATAACACCAGTTTTTAGACTTTTTAAATTAATAACATTTTTTTTTATTTTAACTACACAGACATAGAACAATTTACTTAAAATGCACGTCTTTACTCGATGAGATTTAATTTTACACTGATTCTTAAATTCTAGAAGATTTAAGAATCTTCGACTCCCTTTGTATCGCATTTTGTTGTTGTATGTTGTTTAATCGATGTATATGCGCCTGTATGTCTGTGTGTATAGTTGTTTTTGTTTGTATGCTGATAAGGCTTCTGCTTGGGATTTATTTCAATACATTTGTTGTTGCCTTTTGTAAAAAAGGATTTCTTTGAACACTTCGCAGATGGTAAACAACATGTATGTTTGTTGTTGTAAAATTAGTTTTTGTCTTCCGCGTTTATATGGTAAACAGCGTACATGCCAGGCAGTTAGTGAACAGCATATCAAATTGTATTTGTGTGTGTATAAACTTCTACGCAGTTTGTAACCAGTAGTTCGCTTTATTGCTTAATTGTTTTATTTTAAAACTTCAGCAAGACACATTCGTAACAATATGTTTACTTCTGATGATGAACTACTGTTCTCAAATTCTTTTCTCTGTTTTATTTAAAAGTATTTAATGTTATAGATTGAAGCTGTTAAGAAAACATTAGTTTTTAAGCGGTTTTTTAATTTTAATACTATTTTAGGGTTGTAAACAGGATTAAAAAAACCATGCAGAATTGTAATATATATTTTGGACAAAAAAGATTTTTTTATCGCAATTATTTTTCTGTATTTCCTTTCTGCAAAATTTCCTATTAAAACTATATCCGTCCATAACTTTAGTAAAAATTTAACTTTTGTAAAAATAAAATTAAAAACGATTCCTTTTTTCAAACAGAATCTTTAATTAGAATTACCTAAGCAAATTTTACAACAAATGTAGATAACATTTAAGAATTAAAACACTAAAATAAATTTTAAAAACCAAAAATAAACCAAACAAACAAGAATTTTAAAAACCGATAATAAATCCAAAGTGGAGTAATTTCATCAGCCATAATATATTGTTACCAAGATGATTCATTAAGTTTTGAAAGAAAATAATTATCAGACAAAAAATTAAACAAAAAATTAAAATTAAAATGTTCTAAAAAATCTTCTACATGCAAGGCAACAATAACACGCTTATAAAAATTCTACCAAATAAGATAAACAACAACAAAAATATTCTTGTATATGTGAGAACCGGTTAAAACTACTTTATAAGCACTACTTGCTGGGCAAATTAATTAAATTCAAGTTGAGTCACCAGTGAGTAAAACCGCAAAGTTGCCATCGCACAGTGGACCATTTTACAAGAAGGCGGCCAAAAATCCTTTTTTCATGGTCCCCAATTGTAAAATTTTAAAGTTCATTCGAAAGTAGATACTAGTGTACCTCGGGAGCCAAAAAATTAAAACTTTATTTTAACTATATCACACTGAACAGGGTGATTCAAAAAGAGCATTTTTAGTATTTTGCTAAAATGAGAAATTTCTTAGTAAATTTTTGATTTTTAAACATCTATAACTTTTGTTTTTGTTGTACGAGTTTTTTAAACGAGGCGAAATTGGTATAATAGCGTAATTTGTTAGCTATTAGTTTACGAAAACTGAATTATTTTTGACTGATTTTTGATTTTTAAAAATAATTTTTTTAGAGTTCCAAATTTTTTCTAAATTCTCTTAATTAATAGGGCATAACTTCTAAAGTTCGTTAGGGAATGTAAAAGCATTAGTGTCAAACAAAAATTTTTAGTCAATTTCAAAGTCATGCACAGTTGGTCACAAAAATATTTTGCCTACTAAAAATAACGTAAATTGATATGATTTAGATCGCAAAAGTACTTTGCTTTTTAAATTGATTTGCACTGATTGTAAAATGTTTTTTTTTTCAAATTGTTAACTTGCTTGGAGCATATTCTTAAATTGGGTTATAATTGGGATTTTGATCCATTAGGCGAAACAGTGAGAAAAAAAATGGAAAATGACGAAAAAAGAAACAAAAAAAAAACAAATTCAAAATAAACATTTAGAAAAAGGCCAAAGCAAAGAGACGGGAACACAAATGATGGAAGCACTGCAAGAAGATTTTTTTCAGATCGAAAAACTGCAGCATCTATCACAGGAATAGATTTGGAACTAATAAGAAGATTCAGTATTATTTTACAAGTTCTAGCATGCAGCAGAAAGATAAATGCAACAAAATTTGGAGAGTACGCCAAAAAAAACAGCTATACTTTACAACGAAATATATTCTCGGAGATACATGCCATCCACAGTTCATAAAAATTTGTAGCATGGGGCACAAATAATTCACACAATATGCTAGCAATAGGAGATCTAGCTGAAGAAGCGCAAGAAAAATGAAACAAAAACTATAGACTCTTTCGTAAACATAACACAAGAAAAATTTCTAGATATTGTACTAATGAAGACTTGATTGTTATTTTATTATGCACATCAGATCCCTATATCTCCAATATCCGGCAAAAATGGAAAACTACTTCTATTCAACTAGACGTAGAAGGTAAACTGCTTCTAGAAGGTGAAAATCAATGCAATAACACGAAGGGAAACACGAACAAGACGAACTATGCAAGCACAGCTGACAATAGAACGCAACTAGTAGAAGAGAACACTGAAGATGGCAAACGGCCGAAACCGGTTTGTTCACACTAATAAAGTATTAATTAATTTACAATAAAAGTTTACATACACGACTAGTATTTATGTTTATTTTGAACTTAAATACCTCCTTATCTAAAGTAAATTTGAACCAATCAATATATTTTTTATATTACTTAATGAGCTAATTTTTAACTCAAATTGTTTCAAAAAATCATTCGTACTAAAAATTTCACGGGGGTCAAAGCTTGGCCCTATCTGACTAAATTTAAGTTTTTAATAAGTATAAGTTCTAAACGTGAATCACAATATAAGATAAAACAAACTCTATGAACAAGTTTTAATACTTTACTTTCGTACCAAAAATCGGCTAAAACATAGAATGTATTTTTAATCCAATCATAATTATTTTTCTAACCGCTCGATTTATACCTTAAACGAAAGCCTATGATCTCACCTAGTCGACAAAAAAAAACCGCGTATCAAAATTACGATCCGTTTAAAAGTTATATATTTTTGGCCGCCTTCTCGTAAAATGGTCCATTGTGCATCGCATTTATTGTGTGAGTGTATTGAAAGTAAATAAATCGTTTAACCCAATTTAAAACTCTAAAGTATTGTGTTATTATTTTGCAATAAAAGTACTCAAAATAACAAAACATTTATTACAATAAACAAATTATAAAATATATATTATAATATAAATACAATATATATAAATTATTTACATACGAGAAAATACAGCACGGTTGCATTTAATTAAAGTATACTTAGCGTTCCTACGATTTGATAATGGATATTTAAAAAATCGAAGTTGAAAAATTAGAGATTATATACCACCGAAATTTCCCTACATAATCCAAAAAATTAATATCTATTTCGGGAACAATTTAAACTTATTTATATTCAGTTCATTTAATTTCGCTTTTAGTGGAATAAAACTTTTTATCATTCACTATTAAGTAACGGGCCACCAAGTGACACACATGTACATTATCATTTAAAAATATGTCGGCAAAGTAATAAAAATGAGTGGATATAAAAACAAGCACATAGTTTTCTGCCGGAGTTTTGGCGGGAAATCAAATTTAAATGTGATTCATGAAAACACTTTTTTAGAAAGCGGTTTAAAACTATAATAGACGCATAGCGAATGCTTAAAATCAGCTTTTGAAAATGAATAAAAATGCTAAAAAATCTGCTTGACAAGTGAATAAAATAAAAAAATTTATTTTTATTTTTATACGACCTTTTTTATTTTAATTAAATATGTACTAATTTTTTCAACGGTCTTTTTAATTAAATTTTAACGATATATTTTTTCAATATTTCGCTTTCCTATGGAAAGCTTCTTCAGGAAAATTAACTTTTAATAACAAAAATTATTATTATTATTATTATTCTTATTATTATTATTATTATTATTATTATTATTATTATTATTATTATTATTATTCTTATTATTATTTATTAATAATTTTTGTTATTAAAAATTAATTTTCCTGAAGAAGCTTTCCATAGGAAAGCGAAATATTGAAAAAATATATCGTTAAAATTTAATTAAAAAGACCGTTGAAAAGATTAATGCATATTTAATAAAAAAATTTATATAAACTTTAATGCTTTGGAAAAGTATTAACTTAGACTATGGAAGTTATAGCAAAAGCACACAGATACTTATAATATCTGCGTATAGTATCTTTCCTATCTATTTCTGTTGTTTAAAATTTGAAATATTGATAACATCGCGTTTTTCAACAAAAAGTTTGTGTTTCAATTGTAACAACACCAGTTTTTAGACGTGTTCGTAGTAGATGCATTGGCAATTGTTAGAATGACTTCATTCGCACAAAAATCGCATTAAAATAATTAAAATCCACTATGAAAGTGGTGGTTCTATTAAAGTTACATTTTGTAAAATTCGTGATATTTTCGGACAACATTTCGTCCTTCCGAAACCGCTATTTGGAATTTTGGGGTTAAATTTAAATCGAAAGGCTCAATAAAAAATGTGCGAACATCACTTTCAATTAAAAACATCGCATCCGTGAGCCATAGTGTTGAAGTAAATCCTAATTTGTCAATTCCTCGACGATCCTCCTTGAATTCTCCTTGAATCAGTTTGGCTTTGGATATAAGACTCTTAGGTTTTCTATACAATATTGGGGTAAAAGTAACTGATGAGTTACTTGAGCAATAGTGAAATTACAATATAAATATGCTCTCCTCGCAGTAATGCATTTCAAATATTTATATTTGAATTAATGTTTTATGAGAATATCATAAAATATTTATTTGAAGGAATCAATTAAAATTGCTTAAATTAAAAATGATTCCAATTAATTGTAATTTATTAATTTAAACAACAATTTTTTTGGTTTATTTTGTTTTAGAAAATAAACTTCTTGTTGAAAAACCTTTTGATATTGCTGACAATTTTTGGTCCTACTGATTTTGTAAATATTCATCGAACACTGAAGTAAACATTGAAAACAAAAGCATCATCGCCAAGGGCAAATAGTAGTTGCGGTGAGAGGGCATATTTAAGCGGACATCAAAATTCTTAGAAATCAAATGGCCAACAACTTAAAGCGAATTCTTTCTTTATCAAAACAATTTGTTCAAATCTTAATTTTTATTTTTTTGAAGTAGTTTCCTGTTATTGGCAATAATCAAAAATAATGGCGGAAATAATAAGTTTCTGTTTCCAATAAAAATCAAATGCAACAAAATGAACATTTTCTTGCAAAAGAGAGAAAATGAAATAAAGCTGACCTCGATGAAATAGATAATTTGAAGTAGACAAGACAAGATAAAACATTACAAACAAGAAAAATGTTTGCAGTAAGTAACTTTGTAACTTCTTTGGCATAAAGAAAGGAAAGAAAGGAAACATTTTTTATAAACAAGGAAAATTGAAAACGTTTACAATTTTTAAGAAAGAAGTAAAAGATTTTCAAAGAAAATACTCATTAAAATAAAAAGAAACATTGTAAAAAGAAAAAAATAAATAAATGCAAATCATAAATCTTGTAATGATATCGATTTGTAATTTCATTTTAGAAAACAAACTAATCATTTATATTTAAGTTGCAACAATGCCTCTCAATTTCCTCTTGCCTTAAACATACGCAGCAGATAAATAAATTAAAATTCTATAAATATTTATTTTTTTGGAGGGAATATGTTGACGAAAAACGTTTAACCAAATTTTATCAAAAATTTATTGTTTTAGAAAGACGTATTCAAAAATGTTAATAACAAGAAAATTCTAAGTTTTGTTAAAACTTCGAAGTGGAGGGTGAAAACTTTAATAATTTAAATTCAAAATCTGAAGTATTATTGTTTATTAAATTCAATATTCAATATGATATTCATTCTGATAATAATCCAGTGCTCTAAAGGCATTATTGCAGCAAATTGGCAGTCTCAGAAACTAGTTTGTACGAAATATAATTTATTAATACACATTTTTCACGAATATTTTTTACGCGAATTTCATTTACCACCAGTTAAAAAAAAAATAATTAGTTAGTTACATGTTTGTTTTGTTTTGAAATGATTTTTAATATTTTGTGAATTTTTCTCAAATCTCTTTGAGCAAATCGGATTCATTGTTTGCGATTTTTAGTTTAGGTTTAGGACTTAAAGAAATATTTCAAACTTGGTATGCGTGAATCTGATAAATGGGCAAAACTGTTTACAACAAAGTGTACAAACGTCTTTATACAAACGAATTGTTGGATAAAACGTGGAAGAGAGAGAGAGAGAGAGAGAGAGAGAAAGAGACAGAGTGAGAGAGATTTCAACATAACACGTATCGTTTTGGAAACCACCTCCAACTAGTTCGGTCTATTCCTGAATGAATATGAATGACAAGTGGTGCTGCCATCTGCGAGCATATAAGGTTGAAAGTCTGACAGAGAAAGTCATTTATAAAAATAAGAAATATGGTAGGAGAAAGAACGAAGCCGGCATGATACAACGTGCTGAAAAAGGCCGCTAATTAAAGCACTAGCGTCGAAATGAACTTTTTCAAGAAAAATGCTGCTCCGGCCCAGGAGGCATGTTGATGTTGAGATCCATTAAAACCTTTTTAAGCGCTCGAGCTCTAAAGATTACATAGTTGCGGATACTCTGTCGAACTCGGGCAGTGGTTGACTGTCTTCCGACTTACTCTTTCAAAAAATAACCAAAAGTTCTTGCCACCCCGAGGAGTACCAAGGACTTTAGTATGAAGGCGTTGCTTGTAGAGATTTTTATCGCGCCTTGATATAAAGGCACACGAAGATCTCGCCATATGCATAGCAAATCAGAATCTGCGTTTTTGTTTCCACGCCAGATATGGAAAGCTTCCTTTCTTGATCTAACTGCATTTTTGGACGTCTTATTAAATCAATACTTCGATCTAATGTTAATCAAAATTTCTTTGGATGGAATAAAAGCTTTCATTCCAAACAAAATGATATTAACAACGACTAATACAACAACTAATTAAATTGTGTTAAAAATTCGTTGAGCACAGCCCAACGAGCCTTCAATAATTGCGCAAGGTAATAATTCTGCGCGGCAAATAACTTAACGTACTGGCCTCCCTCCGGAGTTTTATGGCTTGGATGGCAAAGCCAAAAACAGCCAAAGCCAAAAAACAGTAGGCATTGAACCACCAGCAATAATAATTGCTGTTCGGGCAGCTGTCGACAATCTTCGATAGTAGTCGGACGGAAAATCGAAGCCAGCTGAGTTTTTATCCTGTCGCGTGTTTAAACTTCTGTAGAGAAATTCTAAATGCAAGAAGTGTGACCTGATCCTGTATTTTAGCCACAGACAGCTAAATTTACGATCATATGTGCCCAGTGGTTGATGGCAATGCAAAGCCCCGTTGTGTGCGGTAAAAGACACACATACATCTTAATTTTATTTGTAACATCAGAAAGTATGTTTGGCCCTTTGCAGTTCAAAATCCTAATACCAAGTATCTTTCAAGTTAATTTCAATTAAAAGATCACTCTGCCGATTAGGTGCGATTAAACATCTAACATCTAAATATTTAAACTGTCAATCTTATATATTTTTTAGCAGGATAAATAATAAGTTGCCTGTGAAATGCTAATAAATTTTTGGATAAATTTAGTGTTAGAGCTAATTATATTACTAAAACAAACATTTAACATCAGTAATTTTAAAATAATTAATTTTCAAGTGAATAAGTAATACGAGCACTAACAAAAGAAAAAATTAAAATGATTTGACATATAACCTCCCCCCAATCCTGTTCAAAATCCTCTCATTTTCTAATATAAACTTTAGATAAAATCAAACGAAATATAAAGGAAACAAGAGTATTATAAATCTTAAATTACAAAAAATTCGTTTACCATGGAGCTGTGTGTGTGTGTAAATTTCAAAGCAATTGTTGTTGTAGGCTAATTTGTTACAATGTCACGTGTGATGCTTGATTTTGTTATGGGCCACCAACTTGATATACAAACTTACATTCATACACAGTGAAATTACTGCAATTCGTTTAAGTGCCACAAAATGCACATAAAAAAGGGTAAAATTATATAATGTACGAACGTGCAACACGTGACGCAACATTGCTTTTTGATTATTCTTGTAAGTGTATTAAAAACGAACACACATGCAGCAATACAATTAGAAAAGTAAAAAGCGAACGGTAAAAGTAGAAAGGTTCTCCCATTTTAGGGCGTCTTATAGATTTTGATGTGATTCCCATTGAAATTTCCTCCCAATGAAGGCATTTTTTGAGGTGTGTTCCCACATTGAGAGTTAAGAGGTCAGTTAGAAAAGCCATAATATTTACGTCATGCTGTCAGACATTTCGGTAGAAAGCTCGCAAGGCATTCGATGCAAACGGAATATTTTTTTAAGGTATTGAAGGCAGCATCTTCTGTAAAAAAATTACATAAAATGAGAAAAAATAAATCAAGGCAATAAAACTACAGACTTTTAAGATAACAAAGGTTGCTGGGATTGTCCTTCTCTCTACCTAAAATCGGTAAAAACTGAATATGTCTTTGAAGTTTATAAAGGGTGAGCAAATTTCGTTAGAAAGTAAATTAGCACGAAACACACAACTTTTTTGACAACTTTAGTATTGCTAAGAAAACTTATGCACGCAAGACAACAACAAATTTCTAGTTACAAACTGCGTAGAAATTTTATACACGCAAAAGCAACAACTAACTGCGTAGTTTTCTAAGAAACTTATGCATGCAAGACAACAACAAAGCGGTATGCTGTTTACTAATCGCGTAGTTTTCTAGGAAAACATATCTACACAAGACAATAACAAATATCTTAAAATAATTTTCAGGAAGAAATTTTATCAGCATAAAAAGAAAAATACACCCAGACATGCAGGCACCTATATATTGAATGGACAACATACAACAACAAAATGTGATACAAAGGGAATAGAAGATTCTTAATATTTCTAAACTTCTAGTGGACTAATATAAAAAGGCAGCATCTGAGTGGATAGTTAGTTATTGTAAAAATAAACCTCGTGAAGTAAAGACGTGCATCTTCAGTAAATTATTCTGTAGTAGTTAAAGTAAATAAACTTCTAATTAATTTTAAAACGTTAAAATCTGGTGTTATTTGTTTTGCAACAAAGAACTCACCACGAAACGTTTATAAAAGGTATAAACGTAGCAATTTCGTAAGTTTCAACCTCTAATACGTTGGCAGACGTCCATTTTTTCCAAAAAATTTTGAAGCACATTTTGGAACAAAGCTTCGCTTTTCTCGTCGTACAATTTCATCTTTCAGGGTGTCAGTTATTTATAGGTTTTTTACGTAAGCCTGGTCTTTTAAATAGCCCCAAAGAAAGGTATTCTGCAGCTTAAATCATAAGAACGAGGCGGCCAATTAACATCGCCAGATTGAGAAATTTCTCATGCAATTACTGTATTCTTTGGGTAGGTGTGTGGCCTATGGATTCGTCTTAAGGCAAAAAATTAGTTATCAGGATTTGGTAGCGCAGAGAATTCAGGATGATAGTTTTTCTTTTTTTCATTAAGAAAAAAATATAAGCCGCCTGACCTATTCAACCATTTCACAAACGTCGACGCAAACAATTGTCAGTCGGCTTTAATTTTTAAACAAGGTGAACTTAATAAGCGTGAAAATTAAGATCTTTATCAAAATGTTGCGCAAAGTGCCTTAGTAATGTTCGACAATTGGCCATAAACGTCGACGAGTTCATTTACTACGCTCATTCTCAATACTTTGCTATTTAGCGGCTATATTACCATCACAATAGTCAATGCAAGCATATTGTTTTGATCTATTATCAGCAACAGTACCGTGACCCTCGAATGTAGCGACTTCAGAAGGGACCTAACTGATTATGAGAAAAAGCTGCCCAAATTTTACAAAGTAATACTGTGAAATTTTCACCATTTTGATAGTAAATGTCACAATTAAAATTTTTTGCTGACAGCTCAACTCTTGACATTTAATCATTTAATAGGCAATTTAATTCCTAGCCTATCCATGAAATGCTATAAATGTAAATCTAGGCCAGTCTAAAGTTCTAGTGATAATGCATATGCAAACAATTTTATTAATTATGTTGTGTTATGTATTAAAGCATATTATATATATTAATGAACATATTTTTATATTAATTTTTAATAAAATTGATTAAATGATTTATGCATGTATGTAAATGTAACACGTTTAATCGAGGTCCCCTTTATTTTTTTAAAGGCTTTATTTTATATAGCGCTATTCCAAATCTCTGAAGATAAGTCTGTTCACAAAAAGCCTTATAGAAGCCATTCATTTAATGGTTTTTTTTTAGTATATGCAAGCTTGAAAGTCTGCTTTTAAAATTTCTGAAAGGCCCCTTCAAAAGGCCCAGAAACATTCGTTTTTTACCGTTTACATATAACAGTACATGCATACATGTGTTAATTAAATATTTATGACTTTTAATCATACTTATAATCATTATACAAGTATGTACTCAAATATACTTCAAGAATAATTATTATTAAAAGCAGCTGCAAATTTTGATCGCTAAAAAATGAATGGTTATATAACAGGGTTTATTTTAGTTGTAATATTTCATCATAAATTATGGTTTTATAGTTGCATTAGTTAACAAATATCACCAAAATTTGTTTTGAATAAAGTAACTCAAAAAAAAAATATTATTGCGGTGAACAAAGGATCATTCATTGAAAATATTTATTTAAATCTTAGTACTATTATGTAACAAGAATAAGTGTTCAAAACAGTTACGTAATATTTGCCAAAAAAAATAAGAGTTCTTAACAAATACATCACACTTTTATAAGGGGAGCAACTGAAAAATTCAGAATAAAATAGACTCTATCTATTGATAAGCAGTAAAAAGATTGCTCGCATCAAAGATATTTTTTGAGCAGTAACTTATTTTATTTATTGCTTTTCAACAATTACAAAAACAACTAAAAAACAAACAAAGTATCCAACTTAACTACATAGTGCGTTGTCTAAATTGGGTTCTTCCAAATTCAGGTATTGGCGCCTCGCTATTTAGTTAACCACTTTTTTGCGAAGCACATAATATGGAAGCATTCAAATTAATCAAAACAGTATGCGGTAAACCAACAGAAAAATTGTTTAGCAAACTTTGCCCACTTCTTCAAATCGAAAAATGTATGTATCCTTGAAAAATTGGAAGCTGAAACCAAAAACATATTGAAGTCAAATGATCAAGCTTTCTTTAAAATAAATTTTATTTCATTAAATAGCTTAATAAAGCAAAAAAAATGTAATAAGAAGTATGCTATTTTACATAGCCAGCAAAAGAAAAACTTGAACGGCATATTTTTCTTTTAGAAAAATGTCTTTCTATTATAAAATTTAGTACTTAGTGTGGCCACCTTTAGCAACTAACATAGCTTTTAGGTATTTTTTCTCATATATCCTGGAGAGCTCTTTTTAGTTCAATTTTGTTACTAATCAGGCACTCGCGTATTATGTGTTATTAAAACACAGTTTGGTAATTTTTTATACATGTTTTTTATTAAAGTTGAATCTTAAGACTAAAGTTAAAATAATTTCTTAATTCTAACTTAAGGTGAGCAACGACAGTCTTTTATGCTGACATTGCTGTCTGGCAAAATGTGGGAACAAAAATAAAATGTAACTTAAAACTTATATGTACGTTTTCCTACACTTTGCCAGCCGGTATTATTGGTGAGGTGGTTTGTATGTTACTCGCGCAATTTTATTGCTACATATATAGGATTAATAGATGTTTTATAGGATTAAGATCAGGACGTTAAGGAGTATGTGGAAGCCTTTTTTAATATTTTACAGAAATCATTGATTCCTTTAGGCTTTAAGTCCTTAAATAATGTTCACTTCTATTTATTTCAATAGCTTTTTATGCTAAATTATACTTTAAATATTTAAATAATCCATTGCACCTTCTTTAAAAACAAGAAGCCCCTTAATTTTTAAGCCTCTTAATTCTCCCTTAAACCATTTTTCAGCGCGCAAAATGAAGATCATCTGATTCAAATAAATTGAATATAAGCTCGTCAATCAAAATTATCCTACTTGATAATTCGAGCTACATACGCTTTGAAGTTAAGTGAATGCAAACAGTACGTCTACGATTGAAGCTACTTTCAGTTTTTTTTTGTTTTTAATTTTGCTGCTGCTTAAGCTTTGGGATAAGCCAGGCCACTCTTCTCTGCAGCTAGGAAGTGCATATTTTGATTGTCTCTCGCTAACACTTTGTGTTATAAAATTTCTGTTGAACTGGCTTAACTTTTAATTTAAAATCTTTAAAGGTAACGTAGAAACGTTACCTTTATTAGTGGCACGTTTACTGTACTAGATTTTTCGTTTGATATACGTAAGATAAGGTTGCAATTGTAACTTCCCCCTTGTTTTTATTTAAAATTAATTTTCCTGCCAAAAACATTTGATGTGCGTAAAAAGATCCAGATAAGATTTTACCTCAAACAAAAACCAATTCTTTGAAATTGATAAGGCAAATTTTTAATATTAAACGAAATTTGATATTCTGCAATAGTTTTATAAAGAAGCCCATTTATTTTATTTCAATATGAAGAGCATTTTTATTGCTGTGAATATTGTTATTCATAAAGAACCCTTCACCCCTTCCATAAAAATTGATAACATTTGCTAAGTTTAATTTCTTCTGTTTAAGATAAAGAACCACTTTGAAGAAATTTAATTAATTTTTTTCTTTAATATAAATACGAATATTATGTTTTTCAATCGATAAAATTATTTAACACAAATATTCACCAACACACAAATCGTTATTTATATTTTAAGGTTAAGTCAAAATGCAATACGATATATACATTTTTGTCCTACTAAGAAGAATATTTCAAACGATTCCTGGTTGGATTTTGTATGAATTTGATAATTTTATTCCTTGGTTTTCCGTCGAAACTTTCAATTTACAAAGTGCATATTCTCGTTTCAATTCGCACTGTTACATAATGTCTGCAATTGGGATTAATATTGTGATAATACGTAAGACAACAACACCAACACAACGAAAGAAAATAGTTGATTTTTATCACGTCTTGCTGAAACCAAAAGTCGCTGACGTCAACATTAACCAATTGTGGCCACAAGAAAATGGTTATCATAGTTTGCTAGAGCAGAGAACTTATGCTGCCTGACTACAAATCGCATCATACGGTAGCTTTTTTAGATGTAACCATTTTACGAGTACTGTTTTTGGATTTCGTAGCCTTATGTGTGACAATTTTTTCACATATGTTTGTTTGTTGTAATTACATCACCGATTACTTGAAAATCAACCTTTGTTTAAAAATGTGTTATTTTTGTTCAGGTTTTCAAACAACCAAATCCGAAACGTTCTGCGTAAAAAATGGTCGGTCGGCTTTAATTCTTTAACGACTTAAACTTTATAATTGTGAAGATAAAGATCTTTTTGTAAAATAATGCGCAAAGTACCTCTAGTGATGCCCAATTGTTGCCAACGCGAACAAATTGATGTTCCAAACTCATCCTCAACACTTTGCTACGTGTGCATTGTTTTGGTCTTTTTTCAAACCAGCACTCAGAGAATGACCCCTACAAATGCAATGCAAATTTGTGGGGAGGAGGAAAGAGGGAGAAATGTTTGTGGGCATTCGATTTGAACTTTACTACACTGAAAGTGACAGGAAAGACCTCTGGAGGGAGATTATTCCACGTATAGAATTTTTCCTATTATGCGTAGTGCGATTCACTGGCCAATCAACCACTACTGGATGCGCTCTCAACAAAAATCGATTTAAACGCAAAAACGTGCGCGTAACGGAAACAAGTTTCATTAAACCACTTACCATTGTAGTAACGATATAACAGTGAAATGCAGCCTATATTGCGTCGATGCTCTAGAGCAGTGATGGGCGAACTACGGCCCGCTGGCCACATCCGACCCGCGAGAAGTCTCAATCCGGCCCGCCGAGCGTTTTTCAAAAAAAAATTAATCACCTATTAAAAAATTATGCCCGAAAAATAAATTTACATTATGTTTTAAAAAAGATATTAGTTGACAATTTTAGCAAAAAAATGCGATGTTTTCATATTATATTGAGTACAAACTGCGTAGTTTTCTAGGAAATATTGTACACACAAGGCGACAACAACTTTTTTATACAATATTCGAAGAAGAAACTTAAAAAGCATGAAACAAAAACAACTAATATAGAGGTATTGTATTGTGTCCAAACTGTGTAGTTTTTTAGGAAATATTGTGCACATAAGAGAACAACAACTTTCTGATGCAATATTCCAAGAAGAAACATAAACATCATAAAACACTAACAATCAATATAGAAAACTGAACGTATAACATAACAACAACTATTATAAGTGAGATCTAGAAGATTCTTGAATATTCGAGACAACATGCGCAACAAATATAAAAGGGCCAGCGATGGATTAATCAGCAATCAGTAAAAGTGTAAATCTCGTGACGTAAAGAATAAATTGTGAAGTAAAATTATAAAGTTGCCAACGTACAGTTTTATTTGTGTAATTAAAATAATAAAGTGTATTGTAAATACCCCCATAAATGTCAATCGAAAATAGAAAGAGAATAATTGATTCGGAAGGTCATGTCTTTTAAGAAGAGTGGACATGGAAGTACTTCTTTATGGAGTATAACCAAAAACCTATTTGTCTTATGTGCCAAGAACCGGTAGCTGTACTAAAAGATTATAATCTCGCTAGGCACTTTAATTTAAAACAACTTGGGTCGAAGAACTATAAAATGACAGATGAAGACAAGAAAGTTTATTCAGAGGAATTGAAAAGAAAAATATCTAGTCAGCAAATGTTTTTTAAAAATCAAAGAAGTGTCCAGCGATCCTCCACGTTAGCTGGTCACATTGTTGCCTATAAGATAGCAAAAAGTAACAAACCGTTTTCTGAAGGAGAATTTATTAAGGATGTGTTAATTAGCATTGGAAGAGTATTTTGCCCAGAAAAGGTAAAAGATTTCGAATCTATAGGGCTGTCACGTAGAACGGTCACAAAAAGAATTAAAGCGATTTCTTCTAATTTAACCAATCAACTCGATGGACGTCTTAAAAAGTTTAAGTATTTTTCAGCCACTATGAACGAGAGTACTGACAGGAGTGATACAGCCCAACTTCTAATTTTTATCAGAGGAGTCGATGAAAACTTTGTAGTAACCGAAGAACTTGCTTGTTTGAGATCTTTGAAAGGAAAGACGATAGGAAAAATAATTTATAATGAATTTATAGAGGGGATTGAATCTATTCTCTTAATGCCCCAATTTCCAAATTAATTAATTTAACAACCGATGTAGCACCTAACATGGTGGGAAAAAATACGGGGTTTGCAGGAGTTTATAAAAGTCAGAATCCTGAAAGCGCAACAATTTTTTACATTGTATAATCCACCAAGATGTTCTTTGCAAGGCTGCCTTGGATATTAACCACATACTTAATATTATTTTAAAATTAATTAATACCATTTGAGCCCGTGGCTTATTACATCAACAATTTCAAGAGTTTTTATCGGAAGTTGATGCAGAATTTTCAGATGTACTTTATTACACAAAGATCAGGTTGCTGAGTTGTGGGCATGCCTTCTCGAGAGTTTGGAGTCTTTTCGAAATTAAAGTTTCTCTAAAAACCAAAACTGAAAATTGGGATGAGTGGGAAATATTGGAGGATAAGAATTGGTGCATCGAGTTTGCTTTTTTCACGGATTTACTCGAGCACTATAATAAACTGAACAAGAAGTTACAGGGAAGAAATCAATTTATAGATGAAACTTGGGGCAGTTTGAGGTCTTTTAAAACTCAATTGTTTTTATTTTCTAAATGTTTGGGAAAAAATGATTTGACTCATTTTCCAAGATTTAATTCTTTGAGGCCTGTGAGTGAAGAGAAGTTAAAAGTCTTTTCACAATCTTTATTAAAACTGTATTCAGAATTTGAGGTCAGATTTGCTGACTTTAAATAAATCCAACCATGTTTAGATATTTTTTCAATGCCTTTTAATGTTAATCCTGAGAATGTTCCATCTGATTTACAATTGGAAATTATAGAATTGCAATGTAATAGTAATTTAAAACAGCTATTTTTAAATACAAATAAGCTTAATTTCTATAAATCCTTACCAAAAGATTAATTTCCAAAGCTAATTAATCATGCGCAGAAAATTATGGCAATGTTTGCTTCCTCATATTTATGTGAACAGGCATTTTCAGTACTGAAATGCAGAAAAAAATCAATAAGAAACCGATTGTTAGACGAGAGTCTATTTAATTTGTTAAAAGTCGCATCCTCCCTGGAGCTGGAACCAGATTTTGTGGAAATTATGTCAAGTCAGAAACAGATCCACGCTTCCCATACATCTGGAAAATCTTAAAATCATAATAAACCGTATCTTATAACATTTTTATGTTGTTTTAAAATATTACGTAATATAACTAATAAATATATAGTTTAAACCGAACTTTTAATTGAACACCAACCCCATAATTTTTTAATGAATGACCCTCTATGTTTTTTTTTAATTTAATGGCCCGCCGCAAGATTTTTTTTAATTTATTGGCCCACCACCCAAAAAGTTCGCCCATCACTGCTCTAGAGAATCAATAGAATCGGAAAGCCAACGAGCCTCTTGGCCCTCTCTTGTACGCGGTCGAGCAACTTCAAAAGAGACTTTGGGCGCCGGCCCATATATAAGAGTTGTATTCCTTTTTTGATCGGATATATGGTATAAATATTACGGAGATCGGACAGAGTGAAATATCACCGTTTTAGAAAATCGAGGCACTCGAAAGCTTCTTTAGAAACTTGAATAATAATGAACTTAGTCAAACATCACACTGAATTTTCATGCCAAGAACATCAAGAGCTTCCGATTCCGTAATACTTATATCACTCATAGTAAGAGATGCAGCACCATTTTCGAATACAGATCTATGCATAAGCATGCAACATTGCGTCTTACGGGGATTAAAATCGATTCTATTCACACGACTCCATTCGGAGATCGTTGCGAGATCGTGATTGAGCGTATTATTAATGTTCTGCTGTTATGGTTCTGTTATCTGCGAAAGTGTAAATAAAGTGAAAGTTTGACAAAGAAGGTCATTAAGAAAAATAGGATAGGAGAAAGAACGAAGCCTTGAACTCGTCGTTGTTATACTCGTATGGTGCGATTCCTGGGAAAACGCAATATATATCTAAAGAAAATATTACCGACACTAAAAGCAAGAAGTTTTGAAAGAAGTGCATCATCATGGCTCTAGCGCCACCAACTTACTTTCTTCGAAATGATGTATAGAGTTGCACCACTGTTCCATCAGAAAAGCCAGCAAGTCACCCGTAGAGCACCTCATACTGAAAAAATACTGTCGCTTATGGACTCCAGGTACCTCAGAAAAATAAAGTGCCGAACAAATTGCAATTGAGCGGTAATTTTCAGGGTTGTTAGCGTCACCCTTTTTGGGGATCGGCGTTACATTAGCAACATTGCAACACTTTGAAAACGCTGGCATGATACAACGTCCTGAAAAGGGCTGCTAACGGATGCACTAGCATTGAAGATCCAGTGAAATTTTTACGATTTTGACAGTAAATTTTCACAAATCTTTTCTCAAGAGTGTAACATTACATGCTTACAGTTTTTCAACTTTTTACTAAATAAATGTCAAAGGTTGTCAGCTTAATGCTTGACGTTTAATCATTTGACAGACAATTTACTTGAGGTTAATTTTTTCCCAATTTGAAATTATTTATAAAGTTTTGACTTAATTTAAAAACAACAAGACATTGGCAGTATTTTCTACACCGCTAAATTGGTCATCAGCGTTCTTTGCATCTGCATACCATAATGTGTGTAAGTTAAAATAAGGATTTTTGATTTCGCAGAAATCGCAAAGAGATCACCTTAATAATAAAATCTTTGAACTCACCGTACATAAACAACAACCACCACGATATTCCCCGAAGGTCCAACCTCAATAATCAGTCAGAGAGCAGCAAAAGTTGAACTCAGGGGCTTAATGATTTCCGTGGAAATAATGTGGAAGTTGCCAAGTTAGGACATGTCTTAATGGTGAGATTCCATGTCTTAATGGTGAGATTCCATTAAGACATGTTACGTGATAAGATTTATATCCTGTCCAGACCACATGTCTAGCATGCTCACTGGATCTAGGATCATTCCACCAGGTAGATGTTATTAAAAGTGAAATGATCCTGGCCACTATATAAAAACTGACCTGTCTGTTATGGGGCCGCGAAACCACAACTACCACGATACTCCCGAAGGGCCAACCTCAATAATCAGTCAGAGAAATAGCTAAATGTCTAAAGAGACAAATAGCGGAAACTCTGCAGGCCACTGATTCCCGTGGAAATAACGTGGAGTTTCCAGTTGACCCCTGCTGCCTTCAAGGGACTGGGCTCCATTATACCCCCAGTTGAACAGGTCTAGATAGTCGAGCGTTCTATAAAAGCCATAAATGTTCCCCCGGGGGGGGTGGGGGTCCATTAAAAAATATCAATGTGCCCCCGGGGAAGGTGGTATGCTACTGTACGTTGTTTTTGTTTCTTTTAATAATTTCGTTACTGTAATCTGTTTGTTTCGCCGTTACATTTACTTTCCTTAAAAGAACTGTCGGTTGGAAACAATGTCATTACAGACAATTCAAACTGATTGATCAGGCTTCGTTCGACCTGGAGATCGTAAAATAAAACAAAAATTTTACCATCAGTTTAAACATTATTAAAACAAAACATGTCGTTTATTACGTTTAGCCTTTTACGTCTGCCTTAACATATCACAATGGAAGACTACACAAGAAACATCTCAAGAAGGATGTAGCGTCTTGAGTCAAATAGAAATTGTATGTGTACAAATGTATTTTTTTATTCGACTAGATAAAATAAAAATTAAAATAAATATAAGTTAATTTTGTATTAAGCTGTATAATATATTTTGTTATTTCTAATATTTTGTATCAAATACGTATTCGCTTGGCCACTGTATTTATTTTTTTTTTAATAATCAAGTCTTTCGACAGAGCATAATAGTGAAAACTTTTTCATACATTTATTCATATTACACTGGATGCTGCTCCGACATCACGCTGACGGTTTTAAAACAAGCAGGATTGATGTGTGATTTAATAGTGTTACGTTGTTTCATTTTAATAAGCGTTTTGTTATTTTGAGTTCTTTTATTGTAAAATTTACTGTCAATACATAAAATAAATACGATGATATTTTTGCCGTCTTTACTCACTGATGACTCAACTTGAATTAATTCATTGGGCAGCTCTCACATACCAGAATATTCTACTTTAACATCATCCCATATTGTTGTTGTTAGGCGCCTGCTTCGCTGCGTGTTTTGTTTTATTCGGTGTTAGTTGTTTTTACTTTCTGTTGTTCACTTATTTGGTATAATTTCTTATAATCATGTGTTTTTTACAAAACTACGCAGTTTATAAAATGCACAGTGGGTTGTCTGCTTTTTTTACCTAGTAAATCACCTTCCCACAAATATTTTTAATTTTTGAAATTTTTAGTCCTAAAATTTATTTTTGGCAATTTTCTAATGCAGCAAAGAACTTAGGAAAAAATAAAGGCCGTGTCAGATAAAACTTTGTTGCTTTGCGTGACATTTGAAACTTTAAAGCAAAAGCGTAAATCAAGTGGTGTATGTCACAATAAACTTTGACAACACTCATGAATTTTTTGTTTACGCCCACACACAAATACACAAACACAAATAATAAAAGCCAGGTGTTTGTTAAAGCGCGCAAAAATTTGAATGTTGGTTAACTTTTCGCTTTGCGCTGCGTCAAAAGTGCTTTATGTGGCAACTTTCATACATTTACGTACATTTTAACTCAAATGTCAAAGCGAAACTCTGACGCAACGCAAAGCAAAAGTTTTATCTGACACGGCCTTAAAAATGTATTTTGTTAGTTTGTAGTTTGTGTACAAGCTTTAAAATTACTGTAAGGGCTTCAAAAACAATTCTTAAAATTTAAAAATAAATGTTTTTGGCTTTCATAAAAATTTAAATAATTGGATTTTGATTAACTAGCTTATGCAGCTAGCAAAATACATAACGATAAAACATTTTTCAATTATTTAATTTTAAATAAGATTAAAATTAAAAAACGCTTAAAAACTAATGTTTTGGTAACAACTTCAATCTATAACATTAATTGCTTTGAAATATAAATAGGAGAAAAACTTAAAATATTTAAATGATAAGTCTAAAGCAAATTACTGTTGTAATAGTAAATGATTATTTTGCGGTACGTAGGCAAAGATGAGGAAAATATTCTTAGATCGCTAGGGAAACTATTCCGTAAATGAGCAACTGTAATCAGAAACGACTTCTGAAAGATCAAACTATTAATCCAGGGGATAAATATTTGAACCTTCATAGTAGAGTGATAATACTATAGAATTTCAAAAGACATCTTGTGTTAAAAAGTGAGCAAAAGAACATTTCAAAAATCTTTTGACATAAGGCGATATATGGTTATAATGCCCATTCTCGTTGTGACCATGAACAGGATTTCGAAGTCTTATGTTAAACACAAACCTTACAACTTTATTAATAAGAAATTTTATACTATTAACATTACTAGCCGTCGAACAAAGTTATACTTCTATGCCGTAAGATATTTGATCAATGCGTCGGCTACTTTCTATTGTATATGCTGAGAAAGGTACATATTAAGGCAATATAATCTCCGAAGAGTAAAACAGACTCTCGAATATATTGTTACGTTTATTTGTTTTAATAAACGTTTTGTTATATTGGGTTATTTTATTGCAAAATAATAACACAACACTTTAGACTTTTAAATTAAACGATTTAATTACTTTTGATAAGCACGATGGCAACTTCACCAGTGTAACGCCTTAAAAATTGCTTTATTATTTTGTTGTCTTTTCCCAAAGATGTCTCAATTTGACAAAGAAGGTCATTTTGAAAAATAAGAAATAAGGTAGGAGAAAGAACAGAGCCTTTCGGTACCCCTGAGTTAATCGTGATATCTCATGTAATCCCATCTATAACAACTCGTATAACGCAATACCTAAGAAACTCGATATAAATCTGCAGAAATTGTCACCGACACCAAAAGTAACAAATTTCAACAGAAGTGCATCATGCTACACTCTATCAAACGCCTTAGAAATATCTAGAGCCACCTCCTTACTCTCTCCGAAATGATGTATAGAATTGCACCATTGTTCCGATAGAAAAGCCACTAAGTCGACCGTAGAGCGCTCCATACGGAAACTATACTGTCGCTCGCTAAGTAAGCTGTTGGACTCCAGGTACCTCACAATTAATCATACTTTCCGTCACTTTAGAAAGTGCAGAACAAGTTGCAATTGGGCGTTAATTTTCAGAGTTATTAGCCTTACCTTTTTTGGGAATTGGCGTTACATTAGCAACCTTCAAACACTTCGGAAATTCATCGGGATGATACAACAAAATGCTAAGAGACGCGCTAGCGTCGAAGAGCACTTTTTCTAGACCAGTGCTGGTATACCAACCGGCCCAGCAGACTTGTTGGCGTTGAGATCTGCTAAAACCTTTTGAACCGCTCTAGCTCGAAAGAATATATTTGGCATAGTAACGGGTTATTTAGTTAACTTCGTAGAACTTCTCAAAAGCATATTGTTATTGTCCTGCGTGTATAAGATTTCTTAGAAAACTACGCAATAGGTCATTTTGTTAACTTTTTTTTTTTTAATAATTATTTTCTTTGAAACACAAATCATTTCGTAGCAATTATTGTCAATATAATATGAATAATCAAGTCTCCAATCAATAATTAAACTTTCAATTTTTTAGCTGATCCCCAAATTCTAGCTCACTTTGTCCCAGGTGAATTGCCACATGGTCGAATTTTAGATTTCGAGTATTCTAATTCTAGAGTACAGAATTTAACCTCAACCAGTATTCAACTCGCTGTAATATATCGTTAATTATTGTCTGAAATAAATTCTTTAGAAAACTGTCATGAAATAGTAATTGAATGTCGTCTGCAAAATCATATACTGAACATATCTCCGAATCAAACACTGGAAAAGTTATTTAAGTACATAAAAAAAAATAATGGACCAAGAACGAATCCTTGAGCCATCCAGCTTTCACCTGTCTTACATGTGATTTTCTACCATTGAATATATAAATTGTCTTCGTCCTGACAGGTACGAATTTATAAGGTAGCTTAATGTGTTTGAAAACATAAATTCATTACTAAGTTTCTGCTACATTTTTTCGTGGTGAATTCGATGAAAAGCTTTGGGTAAATCTGATGACACCAGAACACTTTCCGCTTATATTTAACTTCCGTCTTATAGATACAGTAGTTATACAATTAAAATACCAAAAAAATATTAAAAATTAATAAAAAATTTTTAATTATTTAACAATTGATAACTATCATTTAGATTTATACAACAAAAGCTGAAAACGAAGGTTTTTTTATTATCCACTTATTAATCACATGCATATAATAACGAACTTATTCTCAACTAAAATTAATTTAGATAAAACGTTAAACAATTATGATTATTTTTTATATGGATACAGAAATTGAAATACGAAATGTGATTTTAGACAGGAATTATTATTTGTTTTTGCCATTATTTCACGATTTTTTACTTTGGTCTAAAATTATCTGACAATAGTGGCCGCAACATTAACTTTAACTCTCTTATACTTGGACGAAATCTATTCTTCGAATTTTTTTTTTTTTATTTTACTCGCCCAACTTTCATATGTAGTAATAAATTGTACAGTCGCTAGAAACAAAAGACGATGGCTTTCTTTAATTATTTATTTTTTTACCAAAAATAAAAAAACCAGAAGCAGTAACATTGTTTCTCATGTTCTTTAGGCAATAATGTCAAGGACTTGAATTTTACAACCTCTTAAAGACCTTAACAATAACAATAAAAATATATAATTTTTACTTCTTACAAAATTATTTCAGTTTAAATTATTGTTGAAATTTGCAGTTTTACTACGTGTTCTACTCATGTACAAGAAAATTAAGCACGTAATTTAGCCATTAAAATGTTAAACAAATGGCTTTTAATTCACAAATATTCATGTGACATGTATTTTGAATCTTGATTATTTTGTTTTGTTCTTCTAAGCAAAAAATTGTTTTCCGCTTATAAATTGCAATAAAGATTAACGAAGAAAGATTTTTCAAGTATTTTTACTTTTACAGTAAATCGTAAATTTTATTATTTCTCTAAATTCTGCTTAAGTTTTGAATTCATTTGTGGAAAACAATCAGAACTAGTAATGGCAAAACAAAACTTTTAATTAATGAATGGATCATGTGACAAATTTAATAGCGAGCAGCAGACAGTAAAAAAATTACCCGGCTTTATTTTTTCTCTTAAATTCAGGTGACGACAACAAAAGTAAAATTCAAAAACGGACACAGCTGTGACCGCAACATAAGTATACAAAAATTACGTGCAAAAAATTTAAACTTAAATCTGTCATTTCAGATTTATAGTATTTCAGTGAGTCATTTAAATACGTGCTGGGGAAATAAAATTTTTTTATTAAAAGGACCAACACATATGCAATGCATTGTACCATAACTAGAAAATTAAGTTCTGGGAAGGACGATAGAGGAAGTACGATTTGAATCTTCGCACATTAAAAGTGACAGATAAATCCTCTGCAGAAAATTTATTCCACATATGAACCGAACAAACTCTCTTTCTCTCGGTATCTCTCGCTCTCTCTCTGTCTCTCTCTCCCTCTCTCTGTAATGCGTAGTGCAATTCACTGACCAATCGAACACAAAAAGATGTGTTCTTGATGAAGAATGTGTTACGTGTGCGAAATTTTCAGAAACACGTTCCCTGATTTCCTCGGAACACAACAAGTAACAGTCAAAGAGTGAAACACATCCCACATTGTGTCGATGGTCCAGTGACTTAAATGAGCTCGACGTAGGATAGTCACTAATGAAGAAAGACATCAAATTCACACTCGAGTATCTTCTACTGCTAGCTACTAAGTAAGCTGTTGGACTCCATACGCTTCAAAAGATGATTAGTCATCGATTCTATCACTTTGGAAAATACATAGCAAATGGCGATTTGGCTGAAATTTTTAGGGTTACTAGCCTCTCCCTTTTTGGTGATTGAGTTTACATAAGTTAACTTCCAATTTCATCAGCAGTGCACAAAATGCTATAAATCGGCTCGGCTTCATACCTAGTATTCAACAATTCAATCCGAACCAGAGGACTTGTTTATGTTGAGATCCGCTAACCGCACGTGCTCTAATATTTGGAATAGTTATTGATACTTTTTACAGTGCGGAAGGATTTGATTGCTTTCCAGCAAGTGACAGTTACTTACAAGAATTTCAGCCAGGAGATTAGCTTAGTCGGACTTACGGGATAATTAAAAATGTTATCATCCCAAAAAAAATTGGTTAAGGAACTCTCATTATCCTTTACTTTCTTAACGAATAACTACACAATTACATTTTATCTTAGAATATTATGTTTATAATAACTAAAACTAAGTTAAATCTTCTTATATTTCTCATTTAATTTTATATGCTGTTTCTATGTAAACAGTAATGAACTCGCCAAAAAAAATAATCGAATTAAAATAATAATTAAAAAATCTTAGTGCTTTTTATACAAAATTTTTAGATGTGTCACTGGTATACAGGAGCAGCGTGTAATTTGCTTTTTATAAAGGATAACAGATGACAGTGAAAGTAAAAAAGTTATGTTCGGACGTACGATGATATCTATTTTAATCTCGGCTATTGTCACATATATCACAATAATAAAAAGATTAATTTTACTAATGCTGCAGATATACGATACTTCGCTCAGTTTTAGTTGAAGTTCCAATGAGTGCAGTGAGAAATAAAAGTTTATTTTCAGGATATTTACTGCTATTGTTTTTTTTATATCTTGTGGTGTTAGCCCACACAATAAATTCAAGATATAGAAAGGAAGTGTCGCCTTCACTACTAGTGTTGTCATCTGATCAAGTATTTTCAGCCACTTAAGGTAAAGTTAAGGAAACCTTAAAAATAATTTTTCTTAAAATAGTGAAAACTCTGCAGCAAAATAACTGCTGCGTTTGCTTGCTATTGAGAATAAGAGCACCAAACAAATCACCAAACCGGGGAGAATCTAATTGCACTTTTTTGTTTTACTTTTTTATTATCAATAATTTTTTTACGCTAAAAAAAGTTTCATCTTCCATTATTAATGGTGTGTTTATAACGAATTCTCAGTTTACCCATTTATAAAAAAAAATAAAAATTAGGCCGACTAAATGAGAACCACAAAACTATCCACCAAACAAATAGAAAAATCTATTTTCATCAAAAATACTATATGAAAAACAAAATCGTCAGGTAAAATAATTGAGAACAAACAATTTAAGCGCAATATATAGATAGATGTTTTCAACCAACTTACCCGCCAATTTTATTATTTTCTTAATCAAAATCGTGGGATAAGTTGTTGTAGCATAAACAGTTTAAGAACAATACTTTCAAGCAACTTACCCGCCAATTTTGTTTTGTAATTTAATAAACATCAATTTATCCGCTTTAAACATTATATTTTTACTAATTTTATAAAAGAAATTATTATATTTTATATATTAAACATATATTTTTTTTCGCTTTATTTCAATTAATTATTTTCATATATCAGTTTTAATAATTATATAATAATATTATTATAAATTATTAATTTATTTTATTAGTTAATAAAACACTTTATTTGAACATGTTTTAACAATTTCTATAAGTTCATAAAACAAATATTTTAACTATACGTCTTTGATCACCCACAAATTTTGTTTTAAAATATATTTAACACATAAGTTGTAATTATCAGTCTATAAAATTTAGTCATAGTAAAATTTTTCATTTATTTTTTTGAAGATAATCTATATTTATTTTTATATAGTTAATCTTTAAATACCCTCAAATTTTGTTTCTTCTGTATATTAAACTTATAAGTTTAATTTATCTGTTTATAAAATACAGATTTTAGTCATAGTAAAATTTTTTCATTAGAGCGAGTTTTGTGAAAATATTAAAAATGAGTAATAAAAAGATGTTATGAAAGCATTAATGATATTTTTATACATTTAATTAAATAACATTTTTAAACAATTTTTCTTTCCCACTAAATTTTAAAATATAATAAAAATACTAGAACACAACCCAAATATAATAGCCATAGGAATATGCTTTTCCTGTAATAGTATACAACATTTTTTCATTTGTTAGCTTTTAATAATGAATAGTTCATGAAAAGCTCATTCAATGTTTGTTTTTGAAGGAATAAAGCACAATCAACGTAAACAAATTCAAATAAACTAAACTTTCTTATAAATTAAAGTTCTTTTTTAATTATTCTGCAAATACCTTTTAAATTGAAACGTTTAAATTCTTCAGTCACCTAGTTTTGGAAAATCTTGTATAATAGATCACCCCAATTCACCAAAAATATATAAAAATATATATAAACATGACTTACAGGAAGAAGTTTAAACGTCATGTTCTCAGAAGTCTGAAGTTGATAATCATAGAATAGAGTTCATCGAGCTAAAAAGTATAAAAGTCGACCAAAATAGTATTCTTCTATTTCACTTAAAAAGGCTTTTGCTAAGGATCTGTTGGTATTTCCTTGATTGTGACGCTTTTAAGTAATTTAAGTTTATTTATTGAGGACTTTTCCCAATTTTTTTTGGAAATTTTTACTACAACAAACCTGATTTAAGATTTTTTAATTTATATTATCTCTAGATTTAAGCAAAATATTTTGCAATTCTCTCCTTTTACTTCCCAGAAACGCAAATGAAATGTGCGCTGTGAAACAAAATAAATCAGCATAAACTTTAACAACTTGCTGATGTTTTGCTACTTTAAAATTCATATTTGTTTTATGTAGAGTAAATTAATTTACGGGGAGGTGTTCAATACACTTTTGTAGAAAATTATTATTAAATATTTTGCATAAGCCAGAACAATTAATTACCCAATGAGCCAAAGATTTGACTTTAATGTCTGATAAAGTTATATTGCGCTATTTTCATACTAAATTATTTTTAACTAACTCTCTTTCTGTCACTGTTTAAAGTTAGTAACCATTGCTTAAAAGATATAACACCATCTATTTTTTTCAATCAATTCGCTCTAAAATTGGATATTATATCTACTTTAGTTTCTATACGAAAAGTTTTTAGAATTATGCAACTCAGCTAATCACTAATTACGTATTCAATATACGTAATTATGTTGTTTGAAAACCTTTGTTTCTTTAGGTCTGACAGTAATTGCATCATATTCTATTCCTCAGTTTATTACCTAATGAAATTTTCTTCCTCTTCACAAAATACAATAGCACCGTGTAATTTCAGCCTGCGATAAAAATCACAATACTCATTCGGGTAGTCGGCATTTACCTTTCTGATAGGTCGTGTTTTTAAGATACCATTTCCAAAAACTCCCTTAATATAGGCCTCAGTAATTAACCAACTTATTTGCCAAGGAAATGGAAAAAGCTAAAGCCTCATTAGTTGAGGCTTTATGAAGACCACACAAACTTGTAACATCAAGTGAATTGTTATTGAGGGAAACCAATTCCACGAAATAGTAAAAATAAAAAAACACCAAAACTCACTGCTTAGAAAAAATACCGCATGCAACATAAAGTCAACGTTCTTTTAAGTAAAAAAAATATTCCAAAATATACATAGAAGATCTCGAAAGGACTCTACAATTGGAATATTTGCTAAGTTATGGCATAGATATGCAATTAACTTGTTGATCATTTAAACACCATCTGGCAACAATTTTAGAATGGAGTCGTGTGAATAGAGTCGATTTTAATGCCCGTAAGACGCAATGTTGTATACTTACGCATAAATCTGTGTTTGGAGATGGTGCTGCATCTGTTACTATGGATGATATAGGTATTACGAATTTGTTAATAATTTTTTTGTTTTCAAAAATATAAAAAATTTTTTCCTGAAGAAGCTTTCCAAAGGAAAGCGAAATATTGAAAAGAAAAAATATATAAAAAAGATCTTAAAAAAGAAAAAAGATATTTATTAAAAATAAAAAATCTCGTTTAAAAAACTATAAAAATTATCAAATAATAATAAAAAATAAAAGTTTTTTTTTAAATTTTTTATTAAAATTCTAATTAACTACTAAAAAATGTTCAAAAAGGTCAAAAAACTATAACTATTATATTTATATTAAATAAATATGTTTTAGTCTTTTAAGCGGTCTGTTAAATTTAATTAAAACAGACCGCTTAAAAGACTAAAACATATTTATTTAATATAAATAAAAATAAGAGGTCGAATAAAAAAAATAATCAAAAAATTAATATTTTTAGCCATTCCAGCTCAATCTTATTTAAGTAGATATCTCGTAAAGAAAAGTTTTGATAACCTAAACTTAAAAATGTAACTTATAATTATTGGTTTTTGTGTGCACCGAAAGGCAATAATTAAAAAAATAAATAAAACCATATTTTTACTAAGGCAAGTCAAAATCTGAACTTTTTTAGTTTTGTTGATTTCGCATGTAATCAAAACTGGGCTGGCTTATTTCTTTTTTTGTTAAGTTTTTTTGATGTCAAAGGTCTACAAGGAAATTTAAGGAAGAAACTCAGCATTGGATTGTCTAAATTCAGACACATTACCTTAAAATTATTAAAATTAATCCTATATATAACCCTATCGTATTACAATAAAAATTAAATTTACAAAAATGTTTTAAATGTCAATTAAATTTTTGTAAAATTCCATCGCTCTCTTTAAAGCGTTACAATATTGAACGTGACAATTTTGTTTATTTTTGAAACATTTTCGGCCTTGGGGTTTTGAGGGAATTAAATCAAAAGAAACATAAAATAATGTAAAATAAAGATGGCAAATACCAAAATAAAAATAAATTAAACCCCGTCGGAATATATACGCACATATCAGAAAATGCCTGTCAGGCCTACAATTTGGACACAATTGGACTACTAACAATTTACAAACGACGACAATTTAAAATTATGACAATAAAGGCAAATATTTGGTTCAACAAACAATGCCTCGCATCGAATGTCACACCAAAATATGCCAAAATACAAATAAAAATCAACACCACAGCAAACAGACAGACAATAAAAAGAGCACAAAAAAGGACTTTGTAAAATTTGAAATCAAAAAAAGATATAACGAACTCGAAAATACTAGACATTCATCTTAAACTAGCAGAACGACTCCCAACCGACGTACTCATGAACATATTAGACCAAATACGAGCAGAAAACGCGAAAAGAATAAAACGAAAATACGCAACTTTAGACAGGAAACTCGAGACATTAACACATCTAACAAACAACAAAACGTGCAAAAATAACAATTTCCACACTAACTTTTTTACTATAACAGAGGTCACCATCAGCAGGCAATGGCTCATTTATTGGAGAAGGGATTAAAACATAACATCACAGAAAACAACAAGAAAAAGGAAATAGAACAAACCATTGTAGACACAGAAGTCGCAATAGCGATAATGCCAAACGAAGAACAGGAGCAAGCCAGGCACATCTGCAAACAAATAAAGAAGGAGGCCAAATCTACAAAACAGTTAAACGAAGAGCACAATACAATTAGGAAACTAAAACGTAAACTGGAATAGACTAATATCTTAGTTACAAAAGCAGACATGGGAAACACAACGGTGTTCATCGGGAAACATGACTACATCGAAAAGACAGAACAGTTAATAAAAACTCTAAGTGCAAGAGAAGAAAGATCCTACGGGCGAATACCAGACAAAAATTAAGGAGTTTATAAAAAAGGCAACGAGGATAATAAAACCAGACATATCGCACACATTAACAATGATGAACCCATCCGCACCATCTATGATAGCACTACCAAAAATACGCAAACCAAGCACACCGATGAGATCCATAATTAATTACAAATCTGCACCGGGCTACAAACTTTCAAAATATATAAAGACAATACTAAAAGACACCTTGGACCTGGAATATAAGCATACAATAGCCAACACTACAGAACTGATTGATAAACTAAAAAATGTAAAAATAACAGAAAACACAAAACTGGTCTCTTTTGACGTAAAAGTCTTGTATCCATCAATTCCAGTAACGGCACACTGAAAGCGACACTAGAACAGAATTACTTTAAATTTAACAATAATATATATATAGATAAACGACAGGACTAGAGATGGGAAATCCAACATCTGCAATCCTCAGGGAAGTATTTTGCAGAACTTCAAGGAAGAATACGTAAAGGAATTAAAAACCAACTTCGGAGTAATATTCTATGCAAGATGTGTCGACGATATCATATGTATACTAGAAGGAAATAACGATGAGCAAATTCTAGATTACTTGAATGGAAGACACAAGAACATAAAATTTACAATGGAAAAAGAAGAGGAGGGGAGAATTAATTATCTAGACCTAACGATCAAGAGGAACATAATCTTGAACAGAATCGAATATGAAATATACAGGAAACCAACAGCAACGGACACAATAATACACAAGTCATCAAATCATCCCCAGCAACACAAAAACGCAGCAATCAGGCAGTTAATAACAAGACTTGAGAGAACACCACTAACACGGGAAATGTATATGAAGGAAATGGAAACAATATACACCATAGCGGAAAACAATGGATATAAAAAGCGCCTGGTGGATAACATCAAGAAAGAAATTAGAACGAACAAAGAACAGGAAAATGAAAGGGAAAAATGGGCTACATGAATATATGTGGGAGGATCAACGTACAAACTGGCAAAATTCTTTAGAAAACACAACATCAATACGGCATTTAGAACAAGAAACAACCTAGGCAGCATACTACAGAGTAAAAAAACCGAGACTAATATACTAGACAAACAAGGAGTGTACAAATTAACTTGTACATGCCATTATAGTTATATCGGGCAAACAGGACGAAAAATTAAAACCAGATTTAGGGAACACATTAGAGACTGTAACAAAAAACTACGAGAACCAAAATCAACTCCAGAATCAAATTTTGCGAACCATACATTCAACAACAAATGTACAACAGGACATATAAAAACAACGGTTAAACTGCTTCATACACAGTACAAAGGAAGGAGACTAAATGTATTAGAAAACATGGAAATATACAAACAGGAAACATTTGACGGACGAATAATAAATGAACAAATAAACACTGCTTCAGACACAATATTTGAACCATCCAAACATTTTTACAAGAAAACAAACATTACACCAACACAGACACGTTACGCAGGTGCACAGGACCAGGGCAATGAGGAACATCATAAACGTACAATTACAGATTATTTTGTCATAGAAAAAAACCCAAAAGATTCACACATAAACACAAACGAATAACAAGCATGATCGCAAAGGATTTCGGCAGGAAGAGAGACGAAAAGGAAGAGAGACAGAGACAGACAGAGAGGGAGAGACAAATTAGGTAAAAACAAACAAACGAATAAGTAGAGAGAGATACAGACAAAAAGGCAGAAAGTTTGTTCACAAACCAAATTTGACGAGGGTCAACATAAAATCATACCAAAATAAAAATAAAATTATGTGAAAGTGCAAAATAAAAATGAAATATATTTTTTATGAATACCACACAACTTACTACTACACATCAGTATAAACACACACTAATAGAGTCATAATTTACATATTTCCGAAAAACGAAACAAATTGAAAAACCGGTATTAATTTGAATTTTTTAAGCCAAAAGTCTAATAGAGAGATACACGTCAGTTCATAAGTTATGCTAAAATGGTTATCGGGGTTACTGCTTCGCCGAAGAATCAACGCAGTTTTAAGAATGATTTACTATCGCTGCACTAATTATAATGGAAAAATATATAGAAAATCAGATAATTTCTTTTCTATACTCGCTTAGGGAAAACTATACTCAACATTATACTTTTAATATAGAGCTCATCATTTTGATTCATTAAACTCTACACACGTATAATGCCTTTTTTTTAACCGTAAACGAGTGTGGTCTATAATTTTCAGTAGATGAATGCTTACAAGAAATGTTCGCTAACACTTCCCACTCTGCCCTCTTCCCCATTACATATTTGTCTAGTTCTGCCAGTAAGTAGAATTCATACCCGATTCCTGTTCTTGTGAGAAATATAGTGCAACATTTTTATTTTTCAATACAGGCCTCTCGTATAGAGATGCTCAAGTTGTTTTAGACCATCGCAAAATAATGTGATACAGATTAACGTCAGCGTCTGGCCATTTGCTTCCAATCTGACGGTGCACTGTGGGAACATTTTACGAGAAGGCGGTCAAAAATATATAACTTATGAACGGATCGTAATTTTGATGCGCGGTTTTTTTGTCTACTAGGTGAGATCATAGGCTTTCGTTTAATGTATAAAAATTGAAAATCGAACGGTTAGAAAAATAGTTGTGATAGGATTAAGAATACATTCTATGTTTTAGCTGATTTTTGGTACGAAAGTAAAGTATTAAAATTTCATCAAAGAGTTTGTTTTACATAAAGTCGTATATTTTGAGTCACGTTTAGAACTTATACTTATTAAAAACTTAAATTTAGTTAGGTAGGGCCAAGATTTGGCCCCTGTGAAATATTTAGTAGGAGAGACAAAGGTTGGTTTTTTGAAACAATTTAAGTTAAAAATTAGCTGATTAAGTAGCAAAAACTAAAAATATATTCATTGGTTCAAATTTACTTTAGATAAGGAATTATTTAAGTCCAAAATAAACATAAATAATACTCGTATTTGTGAACTTTTGTTGTAAGTTGATTAATACTTTATTAATGTACAACAAATTTTAAAAGGATGAAATACATACAGATAGCTCTTGTGTTTGGAAAAATTACTATTAATTAAACGATTTTAGTAAATATTTCTTCTAAATTGCCTTGATTTTCATCTTCTAGAAGCAGTTTAGCTTCTACGTGTTAGTAATATATTTATATAATGAAAGAACTCCTTCTTAACTCTGTTTTATATACAAATATGTTTATGTTTAAAATAAGTATCTTACTTTATAACACAACTATTATGTATATCTCCATTTTGGTTTTTATGTATACGTTTTTCACTTTTAATAAATTCGTCTTCATAATAGGTTATGGGCCCAGAGTCTCGCGTTTTATTTTTTTTTTTTTCAAATATAATTTAATAAAAAATTAAAGAAATCGTTGAACATGAATACAACTTATGCACAATTTCCAAAACTGTCCAATAATAATTACCATGTTTGGAAATTTAGCATGGAATTGCTATTGTTGGAAAGGGAGCTGTGGGATGTTGTTGTTGGAGCTGTTCCTGAGGTGCAGGATGATAAGTGGCTGATACGTGATGGAAAGGCAAGAGCTGCTATAGGATTAGCTGTGGAGGAATCACAAAAAGTTCTAATTAAGCAGCTGAAAAGTGCAAAACAGTTTTGGCAGACCTTGAGAAAACATCATGAGAAGTCAAACATTTCCAACAAAGTAAGTCTTCTTAGACAAATTTCGTCAATGCGTTTAGTGAATGGAAAATCCATGGAAGACCACATCAATGAGTTTTTAACAATTGTTGATCGATTACGAGACTTAGGTGAAACTGTAGAAGAGCATAAATCCGTTGCATTTTTGTTGGGAACATTGGGGGAGAGCTATAATTCTTTAATTTCTTCATTGGAAATGCGCTCTGAAGCGGAACTTACGCTTGATTTAGTAAGGGAAAAGTTGCTTCAGGAATTTAAAAGGAACTCCGGGTGTGAGCAGGAGGTTGAAGCTGCATTTAAAATACATAAGAAAAAGTTTGTTCCTAAATGTTTTACGTGTGGTAAGCCAGGACATTTCAAAAGAAATTGTCCAAATAATAAGACACAAAAGCAACAAAAGGTAAATGCAAAAATTGTGAAGGATGATAACATGAATATTTGTTTCGGTGTCATGAAGGAAAAAGCAAATGGTGACTGGTTTGTTGATTCAGCTGCAACATGTCATATGTGTTGTGAAGAGAAATATTTTATAAAAATTAATAAGCAACAATTTGAAACAGTTTATCTGGCTGATGGCACTGAGCTGAAAGCTAGTGGAACAGGTGATTGTCAACTAATATGTAAAGGTAGAGAAATTTGTGTACGAAATGTTCTGTATGTACCCGAGTTAGATGGTAGTTTGTTATCTGTTCATAAGTTGACTAGTGATGGTTTCGATGTACATTTTAAATCTGATACTTGCTCAATTTCTAAAGATGGTAAAATTTGTGCAGAGGCATTTCTTAAAAATCATTTATTTGTATTAAATCATTCATCCTACCGAGCAAATAAATTATCAAATTGCAAAAGTGATTGTATTCATATTTGGCATCGTCGTTTTGGTCACAGAAGTATCAATGTTATAAAATCTTCTGTAACTAAGGAATTGGTCAAAGGTGTAAACATAAACAAATGTAGCTGCGTTTCAGATTGTGAAGTGTGTTTAAGGGCGAAGCTTAATCGCAATCCATTTCCTAAGGCATCAGAATCAAAAACAAAAGAAGTTTTAGAATTGATACATTGTGATTTATGTGGACCAATGCAAAATATAACTCCTGTAACCGTTATTTTCTCACACTAATTGATGATTTTAGTCGTTATTGTACTGTATTTTTCATTCCATCGAATGATTTGGCGTTCGATAAAATTAAAGAATTTGTAGAACAAACACAAAACCAATTTAGAAAGCGGATAAAAGTTATCAGAACTGATCGTGGTGGTGAGTTTGTAAATACAAGGATGCAGAGTTACTTCAAGAATAAAGGCATTATTCATCAACTTACTTGTCCTTATACACCCGAACAAAATGGGGTTGCGGAGAGGAAGAATCGAAGCTTAATGGAGATGGCCAGATGTATGTTGTATGATGCAGACATGCAATTTAAGTTTTGGGCTGAGGCGGTTAACAATGCAAACTACATTCAGAATCGCTTTTTGTCATCTGCAGTAAATGTGACACCATTTGAATTATGGTTTGGTAAGGCTCCGAATTTAAGGCATGTTCGTATTTTTGGTACCGTCGCATATGCTCATGTAAGCAAGCAAAAGCGTAAAAAATTAGAGGATGTAGCTGTTAAATGTTATTTAGTTGGTTATGCTGATGAATCAAAAGCTTTTCGATTGTTGAACTGTGATACTAATAAAATTATTATTAGCCGTGACGTGAAGTTTTTAGAGCCAAACGATATTTTGTCATCTGGCGTTGTTATAGAGGATGGTAATGCTGAGAACAAATTGATGAATGTTTCTTTTGAAAGTAACAATTTGGATCCCATTTCACAGCAAGTACCAGAGGATCTAGATAAGATTGGTTTGGACGATTTGTATGATTTTGCATCTGCGGAAGAATTTGTATCATCTGACTCTGAAACACAAAACGATTATAATACAATAACTAGAACTTCTTCGAGAGCAAACAAAGGAGTACCTCCCAAAAGGTACGGTTATAAAGTTTGTGTTAGTGATGATCCAATAAGCTATAATGAGGCAGCATCAAGACCTGACAATAAATAATGGTTTAATGCTATGAAAAAAGAGATGAAAGCACTGCAGGATAGTAACACATGGGACTTGGTTTAACTACCCCAAAATACCAAATTAGTTAGTTGCAAATGGGTTTTCAAAATAAAAGAAACAGTTGATGGTGCGAAACGGTACAGGGCAAGATTAGTTGCGAGAGGTTTTTCGCAGAAGTATGGCGAAAGCTACGACGAGGTTTTTGCACCAGTTGTAAGGCAGACATCATTTCGAAGTTTATTAGCAATTGCAAGTAACAAGAATATGAAAGTATATCATATTGATATTAAGACGGCGTTTCTTTATGGTGAGTTAGATTCCGAAATATATATGAAACAACCAGAAGGTTTTGTTACGCCTGGAAAGGAAAATCTTGTTTGTAAATTAAATCATAGTTTGTATGGACTCAAGCAGTCAGCTCGGTGTTGGAATCTTCGTATCAATCAAATTTTTATTGATTCGGGATTCAGAAGGGGAGAGGCGGAACCTTGTCTCTATGTTAAGGGAAATGCTGACTTAATATATATTTTAATTTACGTGGATGATATCATAGTAGCTTCAAAATCAGAAGAACAAATCGAAGAAGTCGTAAAAACTCTGAAGACACATTTTAGGATAATGGAGTTAGGTAATTTGAAGCTTTACTTGGGAATTGAAGTAAGTTTCAATACTGGTTTATTTTACTTGTCCCAAGAGAAGTATATTGATAAAATATTAAATGAACTAAACCTTCAAGATGCAAAGTGTTCATCTGTTCCTATGGATCCTGGATATTTCAAGAGAAGTACCGCTAGTTTACTTAAAGACAACAATATATATCGAAAGGCAATTGGATCACTTCTGTATGTTTCCAATAATACTCGACCCGATATTGCGGTTGCTGTGTCGATATTATCCCGGAAGATAAATAATCCAGATGATAATGATTGGACGGAAGTGAAAAGAATTTTTAAATATCTAAAAGGCACTAAAAATTTAAAATTGTGTGTGGGATCTAAATCTAAATTGAAGCTGAAAGGGTTTGCTGATGCCGACTGGGCAGGTGATATCAATAGCAGAAAATCTACGAGTGGTTATATTTTCAAGCTAGGTGATGCAGTAATCAGCTATGCTAGTAGAAAACAATCACAAGTGACGTTATCATCTACTGAAGCCGAGTTTGTAGCTCTAGCTGAAGCATCTCAAGAACTTTTATGGATTACTCAGCTAATGAAAGAATTAGGAATTGATTTACAGAATTCTACAATTTATGAAGATAATCAAAGCTGTCTAAAAATGCTGCAGGATGAGAAAATATCCCCCAGAAGCAAGCATGTGGATGTAAAATATTATTTTGTGCGTGAATTGTATAAATCTTCGAAAGTTACTTATACCTATTGTCCAACGGATTCCATGCTAGCTGATATTTTAACTAAACCTTTGCAGAGGAATAAAATATCAAAATTTATAAAGTTAATTGGCTTGTGTAATTAAATTAATTTCTTATTTTCTAGTTTATATAAATTTATTGTATGCAATATTTGAATATATTGAGAAGGGGTGTTAGCAATATATTTATATAATGAAAGAACTCCTTCTTAACTCTGTTTTATATACAAATATGTTTATGTTTAAAATAAGTATCTTACTTTATAACACAACTATTATGTATATCTCCATTTTGGTTTTTATGTATACGTTTTACACTTTTAATAAATTCGTCTTCATAATACTACGTCTAGTTCAATAGAAGTAATTTTCCTTTTTGCCGGATTTGGAGATATAAGAATCTGATAATAAAATAACAATCAAGTCTTCATTAGTGCAATATCTAGAAATTTTTCTTGTGTTATGTTAACGAAAGAGTCTATAGTTTTTGTTTCGTTTTTCTTGCGCTTCTTCAGCTAGATCTCCTATTGGTAGCATATTGTGTGAATTATTTGTTCCCCATGTTACAAAATTTTATGAACTGTGGATGGCATATATCTCCAAGAATATTTTTCGTTCTAAAGTATAGCTGTTTTTTTGGCGTACTCTCCAAATTTGTTTGCATTTATCTTTCTGCTGCATGCTAGAACTTGTAAAAAAATACTAATCTCCTTATTAGTTCCAAATCTACTCCTGTGATAGATGCTGCATTTTCTGGATCTGAAAAAAATCTTCTTGCAGTGTTTCCATCATTTGTGTTCCCTTCCCCTTTCTTTGGCTGATCGATGATTAAGCCTTGTTCTAAATATTTTTCTTGAATTTCTTATTATTTTTTCTGACTGTTTCGCCTAACGGACCAAAATCTAAATCATAAACCAATTTAAGAATATGCGCCAAGCAATTTAACAATTTAAAAAAAAAATTATTTTACAATCAGTGCAAATCAATTAAAAAAACAAAGTACTTTTGTGATATGATTTAGTCATATCAATTTACGTTATTTTTAGTAGGCAATTTATATTTTTGTGTCCAAATGTGCGTGACTTTAAAATTGACTAAAAATTTTTGTTTTCTTTCTAAAAATATGCATATTCACCTAAACAACGTCTCTCATAAAGGCGATTTGAAAAATAATTAAAATGCTTACAAAATAGCAAAACAGAAAAAAAATTTTAATTCCATTTTCTACTTTCATTTTGCGAAAAATTTTTGACCTTGTCTCAGAAAAATTGTTCTGGTGCTCACGGTCAAATCATGCCGGGTATACAATGGGGTATAAGGGACATTCAGGGCTATGACACAGTGCTAATGCTTTTACATTCCCTAACGAACTTTAGAAGTTATGCTCTATTTAGTAAGAGAATTTAGAAAAAAAATGGACCTCTAAAAAAATTAATTTCTAAAAATCAAAAATCGATCAAAAACATTTCTGTTTTCTTTACTAATAGCTAATAAATTACGCTATTATACAAAGTTGGTTTCGTTTAAAAACCTTGTACAACAAAAGAGTTGTAGATATTTATAAATCAAATACTTACTAAAAAATTTCTCATTTTAGCAAAATACTGAAAATGCTCATTTTGAATCATCCTGTTCAGTGTGATATAGTTAAAATAATTTTAATTTTTTGGCTTCCGAGGTACACTAGTATCTACTTTCAAACGAACTTTAAAATTTTACAATTGGGGAACATGAAAATAAGGACTTTTGGCCGCCTTCTCGTAAAATGATCCACTGTGCGGTAGTCTTTACCACTGGGTGAAAACAATGCGTCTGCGTCCACCAACTCCCTAAGGTACATACACACTTTAGTTTGCAATTTTAAGAGCATAGCAAGCAGGGCCGCGACCCTGATCTTTGCTCGACAGCCGGAGACTATCCAAACTCCTTATCGCCCCGCCAGGCTATTACTTATGCGACAGCTCTTTGAATGTTTTAAAAATCCAACCACAGGCAGCATGTTACTCTTCGAAGAACCTAACCAAAAATAATACAAAGCCGTAGCCCTGCGGGCAACTGGTTTCCGTGGCGCTAGTGTGTTCGTCACTGGTCGAAAATCGAGAGGCAATTTATTTCTCTTCCAGTTTCAGACTCCTGCTAGTCTAGGCAACTTTTACACCCGAAAGCATATATCAAGATGGCAAAGAGATTCATCTTGACTGCGTGCGCCGGAGGACATCGTGAAGTAATATTTTGAATGGTCTTTCAAAAAAAACCTTTATCGCAAAGATGGTCTCCTCATCAAAGCATTTCCTTAAATGATAAAATATCTGAGCGCCAAATACAAAGACCAAGATGAAAGCATTAATTCAGCCATTGACGATAGATAACCTCTTCGGCTAAATTCGGATTAATATTTTTGTTCTTTTGATTTCTTAGCACAGCGATAGCAAGTAGATAATGTATAAAATTTTATGTGCAACTCGTACTAATGCCTCCGTAACCTTCCTAGTTAGATTTTTGCTTCTTTTAAGACAAATTTTTAAAGAGTCAGATGCATTAACTTAGAAATCATTTATATACGAAATCCATGTGTCATCAAAAATTTCGTATAAAAGACTAAAATTATTAAGATCAGAAAACCTTAAAGCAACATACTGCATCAGTAGAACGACGTCCTTACTTTATACGCTTTTCAGTAATCGTCAAATTCACCGTGTCGATAACTTTTTTTTGAGCACGTTATTGCGTTAATACCTGAAAATTTTGATTAACCAAGTATTGCCAAATCACATACTTAACGAACGAATCATTTTCTTAATTAAATATTTAACTTTAAATTATTGATAATACCACTTTAGTATACGTATAATAAATGTTAAAATTGTTTATTCCGACATCTGCCAAATTTCTCTGCATAAGAATTTAACATTCTTTTGGTCTTTTAGTGAATTTCAACATTTTTATAAAAGAATAAACGGCAATGGTTTCTATTCTTTAGATTTTCTATTTCCACTAGACTCTAAACATCTTCAGTAAAGAGTAACTTGCTGCTTTTCAAATATAACTATAACAAACACTATCGTTTTATTTAGTTGCAAGATTTCTGATCGATTACATTTTTAAGTTTAAGAAATCCTTCTAATAGCAAGTGATTGATTTGACAATATTTTCGTAATCTTAACATTTACGTTAACAGCAGCGCTAAATTGCTAAAATAAATTTAAAAATAGTGCCTGTTAATCACACATAAAGTACCCAGTGAAAAGCTATTTATAACTAAATCATCTGCAGAATTTTTAATCGCTCGTTTCGAGAATTGTGTTCACGAAAACACAAATAACAAATAGATAAATATAAATAAATATAATAAATAATAAAAATAATTCGATATATTTATAATAATTAATTAAAAATATTACTATTTGCGAACGAATGCAAAACGAGTAATTTTGTAAAAAAAATCTTTACATTTTCTTAAAATTTCCGTGATGTTAATGGACAAGATATTCATACAAATGCTTTTAACTTGTCTTAAGATGTTTATTAAATGCTAAAAACGAATAGTTGAAATGCTTTTTCGAACGAAACGTTCTCAATTTTTAAATATAAAACAATTGTCCGTCCCTGCACTTTTTTATGATGACAACTGTATAAATTGAGTTAAAGTCAACGGAAGTGGTTGTTATCGAAATAATAAAAACGAAAAAAACGGAAAATAATGCAGTAAAACCGCAAGCAATATTATAAATTAGATTTCTTTTTCATGCAAAATGCACTTAAGCGATTTATTTCATCAACTATGAGAAACATAACAGCAAAGCTGGAGAAAAAGGATGAAAACAATAGAAAAATATTTAATTCCAGTCCCCTAAGGAATGTTGTGATAAACTGACAGGAGTATAAAACTTAACGATTGAATATGCTGTACGTTTGCAATAACGAAAAAAATAATTATTTTTGTAAGATTATGTTAACATTCAAGGATTAAAAATAAAACATAAAACGAGTAGTTTTAAAGGCATTTTTTTAAAAAAATTATTTAATTAACACATGCTTTCAAACTCTTCAAAAATGATTGACCTTTCGAAGCACTTGACATAAAAAGCGTAACGCAGTTGAAAAATATTAATTTGCACGAAATTAATAGAAACGAGGTCGTTTCGTTTAATAACAATTTCGGTCGTCAGCTGGCAGTAAGAGATAATTGCGTTTAATACTGTCGAAAGTGCAGCGATCGGTAACAGGCTTCTTTTAAAAACACTGTCTTTATCAAACCATGATGTTATTTAATGATTAAAATTAATCCCTATAGTAACCTTAGTGGAGAAGTGGGTGTTTACTATAGAAATAAAGTTATTTGAATAAAGTTATTTGCATCAAGAAACAGCTTCTTAAGTAGACGGCTTTTCAAATAGGTTAAATATAACAGAACTGCTTAAAACGAAACTTTGATAAAGTAGGATTTGAGATATTTGAATTACCAAGTTCTTAAAACCCTTAACTCGCATGTGGATCTGGGGAAAGAAAGCAGTGGTTTTTCATATCATCTGGCCTAGGAAAACATAAAACATATAATGTACCTGTAGGAAGGTGTGATGAATCCAGTATAGGATTTCGAAAATTAATAACTCAGATAGAAAATAATTAAGCCGAATGTGCGTTATGCCTTTGAATGTACATTAAACTTTTACTTAGATATAACTGTTATAGTTAGCAAAACAAAGTTGGATAGCATAACCCGAAGTTTTTATTTTTTCTTTTTTTTTATTAAAAGAGAAGTAGCACTTCAGGCAACAATGCCTATTTAGTCAAGTACCGTGCTACATTCTTTTAGGAAAGGGATAGAGAAGAGATGAAACAGGTGGTGAAAGTAGAAGGACAGTCGCAAGTTAACTGCCGTTTAAAGACAGCAACAGCGACCAGTAACTATGCCTTCATCGCTGAGCAGCTCCACTGACAGTCAATTTTTTTTTTGTAGTGAAAAAAAACCAAGGTCTTCGTTGGGAATCGAACCCACAACCCCCATACTGACAGTAACCCGAAGTTAATAAAAATTAAACCTTTGAAGAAGGTGAACACCATAAATAAGTTTCAAATACAAATTTACGATACCAGTGTAGGATATGAAGGATAGTGTTACAAAGATGGTTTATTAAGTTTTAAAAGAAAATAATTAACTGTAAAAAAGTAAACGACCAACTGTGCATTACGTTGTTTGGATTTGTTCCGCCAGTAAATGAAATACTGCTGCCATATTTTTCTGTCTTTTCTTAAGCCATGTTTTAAACTGTAGTGGTGAGTCAGTATTCTGGTTTTAGGTAGTTCTTTTATTAATGTCGTATCTACTCATCTTAATAGAATGCCTGCCACCTGGCACTTTAATCGGTACTAATTTACAATATCTCCGTCTGTACATCCCATGCACACAAGACAACAATGACATGCTTATAAGAAATTCTACCAAATAAGTAAACAACATAAAACAAAAACAACTAACGCAAAACTGTCTGTCTGTTTGATGCCAAAAATGAATTACATTAACATGGGATTGTGTTAAAACAGAATATTCTTGTATGTGCGAGAACCGCTGAATACAACTATATAAGCACGACTTGCTGGCCAAGCGAGTTAAGTTAAAGTTACCATCGTTTTTATTTTGTGTGTATTGAAACTTTCAATATGAAAGTCAATAAATTGTTTAATTTAAAACTCTAAAGTACTGTGTTATTATTTTGCAGTAAAAGAACTCAGAACAGAACAGAAAAGAACATTTATTAAAAGGAATAAACGTAACAATATGTTAAATGAATCAAAATTTAAATTGAGCGATGCTTACCTCAACTTGGCAAAGACTTTTGTAAGTCGCAACGAAATTACTTACTGCCTATGCTGGTAGTCTGTTACCTAGGAATCAGAATGTTGAGTCAATAGAACACTGTTTAGAATAAATTAGTTCACAAAATTTAATGTCTAACGCAAACATAGAAAATACGAAAAATCGCATTATTTCGAAACAGAGCAAAAACTCTTTCATATTGCATGGATCTATCACAGTAGTGCCAAAGTAGTGCCAAACAGCACGACATTCACCTTTTTAATTTTATTCTCAAAACGCGGGTAGTCTGCTATCAACAGCTATCAAGCACAAACTAAATGATGCAGGTTGTTCAAATTTAGGCAGGAGTCAACTGGCAGTTGCCTGTTGACAGCAGCAGTGTTGTTATTTCAAATGAGAGGTGGGAATAATTGCTCAACTATTAGAATTTAAATACAAAGTATCATACATATTGCTGCATCACTTACGGTGTGATAAGCATAATTATGTCAAGTTCATGAGTCATTACTTTATTGAATTTTTGTAATTTACATTATTATTATTATTTTCTTATTGATTTTAAAACTCATATGCAATTTTTCCCAAAGGTTATTTATCGCTCACTGTTCGTGTTAACATGATTACACTGTTTCTGTCAATATCGTTAGGAAAATATGAGTTTAAATCCCTTTTCAAAACAATAACAAAGCTAGCAGCTGCTGATTTTATTGTATCTCGTGTTTGCGTGTTTGGAAATAAAGCTGAATAGGTTGGTACTTTTACCTCTAATAAATGTTGTGTGCGTGTTGTATAAACAGAATAAATGGAAAAGCTGACTGCATGACGAGCCGAAAGATAGTTAGGTATATACTGAGCAAAGAAAATAAATAAAATCATTCGGCTTTATGCAGTTATTTTGTTTAAACTTTGATTTTTGTCTTTGGTTTTTCCTTTATTATTCTGATTTAGACAATTTCAGCCTTTAAAACATTTTGAGTTAATTAAATAAGCCAACGTTTCTTGTTACTTTACTTGACTTTATGCGTCTTATCAGAGTACTTCAGTTGTAAATATATCTTAACATAACTGATTTTTTGCCGTGTTTGCCCCCTTGATTTCTCTTCTACATTAAAGCAAGTTCGAAGTGTAGTCTGAAAACCAATCATCTTTTGGTTACACTAAGTCCAATAGTTGTTTCCGCAGTCGTTGTAAATATATCTTTACCTGCATTCCACTAGGCATAAATTGAACTCTTTCAGGCTTTCGGCTAAATAAATTTACAATGTCTCAATGAACTTCTCGAAAGATTTAACAGCATGTTAGATTAGATTGCACGGTTTGTCCTCATTGTGTATGAACCTTTTAATTGTATCTTTTCCTTAACTTAACTAAGTGGGGATTACCATTCATATTTGCCCCATTCCCCATCACAAAGTCGAACAAAGCTGTCTTGCTAATGACTATTGGCCTCCTATTACAAGCCTTCTCTTACTTTATTGTGATTACATAATCATATGGATACATTTGTATCCATTATTAACACATCCAAGTTGAGTGTTGGTCACCCATAAGTATTTTAACATTGGATGAAGGACTTTGCTCGCAGACAATTTTCAGCTGATGGAGATGATTCGATAATTTATTAAGGACGTCTTATGTTGCCTTTGAGAGTAGAAAACTTACCCCGCTCAGCATGTTGAAATATAAAAGTCTCTGACTTCTAAACTAATAACCCGCTTTACATGAAATTAAATACACTTCACAGAGCTTTTCGTCTACGCATTTGGGCGACTATAGGGCTGCTGCCCAGGGTGCCAAATTTGACATTCTCAAGGCTAAAAAATGTGACCAAACTTATACATTTTCCGAAAATGAGCTAATTTATTATGATGCAGATTTTACTAATATAAAAAAAAATTGTGATTTTTCAGATGCCCTCATTTGACAAACATCAAAGTAACCATTAGCTAACTTTGATATATTATGTAACACCAAAAACTGTGTCCTCATAAGATCTAAATGATCTTTTATTACGCAAAACACAGAAAAGCTGAAAAAAAGATTAAAAAATCAATTTCTAATAGTGAAAAAATCATTTTTTTTCAATTTAACATGTTATCTGCCACATAATATTACTGCTATTATTTTATACACTGCTGTAATCTCTGTTTTAGAAATACCAAAATTAAATATTTTTACACATATAATTTTATTTTAAAGCAAATTTCATGTTTCCATCATTCAAAGTCAAAAAATACTTGTGTAATTTATAAAATACAACAACTACTACAACAATGCTGTTCATTACATTGACTGATGTTAAACACAATTTTTGTGTGCCACAGCTCTATTACAAATGTTTAATTACAAGAAAAAACTGGATTCAAAACGAATAAAAAATTTATTTCCTGCAACATGATTTGTAAATATCCTTTTAAACAAGTACAGACAGTAATACAAAAACAAAATGTAATTTGCATATATTTTAAAGTTGCTCAATTTGCTTTTACCGCAAAGGACTAAAAATTTAAAATATCAAATATTTCAATGGCGTAAATAAATGAAATTAATTTATCATAAACAATTTTATTATTTGGAATCATTTTTAAGTTAATCTACGTTAATTTGTTAGATTCCTGTTTGCTAGATTCCTTTAAATATAAATATTTTCCAATGAAAACCCTTATGTAGAAAAAATCAAATAAAAAATTAGTCTCGAAACGTTTACTGTGCTTTTGTGTGAAAGTATTTTTAAGTTTTGTCGTCTTTTTGCTGTGTTGCTTCAATAAAATTCTTATTTAATCAATTTGTCGAAAGGCTTTTAAGTTTTCTATACAAAATTTGGTGTAAAATCCACTGATATGAGCATTAGTGAAATGGCCATATGGATATGTTTTACCTGAAGAGATTTTTAAATAAAAAGAATTTTATGAGAATTTAAATGAATTAAAATATAATATAAGACTTTTCTTAGTTTAACTTCCTCGACGGAGTATAAATCAGTTAACTTAAAATCAACTAACGTTGCGGTAGAAATAGAAAAATCTACATTTTATTATTAAGTTCTGTATTCTTTTTATCTTATCTTTTTATCGACTTATCTTAGCCTTACTACTACTGATAATATACAGCCCTAATTATAAATATTCCCGGGAAGTTTTTCCCTTCTCAATCATTTGTTCCCGGGAAAAAAATGCCCTTATTCTAATCTCCCATGGAAAAAGAAATCAAGGGATGAAGAAAATCAGTATCAGGTTTTTGGTTTTAACATTTTAATTTATAAATAAATAAAATTTTTGATAAGTAAGTTGGTGTAAATTCAATATATATATGTATATATATATATATATATATATATATATATATATATATATATATATGTGTATATATATGTATGTATATACAAATCTACATATGTATATAATCAGCCCAATTATGAATATCCGCACGGAATTTTCCCTTCCACACTTTCCTGTTCCCGAGAAAAAGTCCTTCTATTCCAATCAGCCGGGGAATAAATAATTTAGGGAAATGGAAAATCAGTAACAGCTGTTTTACTTTTGATATTTTAGTTTGTAATTGTGATTTAATTTGTATGTGATTTTCGTAAATTTGCCATTGTTAAAATTAAGTTTTTTAAAATATCTTGTGAAAATATCTATAGTGTAGCTTTCCAAATGAATAGCATAGCTTTCCAAGTACTTGCGAAAAAAACTCACTCTGAGGAAGAAGCTAGAAAAAGAACCCAGCGGATTCAAAGGAGGCAAATGCGTGATGCAACAAATCCGCTTGAGTTGAACCAATCTTCGTAAGTACATACATATGTGTAAAAGAAAATTGCTTGGTATATGAACTATTTCCTGCTATAGGTTTCAAAAATATAATAGAGTCAACAAAAGTGCTTTTAGTTATTTATTAAGAGTACTTACATCACACTCTCAGCCGATTAAGAATCAAACGGCTGTTAGCCCTATGGTGAGATTTTTCGCCGAAGGCGGATTTCAGACGGGAGTTGGAAAAGATTTTGAAGTTTCGTTGGCCCAACCAACTTTAAGTAAAGTGTTCGCTGAAGTTCTTGATATTTTTGAAGCGCACATTTGCCCAACGTGGATAAAAATGCCAACACCAGAGGAATAAAGGAAAATTGCTTTAGCGTTTTATAGAAAATATAAAATCCCAGGAGTTACTGGGTGTGTTGACGGAACACACATACAAATCATTGCTCCTGCTGAAAATAAACATTTGTTCTACAACAGAAAAGGAAAATACAGTTTGAATGCCATGCTGGTAAACATGCTTTAAAATTTATTATGGCTCTATAGAAAAATAAACCTTTTAATTTTGTAGATTTGCGATGACGAACTAAGGATCCGGTTTGTTAATGCATCTCACCCTGGTGCTTGCCACGATTCTTTTATATGGGCCACCAGTGACGTTAGAGCTTACTTAGAAGAAAAATATTTGGAAGGTGTACGCAACTTTTGGCTTTTAGATAAGTAAAACCAGTCACAGGATTGAGACGCAATACGAAAATTTATTTTTTCTTTATTTATAAGGTAACGCTGGTTATCCATTAGAGCCATGGCTATTAACTCCCTATCGTGTTGCAGAAGATGGTTCCCAAGAAATGAGGTTCAATGAGGTCCTTTCAAAGTGTCGCAACATTATCGAGAGAACAAACGGCGTATTGAAAAACAGGTGGAGATGTCCCCTCGGTGCAAGGAAGCTTCACTACTGTCCGAAAACGGCAGTTAAAATTAGTAATATGTGCTGTGCCTTGCACAACATATATATTTTAAAGTACGAGAAGAGCCATACGATTCTTTGAGTGAAAGGATCACCGAAGAGGATCAAATTAATGTACCGCACTTTGAAATAGTATTTAAAACATGTCTTTTAAGTTATTTGAAAGGCATTTATTTATATTAATAATTTAATAAATATGTACAAATCTTTTAAATGGTCTTTTCAAATTAAATTTTAACGATTTATTTTTTTATATAAAAAATAATTTCCTGAAGAAGGTTTCCACAGGAAAGCGAAATATCGAAAAAATAAATCGTTAAAATTTTATTTATAAAGACCATTTAAAAGATTAGTGCATATTTAATCAAAAATAAAAAATGTCGAATAAAACTGCAAATATTAATAATTTAATTAAATTCATGTACATATTTACCAACATTTATTAGATTTTTATTATAAAAAGAAAAAAATGACACTCTTTCGAATGAAATAAAAACTTACTTGCTGCTTGTAGCTGATATCATTGAACTGAAGCTGCAAATTATTTTTATCCAATTTATATTGAACCTCTCTAGTTCTCATTTTTTCCATGAAGAAGTGGTGGCGCCGCATCTCTTGTAGTTTTTCTTTTTCAATGTTTGCCATTTGTTGAAAATGCTTTTTACATTTTCGTACATTTTGTCAATGGGCCTGTAAATTTTTTTAAACTCTACTGTTGTTCCTTAATAAATCATTTTGTACGGCAAGTTCTGCTTGCAATACATCGTATGACGATCTTACGTTTTCTTTTGAAACATTTGCTTTTAACTTGGAAGAAGAGTTCGATATGCGGGTAGTTTTAGATGCTGGCACGCCTTCAATGCTGACATTTTGGTTTTGTTCTGTCATAGAAACGTCAACGCATACTGAATGCAACGTTATGTTTAGAGAATCTTTGAAGCTTTTTGGGGATCCTAGGCCGAAAACATTTCCAGGCACACCTTCAAGGGAAGTTTTCATGGCAATTAAATTGCATATACTTTCCTCCGTTGCTGAAAATCTATATTCCCTCTTAGGCCCTCCACCTGTGCCCTTTTGATGTTGCAAATTTTGGGATGCCTTCTGACGCACATATTTCTTTTAGTCAGACCATACCTGAATAAAACAGATTGCATGTGCATATTTATATACATAATAACATTTTTGAATGGACAAACAACATACCTCTTTCTATTCAGTAAAATTATTGCTTGGAGGACCTAGAGAATTTAATTCGTCCTCTGCTTTTTGCGAGAACCGTTCAACCTCTTGGCGTTCTCCTTTAAAAAACCCCCGTGCAATTTCTGGATTCTCCTGCATAAGCGTCAATAAATGCTACAGCTGCTGTTTATTTGAGATTTTGGGCCTAAACAATTTTTAACAAATATTTTTCATTTTTCAAAAACAAAAATAAAAAATAATATCCTGAAGAAGCTTTCCACAGGAAAGCGAAATATCGAGAAAAATTTAAATCGTTATAATTTAAAGGATGTTTAAAAGATTAAAATTAAGATTTAATAGAAACAAATATTTTATATTTTTTTTTACTTTTTTTTATTTTTTTATCTCTATCTCCCTTTAAAATTGCTGATGAAAAAACTAGTATGAAATAATAACCGTTTTTCCCCTTTTTTATTATTGTATAATTCTTACTTTTTTCCCTGGGAAAAAAATCCAGGGGAAATTGTAATTCACAATAGGAGGAATGAGAAAAGGGAAAAATTTCTCCCAGAATTTGTATTCATAATTGGGCTGAATATAAATAAGAAATGTACAGTGTACCCTTGTGGCAAATGTTAGTACCTTATTCTCTCTTCAAACATTCTATTGCTTTGAAATGTTTTTTGTTTGTAGGTCGTTAATGTTGTCTAGAGATCTATAAATTTTTTAAATTCATTATTTTTGGTCCTGTACGCCCATTATGGCTTCTCTAATGATATCAATCAAATCACTTTGAAAGTCAAGCTTAGCTAAATAATGTAGGAAGCATTTTGCTTGCTTACTTTGGTTTTCAGGATCTTTATTTTAAGCACCACGTTCGACGTGGTCATTTTTTAGGAAGTGTAGCATTTCTAAATTGAATATTTTCTCATTTGTTTCTAATAGTTCTATATTTATGGGTGACCCCAGGCCTAAACTGCTTTCATCGCTATTAATCGTATATAGCTTGTTCTATAGGTGAAAACTTATCCTCTCTATCTCTCTCTCTCTTTCGTTGGACCTCCACTTGTATCCTTCTTGTACTGGAAGTTTTATACTACCTTCTGCCGAACGAATTTTTTGGTCAGTCCAAACCTGTAAAATTTAATTAAATTTAATTAATTGTTATGTTTCTTGATCATTAGAACCAAGATTTTTCCTTTCACTGTTGCTTTTAGTTAGTAGACCTAGTGCATTCAGCTCACACTCAGTTCTTTGGCAGAATCTTGCAACCTACTGCTTGTCACCTTAAAAAAAATACGAGCTATTTCTGAATTCGTTTTTGTATTTTTGATTCCATACTTAAATATTTGCGGAAAAAACTCTCAAAAACCTTTTTTATATCATACTTTTTCCCTTTTTTGAAAAGTGCTTAGAATAGGGAAATCTTGATTCATAATAAGAGAAAAAAATCCCATGAAATTGCTACTCCGAATCGGGGTGATAATCTTTGTGCACTAGTTCGGTGAGTTCATTTTAGATTTCGTAGTTACGGTACGCCCGCCAACTATGAACAGCGGTAATTCACGAACATACTTAAAATGGAGATGTCCGCATACTCATTCATAAGTTTTTGTTTTTAATTTTTTTATCGACAGTTTTTGCGATTACAAAAACTATACTGAATTTTATTTTTTTCCACCATTTTGGACAGCAATATAATACATCTTTAAGTTCAATTTTTCAATTATTTATGAAAATATTGATATTCCAATTCCTTTGACAACAATTGATATCTTATTTGCTAACGTGATATTCTAACCGCATTTATTAAATTTTTTGGTACACTATTAATGTACCAAGGTACTTATGTACCTAAATTTTTTGAATTCTTCATTCCAACTTCATCACCTTTTGACTTACACTTTTTCGCATAAATGTCCTTTCTTACCGTATAAAAAACCATTTCCTTTGTGTTTAGATTACTTGAATTTTTCTTCTTCAAAAGCTTGCTGCGCTACGAATGATTACTTCTGTTGGTTTCTACTTTTATGCTTTTTAAGTTATTTATATTTAATTCTTTTAATGTTGGCAGAAAATCTCTCGTCGTCATTGCTATAATAAAGTTTTCATATTCGATCGGGAGGAGGGGCTATTGATAGATAATATGATTCTAATGTCAGCTAATTTCTCCATAATATCACCAAAAATATAAACATTCAAAAGCTTTTCGATGGCTTTGATTGCTAATAGCATAAAAAGTAAGTAAAACTCTATCAAAATTAAAAATTACTATTATAATTTAAAGAAAAATTTGTTTTGTTATACGTTTTATAGTTGCTTTCGAAATCTACTGACGAATAGCTTATACCATGCTCAGACGGCAAAATGAACCACTTGTTTCGCTCGCAGACCGTGGTGTTAATACAAACTGTAGCTGTCATCGGCCACATCCGGCCCGCGAGAGGTTTCAATCTGGCCCGCCGAGCGTTTTTCAAAAAAATTTTACAATTTTAGCAAAAAATGCGATGATTTCATATTATATTATGTACAAACTGCGTAGTTTTCTGGGAAATATTGTACACACACGACAACAACAACTTACTTATACAATATTCCAAGAAGAAACTTAAAAAGCATGAAACTAAAGCAACTAATATAGGCATATTGTATTGTGTCCAAACCTATTTGTCTTATCTGCAAAGAACCGGTAGCTTTACTAAAAGATTATAATCTCGCTAGGCACTTTAATTCAAAACATCTTGGGTCGAAGTACTATAAAATGACAGATGAAGACAAGAAAGTTCATTCAGAGAAATTAAAAAGAAAAATATCTAGTCAGCAAATGTTTTTTAAAAATCAAAGAAGTGTTCAGCGATCCTCTACGTTAGCTGGTCACGTTGTTGCCTATAAAATAGCAAAACGTAACAAACCGTTTCCTGAAGGAGAATTTATTAAGGATGTGTTAATTAGCATTGGAAAAGTATTATGACCAGAAAAGGTAAAAGATTTTGAATCTATAAGTCTGTCACGTAGAACGGTCACAAAAAGAATTGAAGCGATTTCTTCTAATTTAACCAATCAACTCGATGGACGGCTTAAAAAGTTTAAGTATTTTTCAGTCACTATGGACGAGAGTGTTGACAGGAGTAATACAGCCGAACTTCTAATTTTTATCAGAGGAGTCGATGAAAACTTTGTAATAACCGAAGAACTTGCTTGTTTGAGATCTTTGAAAGGAAAGACGACAGGAAAAATAATTTATGATGAATTTAGAGAGGGGATGGAATCTCTTAATGCCCCAATTTCCAAATTAATTAATTTAACAATTGATGGAGCACCTAACATGGTGGAAAAAATACGGGGTTTGCAGGAGTTTATAAAAGTCAGAATCCTGAAAGCGAAACAATTATTTTACATTGTATAATCCACCAAGATGTTCTTTTCAAGGCTGCCTTGGATATTAACCACGTACTTAATATTATTTTAAAATTAATTAATACCATTCGGAAGTTGATGCAGAATTTTCAGATGTACTTTATTACACAAAGATCAGGTGACTGAGTTGTGGGCATGCCTTCTCGAGAGTTTGGAGTCTTCTCGAAGGAATTAAAGTTTTTCTAAAAACCAAAACTGAAATTTGGGACGAGTGGGAAATATTGGAGGATAAGAATTGGTGCATCGAGTTTGCTTTTTCCACGGATTTACTCGAGCACTATAAAAAACTTAACAAGAAGTTACAAGGAAGAAATCAATTTATAGATGAAACTTGGGGCAGTTTGAGGTCTTTTAAAACTCGATTGTTTATATTTTCTAAATGTTTGGGAAAAAATGATTTGACTCATTTTCCAAGATTTAATTCTTTGAGGCCTGTGAGTGAAGAGAAGTCAAAAGTCTTTTCACAATCTTTATTAAAACTGTATTCAGAATCTGAGGCCAACCATGTTTAGATATTTTTTCAATGCCTTTTAATGTTAATCCTGAGAATGTTCCATCTGATCTACAATTGGAAATTATAGAATTGAAATGTAATAATAATTTAAAACAGCTATTTTTAAATGCAGATAAGCTTAATTTCTATAAATCCTTACCAAAAGATGAATTTCCATGCGCAGAAAATTATGGCAATGTTTGTTTCCTCATATTTATGCGAACAGGCCTTTTCAGTAATGAAATGCAGAAAAAATTCAATAAGAAACCGATTGTCAGACGAGAGTCTATTAATTTTTTTTAAAAGTCGCATCCTCCCAGCTGGAACCAGATTTTGAGGAAATTATGTCAAGTCAGAAACAGATCCATGCTTCCCATACATATGGAAAATCTTAAAATCATAATAAACCGTATCTTATAACATTTTTATGTTGTTTTAAAATATTACGTAATATAACTAATAAATATATAACTTAATACGAACTTTCAATTTAACAGCAACCCCATAATTTTTTAATGAATGACCCTCTATGTTTTTTTTTTTTTTTTTGATTTAATGGCTCTCCGCAAGATTTTTTTTAATTTATTTGCCCGCCACCCAAAAAGTTCGTCCATCACTGTTTTAAATCATCCAAAATATTACACTAATCTAGTTGATTCTTTAAAGACTATTCTTGATAATTTTGCGAATCACTGCAACGACCAGGACTGCCACAACTCACATATGTAAATGAAACGATATCTAAATATAATTCAAAGTTTAGTTCACCCTTTATCTTGCATTCATCATCGCTAAGTGGAATACCATCGTTTATAATTATTGTAGTCAAGGCGTCTTCATGTGATGGATGAATTTCAATGTGGCAACCATCTAAAATAATACATATATACGAGAAATATTACTGTCAATACTGTGGGTATGTGAGAACATCAAATCACTTTTACAAATTCTTAATTTTTTCTCTTGTTAAGGGAAATTTGTTTAAATAAATTGGAACCATAAATCTTTATACTTCTTCACAAAAACTGAATCTTTCAGAATTTCGTGATAATTTTACAATCTCCTGCTGGCCCTCCAACACCTTGTACTTTTTGTTTTGTTTGTTTTTTGTCTTTGTGTACATTTTTTGACAAATAGTATAGATAAACAAATGATGTTATTACATTTATTCCAGTTAACAACAGTAACAATCCTGTCAACGAACTTAATCTCGCAGCATTTTTATTATTTTAAGCTTAACACGCGCGTGTTAACACGAATTGCCAAAATACGATGCAACTTGATCATGCGTAGCTAAGTGGTAATGGGGTTGAAGTGGATTAGTTAGTCTTGGTTACTTGCTCATCTAGTTAATAATATTTAATTTTGTCTGATAAAGTTAATTGAATTCCATTTGTGATTATTAAAAGGAAATGAACTGTAAATGAAAATTATAAATAAAATATAATTATTAAAGTAAATCCTCGTGTTATTTTTATCATAAAGGCGCAGTCATTCGCGCCTCGATTATTTTTTTTTTTTTTTTTTTTGTGATATCCAGGTAAGTTTGACTAACTTTCCTTTTAATAAACATTTTGTTATTATGAGTTTTTTTATTGCAAAATAATAAGACAGTACTTTAGAGTTTTAAATTAAGTTAAGCGATTTATTTACTTTTAATATGCACAAAATAAACAAGATGGTAAGCATGTTCCCTTTACTCGCTGATGACTTAATCTGAAATAATTCATTTACCCAGCAAGTGGTGCTTATGTAGTTATTTTAAGCGGTTCTCGCGCACAAACTTTTCTAGTCTTTAACAGTCTTTTAACATCACCCCATATTGTTGTTATTATTATCATTTAGTTTAGCCGCCTGCTTGGCTGTATTTTTTGTTCTATGTTACTTGTTTTTGTTTTCTGTTGTTCTCTTAGTTGGTAGAATTTCTTATAAGTATGTTGTCGTTGTCTTGTGTGAACAAGATTTCTGAAAAAACTAGGCAGTTTGTAAAATGTACAGTGGATAGTTTACTTTTTTCTACCGATAATTATTTTCTTAAATCATCTTCGTAACAATATATTGTTTTTAAAATTAGAAAAGACTGTACTTTATCGTACTTCGAAGCAAGATTCAAAGATTTGCTCTCATATTTTTGTTGGCGAACTATGGTGTTTCAATTATAATTTGGTTGCGAACCACGAATGGGAGAGAGAACCTGGATATATGTGTCCGTGTGAATATTTGTACTATTCTTCAAAACCTTAAAAAGTCGGAAAAAATTGCTATCATTATAGTTTAGGAGAAGTTTATTGTGGTAAAGGCTTGTGTATTTTATAAATCGCCAAAAAGTTGGCAAAATGCCAAAAACAAATTTGAGGGAAACCATGGAACTTGAACAAACTTTCTCAAACTAATTTAAGAATGTAAAAAAAGAATTTAATGCGTGGACCTCAAATATAAGAATGTCGATGTAGATAACTCATAAGTCGGTGATTATTGAAAAAGTTATAATCACAATCATTTTAAATAACTTAAGTTATACTAAATTCAGCAAATTGCATTTGAAAATAAGTCTTCTATACAAATGACTCCCACTTTCTATTGTGTATATCTGTATGTCTTTTGTAAATGTTTGCTGTCTCTATTCAAACTAGTTGTACGTTTATCATGTTAAAATATTTACAATCATTTGTTTTTGTAAATTTAAACTATTCAAGCTTAAAATCTGTAATAAAATCTGTTAGCGGTTTTAAAACACGAAAACACGAAAACATGAACATGTTATGTGTTGTTTATTAGTGTTTTAAATGTCAAAGTTTATTTTACGAGCAAAAAACAAACCACAAATATGAAACGCATTAGTAAATATAACATGTTAAAATAGGTATAAACCATTTCCAAATCTAACGGATGATGTACTGTTTATTAAAACTAAAATCTAAAAACCTTGTATCATGGTTCTCATTGTATCACGTATTGATGTGGAAAAACTAGCGAAGGATTTAGAAAATGAATTGGGTTACTTGTGTTAACCAAGTGTTATACAAAGTGTCTGAGGGGAAAAAGGTGATTTAAAATAACTTGTTTTATTTGTTGACATCATTATCAACCACCTGGCATTATTACTCAAATTGTGACAGATGTCAATCGCATAAAATATAGAATTTAAATACTTGGAAGCAAAACGTTTCGATTTTGTTGCTGATTTCAAACTTCAGGCCATCGACTACAATAATTTTAAAAATATTTTTGCATAAAATTTTGTAACAATTACTCTTCTTTAGAGTTGTTTTATTGCAAAATAATTATACACAACACTTTAAAGTTTTAAATTAAATTACACGATTTATTTACAAAAAAAATACTACTGTGCTAACTTCACCACTATAACGCCTAAGAGCTGCTTTATTATCTTTATGCCTTTACTCGACAGTCTTTTCACTTAAAATGAATACCACCAGTTTGTTGTTGTTATTATTATTGAGTGTAGGCGCTGTTGTTGGCTGTTTTTTTCTTCTGTTTGTTTAAGTTATTTCGTGAAATTTTTAATAAGCACGTTGTTGTTGTCTTGTGTTTATAAAATTTCGTTTACTGTTTCAGTGACAGTTATTTTATTTTAAAACATAAATAACAATATGCTAAGTGTTATCATTGTTTTAAAGCTTTTTTTTATATAAAGAGAAGTAGCACTTCAGGCAACAATGCCTATTTAGCACATTCTTTAGGAAAGGAATAGAGAAGAGATGAAACAGGTGGCGAAAGCAAAAGGATCGTAGAAAATTAACTGCCGTATAAAGATAGCACAGCGACCAGTGACTATGCCTTCATCGCTGAGCAGTCCCACCGACAGTCAATTTTTTTTTCGGTAGTGAAAAAAACCAAGGTCTTGGTTTTTGGTTGGAAATCCAACCCACAACCCCCATACTGACAAGCTAGTACACTGCTTACAGCCTATAGGGGCACCTAAAAACCTTCAGCTCAAAATTTGTTTAGAATTATTTTTATTGGAGCATAAAATTAGGCATTTCAACAATCTGATACTAAATGTGCAATTGTACATTAACGCCACTGTAAATAAAATTTTTCTGAATGCTGCATTTTGCACACGCTTCCTCATTACATCTGGTATCATACTCTTTAAACAAAACTGTGGAGAACCTGCCAGGAGAGTAATTGGGGCTTCGAATAATCCGTAAGTAATACGATTTAATTTAGACTGTCTGGATCGAAAAATATATCAGTAGGCTAAAAACAGAGGTACAGCTATACGAGATATACAAGTCCAAAATCTCAAATTGTGCTCGATTTCAGAAAAAGGGGTGTACTTTTTATCTTTTAAACCTAATACGAATTTTAGGTTTGTTTTTCAGAAATCTACTAAGTAAAATTAATAATCTTGTGAAGCCCATTTACAATTTCTGAAGCCCGTTGAAATCATTTACGAGTGGCCTTCAAAATAATGTAGATTCATTAATTTTGCCTCAATAAACAACTGCTACAGACCAGCATATGGTATTATTCGTAACCGCTCGAAAAACAAAGAACTAAGGGCCCAACTATAATATTGTTACGGATGTGTATTGCTTAAAATAAAATAATTAAGCAATAAAGCGAACTACTGGGTATGTTGTTTACGAACTGCGTGGCTTGCTAAAAAAACTTATGGTACAACAACAAAATTTTTAGTTAAAAATTGCGTAGAAATTGTATACACAAACAACAACAATTTGATATGCTGTTTGCTAACTGCCTGGCATGCAAGACCAAAAAAACATGTATGCTGTTTACCATCTAAACGCGCAAAACAAAAACAAATTTGACAACAACAAATATGCATGCTGTTTACCATCTGCGTAGTTTTCTAAGAAACCTTTTCTACAAAAGACAACAACAAATAGTTTGAAATATATCCGAAGCAGAAACCTTATCGCCATAAAAAAAAACAAAAATACACATAGCCATAGACATACAGGCGCCTAAACATCGAATAAACAACATACAACAACAAAATGTGATACAAAGGGAGTAGAAGGTTCTTAAATCTTCTGGACTTTAAATGGATAAATATAAATAGGGCAGCGCCTAAGTGGATAGTCAGTCAGTGTAAAATTAAACCTTATCAAGTAAAGACGTGCATTTTTAATAAATTGTTCTGTAGTGTGAACTTTGTGTAGTTAAAGTGAATATAAATTTATTATAAATTTAAAAATTCTAAAAACTGGTATTCTTTATTTTGCAATAAAGAACTCACAACAAAACGTTTATAAAAGGTATAAACGTAACAATATGCATAAGCTGGCTTAAGCTAATGTTAAAAATTTAACGAAAAGTCTGTCAAATGTTAATGCGAATCATTGAATACTTTTACGTGGCTATATTGTACTTAAATGAATATAGAAAATATTATGCACAGTTGTACATTTGTTTTACTCGTACTTTTGCAAAAAAATAATTTCGTTCTAAATATATGGAATTGGTTTACTAATGTATCTATAACACAATGCAAAACAGTTGTTTCCGTTCGGCATGTGCGATCAGTTTCGTACTTTGCTTAAGCAAGTAACATTTGACGAAAAGTTTTGTTAAGTACATTATAGTTTGCCACATATGATTATTAGGTATTTGCACAGTTGCTTAAGTTGCCTTAAGCCAGTATATGCATAATATAGTTGAGCCTTAAGGCTCGTACTTTATTGGAAAAAACAAGTGTTGTCAATATAGAATTCAGGGCGATTAATCTTATAGCTTAAAGAAATCTTTTTCGAAAAATCTTAATTATGTAACAATCTATCCATCATCTGCTGCTGAGAAATTTAAAAATTTCGTTACCACAGAAGTTAATACCATCCAGTTCCCAAATGCTCTTGCTCAAAGAGATAATAGTTTCTGCTATTTCGTTAAAAACAATAATGATCCAGTTTATTGCAGGAGAATGTTCTTTCGGAATATATTATGTTTTTCTGCAAATGTAATTTACTATACAGAAGGTTCCTTTCGCAATAGCACCTTTTATTACCAGATAAAATGGCAGACATTGCAGTTATAACAAAAGCCATCAATCTTGCCACTTTGCATGGTAGTAAAGCTTAATTTATACTGATAGCCGTAGTTGCAACCATGTTGTTGTCGTCTAGTGTATTTATAATGCACAGTGCATCGTTTACTTTTTTATTTGCTGTTAATGATTTTCTTTTAAAACTTAATAAATCATCTTCGTAACGTACTTCGTAATTTTAAGAATTTATGGAATACAGTTGTGACTTGTACATTGTCAGTCGTTTTGCATTACTAGATTGTTTATGATACATGTGCAGTTAAGATCATTTCATGGATCTTCTTCGATATTGTCCTTTTTACGAAAAACGAAAATGAAAGGATGACAGTTTGCCGCGATTATTCAGTTAGCGACTGCTTCTTTGATCATCGCATCATGTCCTTAGGCTTGGTTCTTAAGACAATGACGTTACAGTTCCATATTGCCTATGTTACAGAACTAAAAAAGTAAATGATTAAAATGCATTTAGGAGAAAGGTGGCCGTCACCACCCATGTTCGACTTTTGTCTCTGCATTTCGATGCATGAAATGGCGACGCACAAGACATACAAAATGATTTACAAGATGTGTCATCAAACATTTTTAAATAATCTGCGGTCAGCGAAAATTTGTTACAAGACCTGCGGTATCTGACTACAACTCATCTCTTTACGAGATGGCTCAGCTGTTAATAGGATACAGGAGGCTTGCAAATACTGAGGCAGATTAGCTTGACTGGTCTACAGAATTAATTGCATCTAAAGAGCTAGTTAGTTAATACAAGCCTAAGTTACTGCTCAACTTATTTAGTTCTGATGACTAAAAAGTACATCATTGTTACCTTATCTGCCCATCTTAGTAATAGTTTCCCTGTGTACTCTATATTCTGAATTAAATATATACAAACTACGACTATCAAAATGCAAATGTTTCGGACATTGCAATAATTAAACTGAAACTACAAGCCTAATGCAGAACTATACGACGCTTTATGATGGGCTTGGCTATAAAATACGAGTAGGGTTCTTTTTAACTGCCAACATTTGTACTCTAAACAAATACGTACATCTATGCATAGTAGTAGTAGTAGTATTTAGTAGTAGTAATAGTAGTAGCGATACTGAAGCAGAGGGAAATATTTTAGTTCTTTTCTTCATCCTATCTGTGCTCCCAAGTAACCAACTTCGGCACCACCAAATAAAAATTTATTCTATTCTAATTATTTCTGGTCGTCGACTGATGGTTTTTAACATCCATTTTCATCACAGAATTTAGTATAATTGCTGACAATTGCTTTGCTTTGCTTTAGGCTACTTATGATTGTCTTTTATCTTTTTTAATGATAGTCGCTGCGGCATTTTTTTAGAAATAATCTCCACAAATTATTTAGTTAACCAACCAATTGCTATGCCTAACGCCAAAGGGAAAAACAATTTTGTTTTATTCTAGATAATAATAGTACGTCTAGTTTACACTATAAAAACATTTGATATAAAAATTATTGCTTTATTGCTAAGAATTTTGCATTTATTATTTTGTGTGGAACTTGGCACACAATTTTCTAGTGCATCCATTAAAAAAACTGTGAGCACTCCTGCTCAATATGACCCCCTGAACACTTCTTCTAATCTCATTTCATATGAAACCCGTAAATGGGAACGCCGCAATTATTGTTTTCGTATTCTTGCAAATACTATAATACGTTTGCCCTACGAAATTCACAATAATTGCAGCTGTTATCGCATTTTGATTAGATTTGCTAAACGTTTTCACAAGCAGCATCTAGTCTAGAGGGAAAACCACCATTTTTTCCACGTAAAACTACTCTCATGGAAGACTTGCATTTTCGATATCATTTTGTAAATGCTGCCAATTCTACCAACTTCTGTGATTGGTTTCCACGTCAGTTGAAAACAATGTTTACAACGCTATTGTCGTGCCATTTTGCTACAATTTTTATTACATAATCAGTGACTCTAATGTCTTGGTGCAATATCTTGATCGATGTCCCTTTTATCGCATGAAGAAAAAACAATTCCTTGCATTAATTTCTTTCTTTTTCTTCTTCGAAGCAGGTTCCTGGTCTTCAAAATGTTGTGATACTTGCGCCGCGTCTTAATCCACTTCTTCCTTTTCTTTGGGATCTCGTTTGCATTTCAACCTCTCGACTAGTTAAGTGAGTGATATTGCCATAATTTTCATTTCCACTGTCTGCATCAGTAACGTCAATAATTTCACCAGGGTCAGATCCAGTCTCTAGTATTTGTACTATTTTTTCCATAAAACGATTAAGCACCTGTCACCTGTAGGTAACAGTTAATAAACTTTTGACTAGAATATAATTACGTTTTCAAAAATACTTTCCCGTATTGTCCGGCTGAATAGCTAGCAGTAGGTTTGTTCCCGTACTCTACTTTGGGAGCCCGTGGGTTCCCAAATTTACCCAAAAGCGTTCCCGTACACAAAGTTTGGGCAGGTGAGAGAGAATTTGAGAGAATAATATTCTTCTTCTTTCTGCCCAAAACAGTCCGCACTTTTTCTTCGGGCTGATTTGGTAAGATTGTAAATCAATCAGCTGTTGCATAAAATAAACAATAAAAATTGTCAGCGACCAAGTTTTCTTTAGAATTGAAATGAAACTTTTTATTGAAAAATGTTGAAAAACGTAAGTAAATGCTTAAATTTTTTATTTATGTATGTATGTACTTATATATCTATGTATAAAAAACATTCTGATAAGATATATATGTATACATATATGCATAGATAACTACATATGTACATATTTCCATGGACATAAAACAAGTAAACAATTTTGACATTTTATTTCGAGCTAAAAATTTGGTTTTTAGTGTTCCCGTACTTTCAAACGTTTTAGTCTCTAATTGAGAGTATTTCTTCATTACTCTCATTTGCCCAAACATTACCCAAAAAGTACGGGAACGCACCTAGTGTTTAGAAAAAAAAATTGTGATACTTGCACTCTTGGTCTATTATAGCAGTTTATTCAATACAATATCTAGAGAGAAGAAGCACTCCTTAGAATTTTATAAAAATCCCCTAGTAAATAAAATACCAAAATAATATGAGATGTACAAGGCATTGTTGTATCGGTATGATGACATCATTCTCAAGCCGTGTTTTAAACTGTACTGGTGACACAGTTTTCGGGTTTAGGTAGTTCTTTCATTAAGGTCGTATCGACTCATGTAGGTAGAACGCCCGTCACCTGGCATTTTATGCGGGGCTAAGTTTTAATATTTTCGTCGTTTGTTATTATCCAGTTACGTGTATCCGTCTGAGGGTGTTTTTCGTTTGTTCGAGTGCATGCGTACTTTTAGTGGTGCGAAAATTGTGTCTGTTTGTTTATAATGTCACTGTTTTTATTTTATAGATTTCCATGTTTTCAAGAATGTCTAGCCTTCGTCCCTTTTTGCTAGGATATAGTAATGTCTTACATTTATCTACTTACCTTGGTAGTCCTTCGTAGTTGATTTTCTATAAATGTCAAATGTTAAACAATCAGATGTTAAGAAAATGCAAATTTACCTTTTTTACTTTATAATTTCAAAACTCGTTCTGATGTGTTCAATATGTTTTACTTTTACAACTTTTCCCTATTAATACCAGTTTACGAAATAAAGATAAAATTTAGAAATACATGTTCTCCTTATTTGTAGATAGCACTTTTTAAATACAGAACACTATAAAAATAAAAAAAAATAATCTCTGTGTATTAAAATTTTTAAATAATTTTATTTTTAATGCAGCCAGAATAGTTGTTCCTATAATCCTTAACAACATTTAAGACGTATTGTTTTTGCTCTTTATCATTTGTAAGTATCGTATTATAATCTTCCATCAGCTAGATTTTTAACTAACCAGTTGATTTTAACTTTTTCTGAATCACTCGTTCTAAATGTGTTCAGTGCTTTAATATTTTTTTATGCAATGCATTGTTCCAGATTTAGGAAATTATCTTATAGGGAGGACCAAAGAGGGAGTAGTGTTTAGGGACATTCGATTTGAACTTTCCTACATTGAAAGTGACAGAAAGATCTTTGGAGAAAGTTTATTCTACATACACACTGTTCTTTTAACAACAAAATTTTCCGTAATGCGTAGTGCGATTCACTAACAGTCAACCACAAAGGGATGTGTTCTCAAAGAAAATCGAGCTAAATGCATAAACGTGCGAGTAACGGAATCAAGTTTCCTAATTTCATTAGAGTACTTACAATTGTAGTAACGATAAAACAATAAAATATATCCTACATTGCGTCGATGCTCCAGAGAATGATTAGAGTTGGATACCCAATTGTCGCCAAGGAGCCTCAGCTGTCGAGCAGCTGCAAAAAACTTTGGGGGCGCCGGCATATTATTGCGAGTCGTATTTTATTTTTTTCCCGATTCCTAATACTTATATCACCCATAGTAACAAATGCAGCATCATTTCCGAAACCATGTCTATGCGTAAGCATGCAACATTTTGCTTTATGTGCATTAAAATCAATTCTATTTGCACGACCTCACTCTGGGATTGTTGCGAGATCGTGATTGATCTTATTATCCATATTCCGCCTTTTGGAACTCACTTTCCACTGCCTTGGTCTATTACCAAATTACTACGAATGGCAAATAGTGCCATCATCTACGAAATAGTAAATAGGGTTGAAAGTTTGGAAAAGAAGGTCATTTAGAAAAATAAGAAATAGTGTAGGAGAAAGAACGGAGCCCGCGATACCCCTGACGAAATTTTAAACTCGTTTGGTAAAACCCCATCTATAACAACTCGCATAGTGCGATTCCTGAGAAAACTCGATATAAAATTATCACCGGAGAAATTATCACCGACACCAAAAGCAACAAGAAAGAAGTGCATCATCCCACACTCTATCAAATGCCTTGAAAATATCTAGACACATCACACTTTCATCACTTTCTCCGAAATGATGTATGGAGTTGCATCATTATTCTGATAGGAAAGCCAGCAAGTCACCCGTAGAAACCATACTGTCGGTCGCTAAGTAAGCTGTTGAGCAATTCAAAAGTGTTGTTAGCCTCACCCTTTTTGGGGACCGGCATTACATTAGTCACCCTTCCAGCACTTCGCAGACATAATACAACGTGCTGATAAGGCCTCCTAATGGACCTGCTAGCGTTAAAGAGAACTGTTTCAAGGCCAGAGACTTATTGATGTTGAAAACTGTTAACAGCTTTTTAACGGCTCGATACTCTGTGGGAGTCAAACGGCGGTTTACTAATTTCCGGCAAAAAAGTATTATTAGAATACGAGCCAAAAATTTAGCTTTATCAACCGGGGCGCTGAATATTTTGTCATTCTTAAAAAGATTCGAAATTGAAGAATGAACAAGAGCTCTTGCTGCCTCGAGGAGTAGCAAGAACTGAAAAATATAATTTAAGCGTTTAGTAGCTGGTTTCGAAATGTTGTAAAGTTCTAAATATTAAAAGGAGGCGGAGATGTTATAGTGATCCGAGTTGCCGAGAGGTACACAAACACTAACTTCATGCTTTTGGTGATGTGAAGTTAGAAAAAGCTCGAGCGTATTACTTTGGTATCCTTCAATACAAGGGATGTGTGTTGGCTCATTCACTAGTTGCACAAAATGGTTGTGCGCGGCAAATAACACAACATCCTGGCCTTCTGTAGTTGTATAGCCTTAGTGGTGAATCAAAAAAGAGTTGTGAACAATGAAAGCACCAGCAACAACAATTTCACTTTTCGGATAACTATCGAGAATCTTCGATATGGAGTCAAAAGTCAATCGAAGCTAGCTAAGGTTTTATCCTTTCCCGTGTTTGCACTTCTCTAGAGGAACCCGAAATGCAAAAGATGTGACCTGATCCCGAATTTAACAGAGACAGCTAAATTCAGGATCATATGTGCCTAGTGGTTGTTGGCACTTACCTACAACTTTATTGCATAAATACAATGCCTGCTTTTTCTGTAGAAAATATTATAGAAACTCCAAATTATGTGTACAGAATATACGTTTTTAACATCAGCTGTTTTTATGATTTAAAAAAGACTATGCTCTCCATCCTCTTTGAGGCTATACAATACTATCCCACAATCCGGGTGTTGTTGGGGAAATTGTTTTCGTTTTCCATTGTGTATGTAATGTTATTATGGATTGTGTTTAAGTCTGTTAGAATTTGATCGGCGTTGTCTTTTTCGAGGATGCATATGATGTCCTGTACATATCTATAGTAATGAGTTATCCTGCCTTCTTTCATTAGTTTAATAATAATATTTATTTTTATTACTAATGCCTGCATTCATGTTTAAAAATACTGTTAATCTTTGTCACCTGTAGGTGACACTGGGAATTGCCAAGTTATTCAATTATCCGTTGTATTCACTTATCGTCTTTGCTTCACGCCATGTATTGTATATTTGGAAGACTATGGAATGTTTAAACATTGTAATTTAAGTGAGTTAAATTTTAAATTAAAGCAAATGCACTAAATCTCTTGTTTGCCAACTGCCAAATGCATTCTTAGATAGAATTGATTAAATTTTGTGGAATATTTAATTAAAACTAATTTAAAATGGAAAATATTTGTAATAACACTTTGAAATGAAATATTACTTTGTGCATTTCAACCAAAGTTTACTTAATATTTTAATTAATATTTTAACTTGCGAACATTAATCTAATTTATCCATATTTTTAACTCAAGTTGTAAACAAAAACTTTTGACTGAGTGCGCTTTATACAGAATTTCATAAACTCAAGCCCAAACAGGACTTTTTGTAGACAATTTCAATTCAAATAAATCAGTTTCTTTCACAAAAGGACAAATGTCATTTACATTGTTTCGATGTGGTAATCACAATCACATTGTTGGCAACATCTTTGTGTGGTCAACATTATTTATGTTTATTTAATGGACGACATCATTGCAAGATTTATTTATGAAAAATGTGCGTAAAAAAATTTTTATAAATGCATACATACATACATACACACATACATATGTACGTAGTTACATTTGCACCAAATTAATTTGTTAATGTAAAAAATGCTCATATTATAGTAATTTTCATTAAAATTCTTGACTGTTTTGAATATTTCACCATTTCCAGGAAGCGTTATTATCTGCAACTTCTACATTTAGAATAATTTATAACAGTTTATAACAGTTTGTGTTCATTTAAAATGTAATTGAATGAAAGAAAGAAGTTTTTCGGCATAATGAGTCAAGTCGTGATTCATGATTCAAAACGCTATGAAGCTAAAATGTGTCTTAATATGATAAATTTATAATTTTAATACGTAGAAAATGAAAAGGTCTTTACAAAAGGATGGAGAGATTTTTTAAGTTTATGATTTTTTATTGTAATCAATTAAGATTTCAAAAAGTATTAGAAATTGGCTTTTTAATGCAGGAACGACGTTTTGGTTTGAAACTCTTTTTGGAGATTCCTATGTGGGACTGCCTCTTCATCCAAAAATTTTGTGATGTTTTTAGAATCTTCGTTTTTCTAGCCCACATGTTACCAACAAGCTTTACGCACATACATACATATTGTTGCGTTTATTCCTTTAGTAAACGGTTTGTTTTTAAAGTTCTTTTATTGCAAAATTTAATTACATTAAATTAAATTACACGCTATACTTTGCTTATATACACACATAAATATACATTGGTTACTTTATCACTTTAATGGCTAAAAGCTGCTTTATTATCTTTATATCTTTACTCGACGATGTTCACAACTGAACTGATTTATTGCCCAACAGATAGAGCTTACATATTCTGTTTAAAGCGGTTTTTGCAAATATATCCATCCGGTTTTTCAACAACAAGTTTGTTTTTCAATGGTTTTGACATTTGGTTTTTTGACGTATTCGTAATAGATTCAATTGTTATAATGAATACAATTTCGCACGAAAATCAAATTAAAATAATTAAATATGATGGTTCTGTTCAAGTTACATTTCGTAAAATTTCTAATATTTTCGGACAATATAATAATCCTTCTGAGACCGCTATTAAAAATTTGGTCGTTAAATTTAATTCGACAGGCTCCATACAAAATGTGCGACCACCAACGCTTGTTCGACCGGGTGGTTCAATTAAAAATATTGCATTCGTGAGCTACATACAATACCTCGACATTTTTAACAATTGCGGTTATCCAAAACCACCACAAGATTCAACTGCTGGTGGAATTGAAGCCAAAGCTGATTTTCACTTGTCAAGGTATGTCAACAAGCAACATCGCCGCATATAGGTTTCAGAAAATCCTAGAGCGTGCTCAACGTGTCACTGTGAGGTGCGCTATATGGTCTGGAGGAGTGATTGGTCCGTTTTTTTCGAAAATGAGGCCGGAAATGCAGTTACAGTCAATGGATCAAGCTATAGCGAGATGCTAACAACTCAAACAATTTACAACTCTGCGTCGTTATACCTTTCCTTATAGTTTGTTTATTTAAAAAGCACAACCACAACATCCTTTAAAACTTTTCGTAGTCATAGTTTAAGTAAAAGCTAAGTTGAAAGCTTTTCCTTTAAAAACATACTTCTTTTGCTATTTAAGATATGGGAGACATACTTTACGAACAAAACAGACTTAAAGAATAACTGTAACTGTTCAAGTGATTTTTCCAGCACGTCTAGTTTACGAATAAATCGGGTTTAAGTTTCCCGAGTATCGAATTCTGGTCTATTTGCTTTTATTAATCATCTCCATGGATTAATTATTTTTAATGTAAATGTAAAATATTTACATAATGAAATATGAAATATGATAATTCTGAGTGGAAACCATATTGAAATTGACATATGAGTTATAACTCAAACTAAACGTAATTAGTAAATGTGCATTTGAAAGATTGTAGACAGCCAATTAAAACTCACAAGTCGAGGGTTGTAACCTCACTTATTTGACGTGATGCAATGCCCCTAAAATACAGCTAAAATTTATGCTAATAAACAGCATAAATACTCTTATGGTGGTAATATAAAGAAGTATAAATTCGAATCACCACAACAACGAATTTTGATTTATTGCTAACGGCACTTAATGGAACAGTCGAAGAATGCTACAATTAAGTGTTGCGAAGAATATGCATACACAGAGGAACAAAATTATCCATACACTAAAACCAATTTTAAATGCGAAACTACGTACATATATATATATCTGCATATTTATATGTTTTGCATATTTTTTATTATATAGGGTTTTTCAACAAGAAGTTTGTTTTCTAAAAGAAAAGAAACTAAAAAATTTTGATTGGGATGTTTTAAATTTTTATTTTATTATGAAGAGAAAAGTTCGACAGTTATGAATGAAAAATGATATCTGGCATATGTCCACCACAACCACGCTGGCAGATGGCGATTCTTTTCGTTAATCCTATTTTGTTAATCACAACAAGGATTTTTAGTTTTAAGGTTAAAATCGATTCGATTGGCTCCGTATAAAGTCTGTCCTTAACATAGTCCCACAAAAAATAATCCAATGGTGTTAAACCACAGGTTCTGGCTGGCAACTTAACTGCTGATTGTAGTGAAATTATGCTACCGGGAAATTTGGTTTGCAATAAATTGATCGCTGTGTGACATGTGGCACCGACCTGTTGAAACCACGTGTCACTGATATCCACGTTGTCAATAATAGGCAAGAATTGAGTTGTTGGCATCTCGCGATAGCATGATTCATCGACCGTTACCGCATTTCCAGCTTTATCTTCGAAAAAAAAACGGCCCATCTACGCCTAGAGACCACATGCGCACCATACAGTGACACGTTGAGTATGTAAAGGCTTCTCAATAATCGGTCTAGGATTTTCTAAAGCCCTTATGCGGCAATTTTGCTTGTTGACATACCCTGACAAGCGAAAATGGACTTGGTCTGAAAAAATTATTTTTGCAGAAAAACTAGCCGGTTCCTTAATGAATTGAGCCAATATACGCGAAGGGAATGGTCGCTCAGCTTCAATTCTTACACCAGTTAAACCTTGTAAGGCTTCAAAGGCAAATTCGCATGTGGTGGTTTGGATAACCACAATTATTGACAACGTCGAGGAATTGAAAAATTTGGTTCTGCTTCAACAGCTGCGATGTTTTTAGTTGTGTGCGCGTTGGTGCTCGCACATTTTGTATCGAGCCTGTCGACTTAAATTTAACGACCTAATTGTTAACAGCGGTCGCAGACGCTTATGCTGTCCGAAAATATCATGAATTTTAGGAAATATAACTTTAACAGAACAACCATTTTCATCGTGGATTTTAGTGCGATTATTTGCGATTATTTAATGCGATTCATTGTAATAATTGCCAATACATATATTACGAATACGTCAATAAAACTAAATGTCACAACTACCATGTTGTAGGTGTTGCCCGATACTACGTTTATTAATGTACAGAAACAAAGAAAATAAAAAAAAAACTAAAAATACAGATCTCCATTATAAATAAAAAATTGTGCACCTGTAGGCTAGTTGGTAGTGTACTAGCTTATAAGACTAGGGATTGTGGGTTCGATTTCCAACAAAGACCTTGGTTTTTTTCACTACAATAAAAATTGACTGTCGGTGGGGCTGCTCAGTGATGAAGGCATGGTCACTGGTCACTTTGCTGTCTTATACGACAGTTAATTTCCGTAACTATCCTTCTACTTTCACCACCTGTCTCATCTCTTTTCTATCCCTTTCCTAAAGAATGTAGCACGGTATTTGACTAAAAAGGCATTGTTGCGTGCTCTTATAAAAAAAATAAAATATGATAATTTTTTTAATGTTACTGTTGCTATGAGCAGAGATGATTATAATTCGAGAATAAATGACATTCTTGACGATTCTGCTAAATACTCAATATTGAATAAGGATCCGACTACTAAATTGCAGAAAACAAACAATGTTTTAGTTGATGAACTTTTGAAAAAAGATATCATTTCAGTAATTGAGAGAAATAGACTTAAGACTAATGTATCAAATTCTCCAAAGCTACCTAAAATCCATAAACAGAATTTTTCTTTAAGGCCTATTTGCTCTTGCATTAATTCCCCGGCCTACGGACTGTGCAAGTATAAAACGAATATTCTTAAGGTAATAACAGGACAATCAATATATAATATTAGAAATTCATTGGAATTTAAGGATAAAACCAAGAGAATAAATATACAAGATAATGATAGATTGTTTTCATTTGATGTAGTTTCACTTTTTCCAAGTATTCCTGTAGGTTTAGCTTTGAGAATTATAGAGGAAAAATGGCAGATAATAGAACAAAATACGAATAGTGAGAAGAAATTATTTTTACGTATTCTTAAGTTTTGCATTGAAGACAATAGGTATTTTCAATTTGATAATAGGATAGGATATATCAACAGAAGGAGGGTCTCCCTATGGGCTCTCCAGCATCTCCAATTTTAGCTGATATTGTGATGGAGGAATTAGTAAATTCATGTATTAGTAAAATGCATATTAAACCTAAGATAATCACAAAATATGTGGATGATTTATTTTGTATAACTTCAGAAGATGCAGTGGATGATATTTTGTCAGAACTGAATAGTTTTCATCCGGATATTAAATTTACGATTGAAAGAGAGTTAGAATCTAGACTTCTATATTTAGATATATTGATAATAAGAAAGAGAAATAAGTTAGTATTTGATTGGTATAAGAAACCAACATTTTCAGGAAGCATTATTAATTTTTATTTAAAACATCCGAGAAAAATGATAATTAACACAGCGAAAAATATGATAGACAGAATATTGACTATAAGTGATAGAGAATTTCATTTGAAGAACAAAGATACAATAAGAGATATACTTAATGATGATTTTCCAGTAGAATTAACTAACAAATTAATTAGACAATATGGTAGTTATAGGCATAATTTAGGAAATACTACGGCAGAACCAAGAAATTAAAAATCATTAACTTATGTTCCTGGAATATCAGAAAGATTAAAAAAGTCTAAAATATATGACACAGATAGATATATAGTTGCACACAAAACATATAACACATTAAATAAATTATTTAGCAGTATGAAGGATAAAATAGGGAAAATGGAAATATCTGATGTAGTATATAGGATACCATGTGGAGGAAATGACCAGGTGAACTGTGACAAAGTTTATATTGGGACAACAAAAAATAAACTTAAAACGAGATTGGCTGGTCACAGGTGTGACCAAAAATATAGGAATATTTCAACACAGAAGACATCCTTATCTTCACATTGTAAGAAATATAATCATTTTCCAAAGTTTGATGAAACATCGGTATTAGATATAGAAAAAAACTACAAGAGACGTTATATGTTAGAAATGTTAGAAATTGTTAATGTACCAAATGTAAGGAGAATAAATTTCAAAACAGACACAGACAATTTAGCGCAGAATTATAGGTACTTAAAACAAAAGACACATAATTTGTTATAATTATTTGCTAAGAAAAAATTTGTTATTTAATTTCCGTTTCCTTGTTTTTGTATGTTAAATATTTGAAATTTTAATTTTGTATGTTTGTATGTATGAAGAAAATTATTTTATATGTTTTGTAAAATGTTTTCAAAAAATGTTTTCTTTTCAAATTGTTATAATTTTTTGTTTTTGTAAAATATAAAAAATAATTTCCTGAAGAAGCTTTCCACAGGAAAGCGAAATATCGAAAAAAATATATATTGTTAATTAAAAAAGACCGTTGAAAAGAATAACAGATATTTATTCAAAAATAAAATATAAAAAAATTAAATGTCACACTCTTTTTGCACGAACAAAATTATTCACACATTTTAAGATTTGTTATTAAAATGATTAACGTTCCAATAGCTAGTGGATAAACCTTTTCTTTTCGTTAATTCATTTATCTTTTTTCCCATTCCTGTTGAAGAATTTGTTTCAGCCGAGATCATCCCAAAAGTTTTCGATGGAGTTCATGTTAGGTGACCGTGGTGGAGCCGGAAGTATAATATATGCATCACAGTATGCTTAAGATGATTATCCTGCTGGGAAATATTTTGCTTTTGAGTTCACAGCTACGCTTCCTCCATACTCTCTCCCATCCATCGGATTGGAAAATATTGAATTTGCTTTCAGTGGGCTTATTATAATTATAATTCAATTCCCTTGCCAAGTAAATCAAAAAGTCCTTTTTTTAATTTCTGGGTAAAATGTTATTTTTGTTTTATTAAATACACTCGTAATATACAAGAAATAAAATTTTTATTAAGTACGTTTTACTTTTACATAAATATAATAAAAAGCAAAATTTATTAAATACTACAAACTTTCGTTCTTTTTTTTCAAAACAGAAAGTTATACAAAAGAAAAACACATCTTTTGTATTAAGGCCACAAAATAGTCACGCTTGCGAAATTGTCCCGCTTAGTTTTTATTTTTAAATCTACATTTAAATAACAGCGCAATAATTTTAAAGTCAGCTTAATTAAAATTAAAAATAATTACAAAAATATCTTATACAATTTTATGTTACCTAAAATATGACTACAATTTTGATTTCTGAATGTGGTGTTGTAAAAGAAAAGCAATAATTGTATGATTATCGATATCACCTTTCACTTTAATTTAAAAAAAGTCGTTTCATATCATTGAAAAAGTTTCGATTGAAACTATAAAAATGCTTTTTCGAGATTGGCACAAAAAGCAGATTTTGAAGAAACGATTCCTTTTGAATTACAATTAATTTAAGAAAAGACAACTAGTATCAGGTAAAAATAATAATAACAGATATCCTCAAAGCATTTCAACGAATGGTTATCTTCTTTTTAATGCATTAAGAAAATGCATTAATGTAACCCTAATCGACAATCAAATATAATATTTGCGGTCTTAAAATGAATCTTTGTATTTGGCTCTGTAGGCCTCAATTTACTAAGAGCAACTATAATGTGATCGCGCTATGACTGTAAATAAACAATGGTCAAATTTTAAAGATATAATCAAAATGCAAGATTTTAAACTTCAAGAAATTGAAATGATTGAAATTTAAACAAAATTGTTAGCCTTTTTAATTACAACAAACATATCATATGTTCATAATAATATACGGAATTCTTTAAAAAAAATGGCTTAGCTATTGCCTGTAATTGAGATTTTCCCACAGTTACAATTATTTAAACCTATAAACATAAAAATATTCACACATTCATAATTCAAGCTCTTGCTCTCAACTCTCAAGCTCATTTCTAAATTATTTTTTAAACTTAAAATTAAATAATAATGAATGAATAAAAGTAATTACTGCGGTGAATGAACAACAATATTAACAAACTTATAATTAATAATAAAAAAAAAAAAAGAAAAAAAAATAATTTCACCTATTAAAATACCATACATACTTATGTGAACGATATGAGTATGAAGAAATATATAAAGCAGCCTAAAATCTAGTTGAATAGCGTCAGGATAAAAATTAAAACAATTCTATCATTTTTTGTAATCAGTGTAAAATAAAGATAAATATATACTTGTATAAATATGTGTGTACGTAAAAAGGCACTTTTCGGTTAACAGTTAGTTATACATAACAATAAATAATACATATTCAAAAATATTTATCATACAACATTTAAATGCTTAAAATTAGTTTTTATTATAATTATTAAGCTTAATGTTATTGCAGTTGCAAGGCAAATGGTGTAAAATAAAAAATATGTAAATATTTAGCAAGCAAAGTCTTATTATTCAATCGACTTGGACAATAATTTCTTTTGAATGCATTAGAAAACATGGTAATAGTCAGTTTTTAATTGCTTAGAATTTTATTTTGTACAAACAGCGTAAAGCAATCGACTTTTAATTTAATTTGTGTTGCTGTCCAAAAGCCGATAATTCTTTTTGCGTCACATAGCCCGATATAGGTGGCAAGTTTGTGTTCAGAACTCGGCTGCCACCAACATTATCGGGACTTGTAAATGTTTGTGATATTGTAGACTCTGTAGGTTTCATAGATTTTCCTAAAGCTTCTAGTGAAGTATATCCATCTGAGGATGGTATAAGTGTCTATAAAATAAGATAAGAAAATTAAGATTAATGTTTTTTGTAAGAGTACATGAATTTTTACAAGACTATTTAACTCCAGTTATATATAAAGAGAACATTTTGCTTATGACTTTATCTGCATTGACTTTTCTATATAAAATATTATTATTGTGAGTTATAATATTAAAATATTATAAATATTATAACACAATTCTCTTCTTCAGAAAAAAGTTCTGTTATTCGAAAAATAAAGAAAGTTGGTTGGTTGGTTTGAGTTCTAAATTAAAAAAATGACAACAACAAAATATTTCATAACTACGGTCTCGTTACGGTTCTAATATATGCATGTATGAATAAAAAAGGTCACTTAGTTACTTTAAGTTGGAAAAATTGTACAACCCTAAATGATCTTAGCCGACCCTCATTTGGCCTATTAGGATTTTTCTGCACATGTAAGGCCATAAACAAAATAAACAAGAAAAGTTTGGCAATTTTTACAGAAAGTTGTTGTTAACAGAAACTATATTAAGCCATTGCCGCAATAAACTTGATAACTCGCATGTTGGAAGTTCAAAATAAAAATTGTTTTTTTTACGAATAGACCGAATTTTATTTATGTAAACTTAGCACCTTACACCTACCAAAAACAATTTTCTGGTTATTTCGGCCTACTTTAAGTGAATTTACTTAGAGTAGGTAGAATAGGTGATAAAATTGAACTGAAGGATTAAAAAAATTATTTAAGTACCTTTTGCAGTAATTGCGGCGCTACATATCCCAATCCGTTTATTGAGAAACCCGCAACATCGTTGTTGCAAGCTTGTGTTGCATGCGTTGTTTGTGGAGGCATTTTCTCTGCTCGCCAATTAAAAAGATTGTTGGGCTTAATGTAGCCACTGTCGGACGGCAATAGCTGTGATGTTATTTGTTTTATATAACCATTATCTGTTGGAATAAAAGCTGCAGGCAATTTTGTAGACAACGTTGGTGGTACATTATTTTTAGTGTGACCCAATGAGGACATTTCGGAAAAACTTGGTTGCACATAGCCATTATTCTCCAATTGTGTGGTAGACTTATTGCTGTTTGGTTTCAATAATTCCATCACCATATAAGCATCGTCGACAAGTGGAGTATGATCAATAACACAACTATCGTCGCTAACAGTGTCAGTGGCAGCAAGTGTTTCTTGAGCACAGTATTCTGTAGAGTGATTTGATCCAATATAACCACTACTTTTACCCAAAGAACCAGATACAATGCCATTGTCTCCGCTCTGATTATGGTCCCCACTATTAAAGGCATACCCAGAATCGTGGCTTATTGAGGAGAGTAATCGACGGCTTTCATTATTGTAAAATGAATCCTTGCTGCGACGGAAATCATTACTCCCATCACCGTTATCTTTTATTGGATAAGCCATTGCCTCTAGACCGGGTGGAAGAGCGCAAGATATGTTTGCCATTTTCTGATATTTGTTACGTGCTACGTAAAAGGCCGCCATAACTCCCAATGATGAAACTACAATCAATAAGGCTAACATCGTAATGCGACTTAATTTAGGGTCAGAGCAATTAGTAACTGGCCCTTTTTCCCATACGGATTTATATTGGACATATTTTTGTGTATCTTGATATTTACGAATGGTATTTAACTGCTGTTCAACACTTAAAGCCTTACCTAAGCATTTCAAGTCATTATTTTCGTCAATATGCTCGCTAATATCATGATTTGTTAAGTTTTTTGTGGCAAATATATAGTGATCAATTTCTGTATCCTTCCGCACAACATTAACTGCACGTACTTCTTTCGTAAAACGATAATCGGCATCAATGCATATGGGCAAATGAAATTCACACTCATTTGTATCGACTACACTAGATATACATTGCCTTTGTATTTGATCTTTATACCATAAAGTTATTGCAACTTCATAAAACTCAACACGGCCAGATGGCACTTCCGGCCTAGACCACTGCAAAATATTCTGGGCATTATCCCTTGTTTTGACGTTGCGTGGATTAGATGGGACTGTAAATGAAAAATAAATATTTTATAATTAAATTAAAATCAACATAACCAAAGTTCACAATGCTGAATGGAACTTACTTCCAACAAGTGTTTCGATTGTTATATCGTTACTGTGTTCAGATGGTGCTGTGGTGTAAGCAATTATATAGATTTTGTAAATTGTATAACTGCTTAGATTTTCCAGTTTATACTCCATGTCCTTTGGCTTGCATTTATTCTGATCCGTTTGACAATTTATGGTATGATGTTCATTATTATATCTAAATAAAATTGATAACACTTCGTATAAATATCTTATTTTTTAAACTGTATTTTATTTGTATTTAATTTTATTGAATTATACTTAAGTTCGCTATTAGTTGTTATCAATTATACGAAAGTCAATTACATTCTGCTGGTATCTAACTATTTATCTTCTCTTTACAATAAACCACAACTAATTAATTTATTCATGGGTTCTTGATTTTCTTATTACAAAAAATTAAAAGTTCTCATATAATTTACTAACAAAAAAAAAAATGATAAAAAAAGCTTGGGGGGAAAAATTATAACAATAACGAAAAAGGAAAAAAAGTGTAAATGAGCTCTTAGCAGCCTGGCATTAGACGACTTTATAGACTACGCAAACAGCTTTCGTAAACTTCTCCAACCAAAACCAACATACTAAGTATCAAATATATTTGAAAATTTAGTCTAATTGTAAAAAACTACGCATTTCATCATTATTGCACGCAATTCCTACCCTAACTGAATCTATCAGCTAATTAAGCGACGGTAATCTTCTGATGCTTGCTCGTAACCAAATATTTGCCGACAATCAATTTAAGATCCAAAATATTAGCAGGCATGTTAATGCAAAAGAAAACAGTAAATTATATTTTAATAACGAAATATAACCAGTATATGTTTGTTACTTTAAAACTTTTATAATTTACCAAAAATTATCGATGTAGCATAGCATAAGGTTAAAGTCCTATGGAATGTCAAAAATAATGACTAATAGGACGCACAAAGCTTGCTTCCTTCACAACAAATTAAAAATTACTCGTAAATAACAAAACAATAGGATTTGTCAACTTTATATTATCAGAAAAAACTGTTTTGTCGGGAATCATCTAACTGCTCGCTATGGACAAAGCTTGTCCCTCTTCGACATTAATAAAATTTAATCAGAAAAAACAAGCAAGCAGGCAAATTATCTGCTAGCATTCAGTGACCCATTGCAAAATCTCATGCTAAAACTTTAACTAAATAGGAAAAACAAAAAAAAAACAAAATAAAATAACCAAAACAATAAAAATCAAAATTAAAAAAGAAGAACAGAATCCATGGGATTTAAGAAATAAGTAAAGATCAAGATTAATCCAGCTTTAATATGTACCCAAAAAGCACCCTGCAAAGAAAATTTCAACCCATGAACATCCAAAGGATATTGTACCTATTTCCACAATTTGCTTTTAATACCACCTAGGAACAAGGTATAGATGTACTAGTAGAAAAGAATATCCTCCATCAATATCAATATCTAAGCATCAATTTTACCGTAATTTCAATTTAAAACAGGAGGTCACAAATATTCAAATCTATAACAATTCTGAAGCTTGCAATTACTTATTGCGCTGCTGTCGAAATTATGGGTAAATCCTCTTTACAGCTTTTGCATTTGCCTTAATATTCGCTCTGGAAATAGCAGTGCACAAATCAATTACCGATAGTTTATGTCATAAAATCAGTATGCAATCCAGCTTCTAAAAAATAGACTCAAAATAATCGAATTGGTGTCCCAGAACTCGTCAATATAAAATGTAAATCATTTTATTAAATACTGTGGTAAGGAAAATCAATGTGGAAATGACTGTGAGGAAAAGCTCCTTTATTTATGGTAAGCCAACCGAAAAAATAAACCTTTAAATGATTCAATTACTAACGTCCTGATTACAAGGAACAACAAGTATATTGCAACAAACAGCAATATACTTAACACAGAACAAACTCTATCTTTTTCTTAATTTGGCACTCACTATCAATGATTTCTTAATAAAATGTTCACACAGAAAATCAGATCTGCCATTGTTGGAACTGACAGCCAAATATAACATAAATTTATGAATTTATAAGCCACATTAAAATTATTAAGTTTAGTTTGCTACGTAAATGTTGTCGTTACACGTCAAAGCTTTATTAGTGTATTATATACTTACGTGTATTATATACTTACGCTATTCTATATTTTCGTAATAAACCATTGTGATATTCGGGTTGAGACCAAGTTAAAACAACTGAATTACTTGTAACATTAAACGGTCTTAAATTGTATGGTCTTGAAGGAGCTAAACAATGATAACGGAAATCATTTAATTTTTATAACGAAAAAGCTATGAATATATAAAACCTACCATCTTCGTGAGTGTTTATGATCTGGGCATCACTGTAGTTACCTGATGCCAGTTTTGAGAACATATTCATTTGAATTTTATAAGATGAGTAGGGTTTTAAGTTTTTAATAGAATATTTTTTTGCTGTATTTGGAATTGTAATCTTTGTAGATTCCTCAAGACAAACTATTGGTGAGTATTCTAATTTATCCACTTGATTTGATGTTGAGTGTTTAATTTGACAGTAGATTAAATTATAGCCCTCTACAAGTGACGAACATACACGATCGGTACTCCATTGTATATTAATCGAACGATTTCCTATATCGATTACTTCAGGCTCTAGCTTGACCAATTCACTATTCACATCTGCCGAACACATTGTCCAATGCATTCCAATATTAAAATCTCGATAATTGGCTGATACAGCCAAATTCAAATTTTGGTCTTGTTTTTGTGGGGCGGTATAAAACAATGTTGACTCTTTATCGACATGTTGAAACCTAATTGTGTCCTACATAGAGTGTAAATAAAACGTTATTGTTAAATATACATATCTGGAGTTTACAATGCATTTAAAAAACCTACGTCACACTCAGTTGCGATGGCATGTTTTGATTGACACCAAAACACCGTATAATCAACTAAATTTTTTTGATTGTGTGGCGGGCTCCAAGAGAGCGTAGAAGTACGATTGGTAGCGTGATAAACATTTCGAATCCATTGTGGAGAAAAAGAACGTTCATTGTGCTTTATCCAGGCGGGTATAAAAATTGTACTATTATTAGGGGATTCACCCTCGACATTAACACTTTTAATCACAAAAGTATAGTTATGACGCCTATGCCAGGGAAACGTTGCTGAAGTGCGATCAATATTTAAAGGCTTCAAGGAACTATAAATAAAAAAAATATTTAAAGTCATATATTCTTTTTGCATAATCAGTTAGACTTACGAAGCAACGCCGTCGCGGTATACTGCTTTAATAATATATTTGAAATCTGGACCATTCTCCTTATAGTTCGGTAATTGGCGCCAATAAAGCCGAACTTTTGTTTCGCTAGAATCTATATAAAAGCTGCCAACATCTGTTATAGGTGCAGTGTCCGGTCGACAGGCTAGTGTCTGAAATTTTTGTATATACGGCTCACTCCAATAACTGTCATCATTTCTAGCCAATTTCTTAACACGTAAGCGTACACTGATTTCGTACCAAAAGTGTGCAAATGGCAAATTACGCACCACTATTTTGTACTCAGACCGATTATTTCTTATTTCATAATTTGATAGATGTACCCAATGTGATCCTTTGGGCTTTAAACGTATCTCGTATTCTAAACCTTTTGCGGCATAAAAGCTATATTTCGGATTATTCCATTTTATTACAACCGTATTATTTGTGATTTTTTCAAAGATATATTCTGGTCTGGGTGGAATAACTAAAATTATATTAAAAAATAGCTTTTATTGAAAATGAATACCCAAAATATTTTTGTTTTCTAATCGTTAATTGTAACATCTTTGGAGGAATCACAATCAATTCTTTTAAGCGTTTATATTTTTGGTGAGGTTGCATTAGTTTTACCATTTCCCTTAGAATGCTGCCTTATAAGATTATAGAGTGTGGCAGAAAATAAACTGAAGAATGAAACTATCAGCGTACTTTAATCCGGATTCTGTCCTATTACCTATTTCAAGAAGTAAATTTAACATTCATAGCGAATGTTGGAAACGCTAGGCATAGTAAGGATTTCCCAGGGACTGAGATTTCGTTTTCCCAAAGGACAGAGATTTCATTTAATCGAATGTGCTCTTCATACATCGACAGTGACAGAATAATTTACACAAAGCTTATTACACATACAAACGGTATGAATTAATAAAATTTGTTTTCCCTGTTCCGTGATCCACGTACGTATCCGTCAGAAATTGAACAGCTTTAATTGACAAGTGAGAAAAGAACCCAGAAATCTATAATCCTTTATTTCGATTATAATACAATTCTATGAAGAAGCGCAAACAGTGAAACACATCCATAAAGTTATAAACTATTAGAATATTTCCAAAATAATAGACTCTTATGTTGACTTGTTCATTATTTCATTTTAAAAAATGGTTGAAAATCAAGGTAAAAGGCTAGTAAATCCCTTTTACATTAGAGAAAAAAAATTTCAGTAAAACTTGCAAAATTTTCTTATTCCCATTTGATTAAAATTGTTCTATTGTACTTGATTATAATTGTTACTCAATTTGCGGAAGGCAATTCGGAAAAAAATTTACATTCCAATGACTATAGCACTCGAAATCTCTTTAAACAAATTTGGACAGAACAAAAAAAAAACGCGTAGCCGAATTGGCAATGATTATCTTTATCGTCAGATCCGTAATAATGTGCACTGAAGGGTGTTTAAGAAACAATTTTAGTCCAAATAAAGAACGAAATAGACCTAGAGATCAAATAGTTTCGAGGTATCTTGTGGTGTGTGGGTGTAAGCAGTGATTAAAATTTCACAGGTGGTATGACTACATCTGCTTCATCAGCCTGATAACAGCCCACATAGTCTTTAAACTATGTACGATGTCTAAGAAACCATTAAAGGGCATCGCAACTGCGAATACGTTCCTGCCACAACTATTTAATAGCATTAACTATCAAAACAGAAAGGCAAACTTCATAATAACTTCAAGTGAGTTTTTCTTCTACGTGTTCTTAACCGCTCCACTTATAAAATCAGGTAAAATACGTGGACTGAGGTGCTAACCAATTCCTATAGGATTTATTAGTTTACTTCGATATTCAAAAAATTGTCTTTGTGCTTTTTTTACACAAAGACAATTGAAATCATTATCTACAAATTATTCGGAGCGATTGTTGTGTTTTAAATATCGGCAAATTTTAATCCAATTTATCAAATACTCCTCAACTAGCTTCAGCAACAAGCTAGAATATATACACTGATATAACTTCGTATTTTCTGCAAAGAAACACTAATTTTTAATCGCACAAACTTGATACGGTATGTGTAAATGGCCCCCTTTATAGCCCAACGGAATGGAAAACATATTTAGGAACATGCGATATCGATTTGGAAAATTCTTAGTGTCGCAAAATTAACGTGTGGAATAGCCACCTTCCGGACGCATGTTGATCTGAAAACTCCGCCGACTTGATGCGATTGAAGTCCGTAAAGGCCAGAAAGTGAAAGATACGAACTTTCGAATAGTGACCACTGCGGGAACTCGATTTTAGTATCGGTAATTGTTGATGTTGATATCCTTGGCGAATATCATTGTGACTGTGGTTTAGTCTTCAAGAGCAAAAAGAGCACTTGGGTGCTGCTATAATAACGCAACAGAAAACCCCAAATCAATAGTAACGGAAAGGGACAAAGTCCTGCCAACTGTAATGGCAAGAAGTTGCTTCCTTTAGACAGTCGCTATACACCCTAAATATGTTGGTAGTTGCCTTAATTTCACTGGTAGAGAAGCACATGGTTGAGCCATAGTGGCAATTACGCACGTGAGCACACCTATGCCAGCACTTATTGACACACCTTTAAGGCAACTTAAAGAGCAATACCGTAAATGCATAAGACATCGCCGGACTCCACTTGACATGCTTAACATACCGTCTTTTGTTATAACGTCAGAATATATCATGTAACAGGCAAGTTGAAACTAATTTACGTGAAAACTATATACACATACTTATAAATATATACTTACCGCTTTCATAGTGATTTATCCAAAAGCTTTGAATGTTTGCTCCTACTTCATTTTGTCCTTTCAAAGTGAAATTGTAAAATTCATAGTTTGGACGATAGTTATTTTTATCCATGGTCAAGTTGCAGATGCCTTGATTTTGTTGAATCTCCAGATGACATAATTGAATGTAATTCTGTGAATAAATTGTACTGTAAAGACGTTTGCCGTTCTTGTCCCTTATAAATGTACGAAACTACTTTGCATTTTTTTTTTGTTTTTGTATAAAAAGTGTGAGCGAGCAATTAAGTAAGTGGAAGTGCAAGTGCAAGTATTTAAATTTATTTAAATAGAAACAAAAGTTGTTTTTAAACAAGGGCTCATGTTAGTGTTTAATGAGGTAAGGTTAAGGTTTTTTTTATTAATTTTAATATTAAATTTAAATTAAATGCAGAGCATATTAATTGCGTTTTCCATTGTTTTTAATATTAAATTAGTTTTATGCGCCGAGTCAACATGTTGGTTGGTTAGTTGCAAAGAATGTTTGTAGAAGGCCGTTCGATAGATTATTGTTAATTTGAAATTGTTAGAAAATTACAATAGTTGTTATGTAAATAGGATATTTCATAAGAGTAAAACATGCACAAAAGTCCCAAAAAATATGTAAAAAAAAGAAAAGATAATTTATTAGTTAACGCATAACAAGTTTAAAATAAGAAAAACTAACATTAATTATTAAGTAAATACGTGCTTATGTAGATAATATAAAAACTGTCGACTGTAATAACCTAAATCTAGACGTAGATGGTTCCAGAAATAACCATTCTGATAACGACACTTAAAAAATTTATTGCTAAAGTTTAACTAATAAAATATTGTTATATTTTTATCAAAGTCCTAATAACGTTTAATAACATGAGCTATACTCGCGTTAAAAGTTTAAAACACCTTTGCCAAATCATAGTAAATAAAAAGAAACATTTTCTTACGTAAATTCAGCCAGTTATCAGTTATCTCTTGATAAATATAGTGGGACAGTTGTTAAGGGATTATGTTTAAAATGGAATCATTGAATGTATGTGATTTATTGACAGTAGCTAGTTCACAAACTAATATCGGGTTTTTCAACAAGAAGTTTGTTTTTCAAAACTGTTGTGGCAACACCGACAACATGATAGTTTTGACATTTAGTTTTTTGACGTATTCGTAGTAAATGCATTGGCAATTGTTACAACGAATTCACTAATCCACTATGAAAATTGAGGTTCTGTTAAAGTAACATTTCGTAAAATCCGTGATATTTATATTTTCAATCGTCCTTATGACACCGCTTTTAAGATTTTGGTCGTTAAATTTGAGTCGACAAAATGTGCGAACACCAACACGCAACCGTGAGCCATAGTGTTGAAGCAGATCCAAATTTGTCAATTCCTCGACCTTGTCAACAATTGGGGTTCTCCAATGGCGAATTTTGCTTAAAGATTTTTACTTTGAAGCCTTACACGGTTCAACTGGTGCAGGAATTGAAACCGACCGCCCATTTACATCGCCGTAGATTCGCTCAATTCATTCAGGAATAACCGGCTGGTTTTTCCTAAAAAAATAATTTTTTCAGACGAAGCCAATTTTCACTTGTCAGGGTATAAACAAGCAAAATTACCGCACTTGGACTTCTAAAAATTCTATAGCGATTTTCTTCGAAGATGAGGCCGGAAATGCGGTAACTGTCAATAGATCACGCTATCGCGAGATGCTACCAACTCAAGTTTGGCCTATTATTGACGACTTGGTCATCACTGACATGTGATTTCAACAGGACGGTGCCACATGTCACACAACCAGTAAAACGATCAATTTATTGCAAACTAAATTTCCCGATCGCATAATTTCAGGACAAAGTGGCCACTCAGATCGTATGATTTAAAACCACTGGATTATTTTTTGTGAGGTTATGTTAAGGGCAGAGTCTATGCGGAGCCAATTGTATCGATTTCAGACTTAAAACTCAAAACTCATTTTGTCAAAAAATTTTATTAAAAACTTATATGAAAGAATCGACATCTGTCAGCGTGCTCGTGGTGGTCGTTTGCCAGATATCATTTTTCATTCATAGCTGCGGAACTTTTCTCTTCTCGCAATACAATAACAATTTGAATCATCTTAATCTAAATTTTTTGTTTTATATTGTTTTAGAAAACAAACTTCTTGTTGAAAAACCTTTATTTCAATCCACTGATTGAAAATAAAATTGTCTCTTAATTTTCGACACTTCATATACTAGTAGAGTTAAGGTCTTTGTTGTTTCCTTTTCTCCGATTATTTAGTTTTTAATACAATTTCTAATTTTCCAATTTTTCCTAATTTTAAATATTAAATTTCTATTATATTATGCAAATTTAAATACAAACAATATTAGGTATAAAGTAAGCAAGAAAATTTATTTTTGTTTGGTCGGGTAATACATATTCCGTTTTAGAGGGGTACCTATTTTGACAATAAGCTTTTTATAGCAATGTACGTGGCCCGGTCACTTAAAATTATCTCTAAAATTTAATCGATAATTTTCTGGTCGTCTGTAAAGAGATTCGTCGTTGTACTCTATATGTGATTATTAGCCACAGAAATTTGAATAAAAAAAACCTTTAAAAAGTAAGTAGATAAAATAAATTCAAATATTTCTACACAATTTACAAAATATTTTTTTGAAAACTATAAGGAAATGCATTAAACAACATTTTTCGAGGCCACAGAAATGGAAATATGAACTTTAAGAAAAAAAAAATAATTTCCTTCGACTGTGCTTAAAATATTAAAAAATTAAATACAAAATAAATAATTATTTATGCATATTATATGAACATGTTATACTTGTAAGTAAACAGCTTCATAGTATATATAGTATACTCTTATATCGTGAGCTGAAAAAATACAAAATAAAACAACTTGTTTTTTTGTTTTCCTTTTCCTTCACTCTAAAAAATAGACTCTAGAATTTAATATTCTTTAAATTAAATCTGAAATTACTTAATTACGTTAGGATTAAATATTCTGCATAAGAATAATGTTATTTTAGCTCATGTCATGACGAATAAAAATAGATTATACTTTCTATTTTGGAAATTCGAAATTTAGAAAAAAAAATATTACAGCACAATGATACAATATACTACAGGCATTGTGTTATTTAATCCTGTAAAAAGGTCTTTTGTAGATTTATGTCCTAAAAAAATAAATTAGATTTGTTTCTTTAGTTTTACCAATCTCTTCACAAGTGCTCCTCTTATGTCAAATATTATTTTTATTAATTGTTAACAATTGTAGTTATTTAGCTCGACAAATGTGTCAACCAGCTCGTGGGTTGTCAATACTACTATTTAGAAGAAATTAAACGTTTTTTACCTTCAAGTATGCAAAATTGTTTGAAGTTGATTACAAATCGACTCCGAAATAAGTACATCTAAGATTATTTGGCAACTGCACGAAAATTGTTGTCATGCACATTTCGATCTTTATAAACAACTAGAAAATGTTCAACCATAAATACCTAACAAATTCTGGTAAAATTTTTTAATCATATATTAACATAGGAGTATCTGCGCTTACAAATAATAACAACTAAAGCCGACTTCGATAAGTGTTTAACAGTATTTTTTCTTAAATTTAAGAGTATTGCCTTAAATTAGATAATATTTTCTTTAGCTGTTTATATTATAAAGTATAAAATACCTTATTTTTAATTGTTTTTGGCCTAAGTCGACTTAAGCTTTATTCCTTATGAAACATTTTTTCACAAGTTTTTTTTAGTCTCACACTGTAATTATAAGATCTTAAATCTTGCTCAACTGCATTATCAAGAGATAAAATAGAAGGGAAGGAACAAAACTTCAGGCGGTATAATACAAATTATTTTCTATACAAAAGTTAGACGAGGCTATAGTCAAATATTTTTGATAAAGAAAAGACAATAAATACGAAAATTAAAAAGAAACAAATTTACATAATTTGTTTGGGGTGAGGTAAAAAAAATGTCAAATACTAAATTTATTTCACAATATTCAAACGCACGTTAAAATTTACAAGAAAAGAACTAGTAAGGAGATAAATAATTTTTTAATTATTTTACTTTTTTAGAAAAACTATTTACGATTCCACATAAAAATATATTTCGTTTCATACATTTTTGTTAAATTTTATGACAGTATTTTTTTCATTGTTTATTTTAGCTAGCGATACTCCATCTGTACCTTATACTCATTTGAATTAATTAATCCCACACAGAAAAAAGAAAATAAGAAAACAATTTCAAAAGCACACACATTGTTCATTCCAAATAGTTTATTTAACAAATGCTACAAAAAGTTATTGTGTGTAAATATTTAAAGTGCAAAAAGAATACAAAGATAAAGTGTGAGAGGAAATGAGAAAATATTATAGTGGGTCACTACTTTGCAAATTTGAAAGTGTATGTGTGTTCGCTAAATATTTGTTTAAAATTTTGTATTAATTGTTGCAAAAATTATTAGTTGGAAAACAAAATATTATTTGAAAATTTTACGGTTAGCTAAAAAATACAAAATTGATAAAGGAACAAACTACTAAACTAATTGTAAGTAATAACGTTACATAATACTAAAAGTACTAGATTTTACTGTATAGAAAAATGTTCTTTTAAAATCCGGATGCATTATACTTTCACTCACTCAACCAACTTATATTTTAATGATTCTATTTCTCCGTATTAAGCTTCGAATGAATTACATGTATGCGTCAAAAAACAAATGCATCTATAATTGATTTTGCAATAGGTGATCTTTCTTTATCCCCTATCATTTCATTTCCATTCCATTGGGACCATTTGAGCAGAAAGCACCTACCCACAAGTCGTATCGTCAAAGTATTTTTATCCTTTCAATTACCTTTTGCTTTCATCGATAAAGCAAGGAAGCAAGCTAATGTAACACTTTCCGTCTTCTACAAAAATCAAAACTTACATCTATTCATAGACCGTATGTTACCAAAAAAAAAATTACAAAATATAAAAATTAAGATGTACAATACTCGAATCTTTTATATAAAAATATGTTTTTAAACATTATGAATTTGAATTTACAAAATTTTTCAGTACTTAATACACGATAACTTAGATATGTTTATTTCCAAATAAAATCTGCTGCAATTAGATCTCACATGTCATCCGTAGAAAATTGTCCTGATCTGGCAACTATGTATACTACAAATATTACACGTATTACAACAAAATTATTTCCGCTTTAAATCGTGTTACACACGATGTAAATGAGAAGTGAACGCGCCGCATTAATTAGTACAATCTTTGAATATAAAAGTTATTAGAAGTTGAATGCATCCAGATTTTAAACGAACAAATTTTTATTTGAAAACAAATACAATAAATTCTAGATGTAAGAGTGTTTTAAAAAGGCGTAAAAGTATGCATACGCAAACTTACCGGTGATTGTGCCGTATAGCTTAAATTATATTGTGTTAGTAATACATTGTAGGGCTTGGTAAAATTGCACACCATATATGTATAATCGTAGCCACGACACTTGAAGTCCATTATATCTAGGGGTGCGGTACCTAAAAGTCAGAACATAATCATTAAAAGAATGTTAAATCTACCATTAAAGTCCATATTAGTAAACTACATATTGTACTGTTTTACAGTTTTTATTATTATTATTTTAATTTTTTTTAATTTTTTTAATTTAATTTCAAATTACAAATTTTAAAGCTAAAATTAACAGAAGATTTAGTCAATCTATTGTTTTTATTTTTTTTTTATACAAATATAGATGGATAAGTGTGTTTAACATTTAGACTTAATTGTTTTTAGTTGTAGCAAATTACAATAGATAAGAATAAACAATTAACTCACCAACTGAGACATGTGTTATGCCAATGCCCTTCGTTCCAACTTTACAGATATAATACCGATCCTGCTCTGTGGCATTTCGCAACATCAAAACAATAGATGTGTTATTTAAAATCTGTAATTATGATTTAATTTTTTATTATCATATAGAATGCTTAAATGTTAGACTGCAATTTTCTTAATCGTTTAAGCAAAGTTTGAAAGTATTCGTATTTTTATTTCAAATGAAAAAATAAAAGGTTGTAATAGCCGCGCATTGAAATTTTTTTAATTTTGCTCTTTCGTTAAAAAAAATATCGACTGTCATTATCTATGTCCGAGCGTTTAGTACCAAAAAAATAATTTTGTATACCAGAGCACATTACTTGGATGCATTTACTTAATTCTCAACTACTTTATTTCTCAACCACTTTCTTGGGCTGGAATTTATTGGACCCTACTTCACTACATGTCCCTGACCTGCATTACTATTAATATAATAAGCCTGCGGCTTACTACGGAAACAAAATTTTAATACGACTGGACCAAATCTAGTTCCACACTTCACCGATTACGCATATCAGCTTACTCTTGTAGCATATTAATTGATGATGGAAAACTTGTGCCAACCATAACAAAACCTGAGCCCTGCACTTATGGCGTAACAAGTGCTAGTAGTAGTGAACCTGAATACCACCATAAATCCAAAAATTGGACCTTTTTAAACTGAATACCACCACGACACTTCGTACTTTTCAAATGCTCACAATAACAAATTATTTCAGCTGGTTATCACCAAAATTTATTGTCTCACCGCCAGTTCTCAACTAAATTTTCTTATATTTACTCTTTTATCAGAAACCTACAAATTACAATTACAAATTTTTAATTTGATCATAGTCCTTTTCTGGGTTCCAATTTCGGAAAAAGAATAGATGATAATTCGAACATCAGAGATGAATATCTACATTATTTCATCGGCTAATCGTAAGAGTACAAATGCCCATATAACAAAGCCTTCGCTCCCCTAACAACGATTGGGGAGCGGTTGTTCGCTTTTTCGGCGCGGATTGGAGTGCATTAAATATTGTGTGATGCAAATGTAATATAAATCTATGCTAGTATGATGGAAAAGCCTTTAAGAAGATAGTGTATCAGCACTGCCATCATTGTGATATTTTTGTGTACCTACAAGTATATTTATTCAGTTTTTTCTGCAAAATAAAGATAACTATGGCTTTTAAAAGTTGCCAATTTTTTTTTGCACGCCAGTAATCCAAATCTAAATTACTAATAATGAATTTCACTATCACATTCTATAAGCTTCGTCTTACTTATCTTTATTTCTTAAGCTGTTTTTTACTTTTCCAATAGAAGTTTTAATGGCAACTTGATATAAGACATAATACTTGTTATATACTCCATTGAATGTTTAGTAGCGGTCCGGATAATGACGCCTTAATGGACTGCGGAGAACTGCAACTCAGACGTGACATTAAATTCATGCCTCTGCAATAAAATTTGCAAAAAGTAGTCATGACTCTCGGCTTTACCTGCCTACTTTACATTTTAGAAAACAATAGCAATATCTTAAACTGAATAGCTGAAGAGAGAACACAGCAATTTCAAATGCCATCTAACCGAGGTGAGTAAAAGAAAACAGTAAAGTTTTCGAAATTGTTTACAAGTTTGATAAAAGTGCGCCATTCATCAGATTAGATAAGAACTAGTTAAAAATGTGCGTAAAATCCATTATTTCCGTCAGATATCTCAAAAGGTCGCTAAGTCAGGGCACATTATGACATTTGTTTTTAAAGAAATTGAAACTGACACACTGACGCACAGTAGATCACTTTACGAGAAGGCGGCCAAAAGTCCCTTTTTTCATTGTCCTCAATTGTAAAATTTTAAAGTTCATTCGAAAGTAGATACTAGTGAACCTCGGGAGCTAAAATGAGAAATTTCTTAGTAAATTTTTGATTTTTAAACATCGATAACTTTTTTGTTGTCCAAGATTTTTAAACGAGGCAAACTTTGCATAATAGCGTAATTTGTTAGTTATTAGCATTAGAACACAGAATTATTTTTGATTGATTTTTGATTTTTAGAAATAATTTTTTTAGAGTTCCAAATTTTTTCTAAATTCTCTTACTTAATAGAGCATAACTTCCAAAGTTCGTTACGGAATGTAAAATCATTAGCACTGTATCATAGCCCTAAATGTCCTCTACACGTATCTCCGGCACGATCCGACCGTGAGCACAGACCAATTTTTCTGACACAAGGTCCAAAATTTTTTGCAAAATGGAATTAGAAAATGGAATGAAAATAATAAATAAAAATTTTTTTCTGTTTTGTTATTTTATAAGCATTTTATTTATTTTTCAAATCGCCTTTACGAGAGAGAGACGTTGTTTAGATGCGTATTTTAGAAAGATAACAAAAGTTTTTAGTCAATTTCAAAGTCATGCACAGTTGGTCAAAAAATTACCACAAAAGTACTTTTCTTTTTAAATTGATTTGCACTGATTGTAAAATAGTTTGTTTCTTCAAATTGTTAAATTGCTTGGGGCATATTCTTAAACTGAGTTATGATTTGGGTTTTGGTCCGTTAGGCAAAACAGTGAGAAAAAAAGCAACCAAAAAATATTTAGAAAAAGGGGCCTAATTATCGAGCAGCCAACAAAGCAAGGAGAAGGGAACACAAAAAATGGAAGCACTGCAAGAAGATTTTTTTCAGATCCAGAAACTGCAGCATCTATCACAGGAGTAGATTTGGAACTAATAAAGAGATTCAGTATTATTTTACAAGTTCTAGCATGCAGCAGAAAGATAAATGCAAAAAAATTTGGAGAGTACGCCAAAAAAACAGCTATACTTTACAACGAAAAATATTCTTGGAGATATATGCCATCCACAGTTCATAAAATTTTGTAACATGGGGAACAAATAATTCACACAATATGCTACCAATAGGAGATCTAGCTGAAGAAGCGCAAGAAAAACGAAACAAAAACTATAGACTCTTTCGTTAACATAACACAAGAAAAATTTCTAGATATTGCACTAATGAAGACTTGATTGTTATTTTATTATGCACATCAGATCCCTATATCTCCAATATCCAGCAAAAATGGAAAACTACTTCTATTGAACTAGATGTAGAAGCTAAACTGCTTCTAGAAGATAAAAATCAAGGCAATTTAGAAGAAATATTTACTAAAATCGTTTAATTAATAGTCATTTTTCCAAACACAAGAGTTATCTGTATGTATTTCATCCGTTTAAAAATTTTTTGTACATTAATCAAGTATTAAACAATTTACAATAATAGTTTACATACACGACTAGTATTTATGTTTATTTTGGACTTAAATAGCTCCTTATCTAAAATAAATTTAATCAATGAATATAATAAATATCTTTTTTCTTTTTTTAGATCTTTTTTTTATTATATATTTTTTCTTTTCAAAATTTCGCTTTCCTTTGAAGAAGCTTTTCAGGAAAAAATTTTTAAAATTAAAAAAAAAAAAAAAAAAAGGAAAGCGAAATATTGAAAAGAAAAAATATATAATAATCAATGAATATATTTTATATGTTTGCTACTTAATGAGCTAATTTTTAACTCAAATTGTTTTAAAAAACCAACCTTTGGCCTTCGTACTAAAAATTTCACGGGGGCCAAAGCTTGGCCCTATCTCTCTAAACTTAAGTTTTTAATAAGTATAAGTTCTAAAGGTGAATAAAAATATACGACTTTATGTAAAACAAAATACTTTAATTTCGTACCAAAAATCAGCTGAAACATAGAATGTATTTTTAATCCTATCACAACTACTTTTCTAACCGATCGATATTAAATTTTTATACCTTAAACGAAAGCCTATGATCTCACCTAGTAGACAAAAACTACACGTATCAAAACTACGATCCGTTCAAAAGTTATATATTTTTGACCGCCTTCTCGTAAAATGATCCATTGTGCACCGCCGATATATGCGCTCTGGCGGTCTCATCCCCCAATCTCATCATTAACATAGTACTCTTTATGCACAGAAATCCATATTAAAGAAAGAAATATCTTACAAGAAGAGTTTTGAAGCATATTCCTAGTAGAGGTAAACAGAGACTTAAAGCGATTTATTATTAACTGGCGAATCGTTTTAAAAATGCAATGTCTAACTCATGAGTTAAACGATTTTATTTTCAAAGCACTGTTCGCACCTACCACCGACATTCAGTATTAAAATTTTGCAGTGTCAACAAAGCACTTAATTCCTATAAAGTGATGCGTAGAAAAATGTAAAATGTTATTCACCTTAACTTGATTTATGTATTTACTGAAGACAAGCATTTGATAAGATAAATATATCAATTTGTTACAAAATATATTTATTAAATATTACTTACGTGTATGTTTTCATTGGGAACAATATACTTCGTATCTTCCTGTTCAAAATATAAGGAAGAGCTATTAACATTTCCACCAAACTTTAAAGGGTTCATGCGACATGTAATATTAGCACTGCTGTTGATTTCAATCTCAAGACGTGACGGTATGGTTTCTACAGACAGAAATTGAGTAAAAAAGAAAACAAATAAGAAACTCGATTACATATCAATAATTATACATATTAGTAAATAAATACGCCATGAAATATTTTTAAACATTTCAAAAATAAATAAACATCATAAAAGTTGAAGGAAAGGAACAGCATTATTATTATATTGTCAATCAATACATAAGACATAACATAAATATGTTGCTACATTAAAGTTTCTTGTGATTGTGTACTCAAAGGTGTTAAAAAGCTCAAGTTAATAAAATACTTTTTGTTATTGTTTGTGAGAGTTATAGTTTTTTCTACATCATCATACATCTAATACAGAGTTTATTATTAGGTACGCGTCAAAATAAATGGGTAACTTATTCTTTCACGATTTCTCCCTTTCTTAATTCTTGTTTCAATTCTGTTTACTTGGGGTATGATTTTATGTATTGTATGTATCGCTATGTTCCGAAAATCTTTATTATTTATTTATTTATTTATTTATTATAATGTCAAATTAAAAGGTTACATCCGGTGTGGTACCTTTAATCCTTTCGCTGTTAATTCCAACGGCATATTGTTATGTTTATACCTTTTATAAAAGCTTAGTTGTGAGTTCTTTATTGCAAAATAAATAACACCAGATTTTAGAGTTTTAAATTAATTATAAGTTTATTTACTTTAACTACTACAGAACAATTTACAGACGTACATCTTGCACGTCTTTACTTCACGAGGTTTATTTTTACAATAACTAACTATCCACTCAAACGTTGCCTTTTTATATTAGTCCACTTGAAGTCTAGAAAAAATTAAGAATCTTCTATTCCCTTTGTATCACATTTTGTTGTTGTATGTTGTCAATTTATAGACCCCTGTATGTCTGTATTTATTTTTGCTTTTGTTTTTATGCTGATAAAATTTCTTTTTGGTTTTCTTAAAAACTACGCAGTTAGTAAACAGCATATCAAATTGTTGTTGTTTGCGTGTATAAAATTACTACGCAGTTTGTAACTAGAAATTTGTTGTCTTGCATGCCACGCAGTTAATAAACAACATACCCAGTAGTTAACTTCAATGCTTAATTATTTTTTTTTAAACTTAAGCAAGACACATCCTTAACAATATATTCACAAACGGATATAGTCCTGTAATATTGTGACCCACGCCCACACACATTATGTGATCTATATGCCGCTGTAACATCTTTCAGGCAGAAGCTACAAATATTGTCGTCCCGGATTTTTGTTTTAGTCATTGGCGATTAAGAATTGTAAATCGACATCTTTTCTATTTTAAAATATATAATTTCCACATACTCAACCCATACAAGAAAGATGATTTCACTGGACATTTCCAAGATGTTAAAATTTCTGCAAAAAAATTACCTATTGTTAGCATCGGTGATAACTCTCTACGATTTAGCGATCGTTTACATGGGTTATATAAGTTACATGAAATAAAAAATTCTTGATATTCTGAATATTACAAAATTTTTCTATGATCCAAGACGAGGGAGCTTATCGGTGAAAGTAGGATATTCAACTTTAGCCGCTAACTGACCTATCAATGAAGAGAGATTGCGTTATTTTGCTTTTATTTTTGTTTCCGATCTATCAAATCAAATATTACTTTCTACACTAATTTTATTAAACGGACCGAATACATTTCATGGACATTGTCGTCCGCTCAGTGCTGGTTCAGTTTAAAATAATTGGCTTTTAAACTGGAAAATAATTCATTTTTATCTATTTGGTACCAAAGTTTAGTACTCAACAGAAAACAAAAATCGTGTGCAGTTATTTTGAAAAGTCTGTACACTTATGCAGTTTCCTGTCTTTAAATGCTATCAGTTCGAGGCCCAAATATCATCTGTGCAATAAACATAAAACTCTACCAGCCTTCTTACCCCACAGCGCTTCGGCTCTTTTGATGTTAAAATATATTTTGGGCACTAATAGCACACAACTAAAGGAACTAAGTTGAAAGCAGATTAGTTTTCTATAATGAAAACCGAAAATTTCATCAAGCCATATAGAATATAAGTTACTTTGTGCGGTGCTTGAAGTCAAGCACAAAATTTTAATATAAAATATAAATATAAAGCTTTAATTTTGCGCACTAAAAACTGTATAAAACATTTTTTATTTATATTTTATCTTATAATCTTATCTGAAAATAAAAATAAATACTTTTTAAAACGCAATAATAATTTTCGAATCTTTTTAAAGATAATCAATATTTCATAGAAGTTCATTAAAATAAAATATGAATTCTATTAAGCACAATCAAGCTTTACTTTTCACAGTAATAACTTCGATATGGAGAGCCTTATAGTTATTTTTAACACCCCAATTGCTCCCCAATACTTAGTTCAGGTGCAGCTAAATGTTTCTCTTGCCCTAAAGGCAAACAAATTTAGTCTTAGAATAAAGAATATATATCCAACGGTTCCATACTTCGAATAAATCTGATAATACCTTTGAAATGAGTTATGTCTCCTAATTAGTCATACACGAAATACATGATTTTTAATGTAAACTAGAGAAAAGTAATATAGTTTTCATTCGTTTAGATAGCTACAATATAAAGTGCCGTAATACTTATTACGTTACTGATCTGAAATGTCCCTTTTTTAGTAGAATATTTAATGTTTACTCCCATAAGTACGTTTATAGCGATTTAAGAGCCATCATAAATCATGCAATTGTCACTTTCTTGTGATTTGGTACGATTTGGTTTTCCCGAACGCTGTTCTTTATCATGTTTTAGGCGATCACATCTTTGATTTGACTATATTTTATAATGATCACTGCTTTAGGGACATTTTGATTTGCCATTTAATAAAAAATACTACTTTATTTATTAATAATTACCCCAGTTCAACGATTGCAAATTGTTCAATCACCAACATTATGATGTTAATGTCGATTTTGATTTTGAGTAAAAATTAAGTTTATCGCTGAAGCTCACTTTTGGTTAACTAAACAGAATTCTATAATTTACAAAATAACCATAATCTGCAAGTTACTCGCATTACCGAAATATTATTACGATTTGGTGATTATTTAAAAAACAACAATTGACTGACTGTTGCTGTCAATAATGAAGAATATACATATACACGTGATCACAAACTTTTTTGTACATAAGTGACTGATAAATTGAACAGGATTAAGCATAATGCCATAATAACCTAATGCTATAAACAAAACTACTGAATATTTTCCCTAATTTCTTTTTTATTTGAAAGTACAATTTCATTCGAATGGTGTCTCGACTGGCCATTCAGCCGGATCGGTTAATTTTTTAAGCACATTATCGATTGTGTGCAGCTGTATTTCACCAATGGCTTCACGAATATTGTCCTTTAAAGCGTCAATTGTCTCTGGCTTGTCGGCGTAACTCTTATCTTTGACGACACCCCACAAATAATAGGTTTCAAATCGCGGCTCCGAGGTGGCCAAACGACATGAGCTCTGCGGCTGATAATGCGATCTTCAAAAATAGGGCGCAAAACATCGAGTGTAGCTTTGGCTGTGTGGCACGTAGCGCCATCCTGTTGAAACCAAATGTTGCCAATATCCTCCTCTTCAGATTTTGGGAACAAAAATTCGTTCAACATAGCTCGATAACGATCGCCATTGACTGTAACGGCCACTCCTTGCTCATTTTCGTAGAAAAATGGCCCAATTATGACCCTGGACCAAAATCCGCACCAAACAGTGACTCGTTTTGGATGCGTCGGCTTTTCAATGTTTGCTTGTTTACATACCCGCTTCATCCGAAAAGATGACTTTTTTTTGGAAAATCGGCATCTTTTGTAAGTCGATCGCAGATCCACTTAGCAAAGCGAAAACGCATTGGATGGTCACTTGGCTTCAACTCCTGAACCAAGTGATATATGGCGTCATACCAAGGTGTTTATGCAAAATTCGTCTCAATGATGTTTCTGAAATGTTCAATTGTTAAGAACGACGGTGAATTGATGTTGATGGCGCTTCACGCACACTTTCTGCCACAGCAGCAATATTCTCCGGTGAACGCACTGTTTTTGACTTTTCACGGTTTGGTTTATCGATGAGGATGCCAGTTTCTTTTACTTTTTTCACAAGATAACGAACATACCGAGCTGACGGTGCTTCTTTTTTTCCAAAATCTGTACGCAATTTTCGCACACATTCTGCAACATTACCATGATTTTCTAAGTAATGTCGCAATATTTCAAGCGTATACACAATCATATTCGTTCAGCGGAAGGATAAAACTAATTATCTGTCAAATCAAACATGAGCTAAGTGTTGCCATTCATTTTTTTGTTTTATTTTTATTGAAAGTTGTGAACCTTAAAAAAAGTACCCGTCATTATTTAAAAGTAGAAAACTCGTGGATAAAGAGTCCCGTAAGGGATCATAAATTTCCATACAATAATTAAAACCGAAATTCATTTACAAAAGAGCAATGCATTTGTGATTGAATGGAGCTTAACATTTTTAGACAACAAGCATTTGAAATAAAGGTAATATTCAGCACTCCTTGCATTACGGCATAAGAACAACAAAGAAGAAGCTTACCAGCCTTATCATTTTGACGTGAACCTTAATAATCGTTTTATAATATAAAAAATATCTGAGTTTCCATCTAAATTATTAAACCAATAAACTTTATTTAAATAATAATAAATTAGAAATTTTGCATGGCAACCTTATCAGTCGTGAATATATTAGTTAGAAACTGGTTAACAAGTTTTTTAAGTATTTATAAATTATAATTATTACTTACCGCCAGGAGAACTGTTTATGCCACAGTTAACATATCGTATTGAATTAATTGTAGTTATTGATAATAGCAGCCATATTGATAAACTGAAAATAAGTATAATGTGTATATTTGATTAAAAATATTTAAGTCAATTAGCAAATGAAATTAATAGATAGAAGTGAATAAAAGTGATATGTGCACAATTACAGGTCGAAGTCTAAGAAAGTGAGACACAGAGAGGGAGAGAGAGAAATAGGAGGCTCATTTTCTCAGCATTTTTAACTTTTTGCAATCAAAACATGCTATTTTCCTTTGCATAACGCGCTTAACTATAGCGTTGACAAATATTTACAACCAAAACAGATCTTTGAATTATTTTCTTATAATATAAGAATCTGTGTATATATTTGTTATTTAATTTTTTGTCTGAGGCCTTCAAGGTTTAAATGGTGTAAGAATTGAAGCCGACCGACCATTCACATCGCTGTTGATTCGCTTAATTCATTCAGGAACCGACTAGTTTTTCTGCAAAAATTATTTTTTCAGACGAAGTCCATTTTCACTTGTCAGGGTATGTCAACAAGAACATTTTTTTTTTTAAAGAAGTAGCACTTCAGGCAACAATGCCTATTTAGTACCGTGCTACATTCTTTAGGAAAGGGATAGAAAAGAGATGAAACAGGTGGTGAAAGTAAAAGGATAGTCGGAATTTAACTGCCGTATAAGACAGCACAGCGATCAGCGTCGCTGAGCAGTAAACTTTTATTTTTGTAGTGAAAAAAACCAAGGTCTTCGTTGGGAATCGAACCCACAACCCCCAGACTGACAAGCTAGTACACTACCAACTAGCCTACAGGGGCACCGGGGCCGCATATAGGCTTCTGAAAATCCTAGAGCGGTTATTGCGAAGCCTTTGCATGCTCAACGTGTCACTGTGAGGTGCGCTATATAGTCTGGAGGCGTGATTTGTCCGTTTTTTTTCAAAGATGAGGCTGGAAATGAGGTAAGGGTCAATGGATCACACTATTGCGAGATGCTAACAACTCAAATTTTTCCTATTATTGACGAGATGAATATCGCTGAAATGTGGTTCCAAAAGGACGGTGCCACATGTCACACAGCCAATGAAACGATCAAACCAAATTTCCCGATCGCGTTTTTTCACGACAATCAGCAGTTTAGTAGCCAACCAGATCGCGTGATTTAACACTATTGGATTATTTTTGTGGCGCTATGTCTATACGGAGCCATTCGAATAGTTTTTAGCCTTAAAACTCAAATTCCGTGATGTGATTAACGAAATAGGACGGCCATTTTGCCAAAAAGTGATTAAAAACTTTGATAAAAGAATCGTCCTAGTGGACATTTGCCAGATATTACTTTTCATACATAATTGCCGAACTTTTCTCTTCGTTATGATAATTTAAATCATATTAATCTAAATATTTCGTTTATTTTGTTTTAGAAAACAAACTTCTTGCTGAAAAATCTTTTATTAACATAAATCGACCAAACAAATTTTAAAAGTTCTTTTATTACATTACAAACAGATTGGATTTCTTAATACACTTCATAAAATTATAGGTGATAACATTAAAAAACATTCAAATATTAAATCAATTGCTTAGTATGGCGCAATGAGAACATATAGGTGCCCCTGTAGGCTAGTAGGTAGTATACTACATTACAAGGCTGGGGGTTGTGGGTTCGATTCCCAACGAAGACCTTGGTTTTTTTCCCTACAAATAAAAATTGAATGTCGGTGGGGCTGCTCAACGATGAAGGCATAGTCACTGGTCGCTGTGCTGTCTTATACTACAGTTAATTTCGGTAACTATCCTTCTACTTTCATCACCTGTCTCATCTCTTCTCTATCCCTTTCCTAAAAGAATGTAGCACGGTACTTAACTAAATAGGCATTGTAGCCTGAAGTGCTACTTCTCTTTAAAAAAAATAAGGAACTGAACGTCATAAAAATAATTTAGAAATGAGTGATCGTCATCAGCTAAACCATATACTTAAGATATTTACGCACACGTCTTATGATTTTTACTAGATTGAGTTTTTCAATCCTTGGCCAAATATATGGTGTATTAAATTATTGATTGTGTTCAGTTGTATTTCATTTTTTTATTCTTGTCTTAAAACAATTCATCGCAATGGAAGGTAACTCAACTTCTGCAGTTACAAATGGAGAGCTTAATATGTTTATAACAAACAATAAAAAAAGATAGCTTAATAAAATTAATTGTATTAATAATGTTTAAACTAAAAAACAAAAAACGTGAACGTCAAACCAAATGATTAAGTTTTATCTTAATTTTAACCATTGATAAAACTTTAAGCTAGGCACTTAAAATGTTGCATAGCTAGTGTATTTATATGGCTGTTACAACAAATAATAAAATAAAGTTATAAATGTGTGTCAATAGAGGCTAACTTTTAAAATTAATAATGGCTGTACTACTAGATCTGCTAAAAAAACAAAGGTTAAAAGAAAACTAAACGATACTAAAGGGTTTCCCTGTTAAGATGTGACTTTGACGAATATAGCCCTACCTCCTGAGCTATCATGGACAGGCGCTTAAACAAGGTTGCAGCACTATGTTTACCATCAAAAATATAGACAATCTAAATGCTGTTGCCATTAATTTTAAAACTTCATCGCTTGTGCATTAACATGCGGGCTTTGATAAGAATTATAAAATTTTAATTTAAAAGGTATTTTCGCGCAAGACGTGATAACTATTTGCGCTTGGTTAAAAGCAGAAAGTGATGTCTTAAAAATCGGACGTGCCAATTGCTGGAGCAACTACACTTTTGTTTGGATTGCATTGAACTCCAACTAAATGAGAAATTTTAATTGGGCTCGAGTTCATGTAGATTTCAATTTCTAAATTTATGAAAAAAGGAACAAAATTTATATTAATAATATTAATATTATATTAAATCAGGCACTAGCAGCATTTTCTCGATCTCAACATTTTTTATTTTTAACTTTTGTTCACAAGAAAGTAGTGCGATTCTCTTGTAATCCAGCAGAAAGCGAAAATCGAATGTGCGTAGCAAATGATTCTAAAAAAATTATGCGTTACCACCTTACCGCCACTATGCATTGAATTTTTAACAACAAAACTAGTTATTATAATTGAATATAATGGATAAGAAAATTTTTAAGTAAATCAAAAAAATATTATTGATTTCATTATTAAGACGACGGTTTAATTTAATTTTGCGCATTCTTGTTTTTAAATAATCAACGACATTTCTTGATTCAAATACTCCCTGACGAGAGGTAGATGAATTTTTGCTTTCTTTTATTTTATCTTAACAAAAGTTTACTTTACATGACTAAATATATTCAAACGGAAGTAAACCGAAAAGGCAATTATGAACGGGCGTGAAAATGGCAGGTAATATTCTCATTATTTTTGTAAGAAATAAAAAAAAACTAAATACACAAGTATATAGAATCAATTAGTGAAGTTAAAAATAGAAAAACAAAAGAGTAACCTAGAATTTTTATAATGCATTCGAATTATATTTAAGACAATTTATAAACATATAATTTAAAAACCTGATAACATGCATACAAATGGGATTAACCAAAACTTACCAAAAAGATAAATAGAAAACGGTGCCTTTGTCTTTGAAATGCACAATAATACTGAGTTTTTGTTAGCAAATATCATCCGAATATATTGTAGAACGGTTCTTAATAAAACATGGTAGGCACGTAAATAATATTTAAAGACACTAGGTAGCCATTTATATTAAATTGGCTACCTAATATGTATTTATGTAAACATTTCTGTGAGGATAAATTTCAACATGTTTTGCTTTGACGCACGTCTTTTCATTAAACTGAGTCTGTTAAAGGAATAACAATTCCGGTTATACATCCAGACAGCCATTTTCATAAAAACATGACAAAGTCAAAGTTAATAGAATTTGTTACCGGTAAATGCTTAAAATTTTGTATTATTAATTTTGTTAAAATTCGAAATTCTATGAGAGATAAGACCATTTTTCATCGAAACAACGAAAGATGTCAAAATCAAAATAATTGGCATTTATTAACGAGGTGTTCTTCAACAGCTCTCCACACTTGAAATTTTTAACAGCGCAAGTCGAAAAGCACTTCTGGCCACTTTAGAGGCAATGAAGCAAAATATTTTAAATAACTTAACAGTTTCGAAGTTTCCCAAACTGTTTGTGGGTTATTTTTTATGTGAGTATCTGTTTATATGCATATATTTACTTTGTACACAAGTATAAATGCAAACAAATGCTACTTTTTTTACATTTTGTGCCGCAGTTTTAATTAGTTTAACTAAAATGAAAACAAAAATTAAAAATGTACACAAATAAATATGTAAACAAAGCAAAGGTGTTTAGAATTTGGTATATAGAAATAATATGTTAAAACGAATTTGTTATTAACGAGAAATTATTCACGTATCAAAAACAAACCCTCCCTGATTTAGGGAGTACAAACTTTAAAGCAATACCAATAAATTAACATTATCGCCAACTTTAATATTTTTCGAAATCCATCTCGAAAAAATACCTGTATTTCGAATCGACCTAAGTTGAATGCCAATGTTTTCTGATGCATCCATCAAAACAACAGGTAATGCCCTGTGGGTGCGGCAGATACGATACATAATACCACCTTAACTTTTCCAAATAATTATACTAAGCTTTGCCGTAACTGTCACTATGGGGGTTATATTGAGAATCTGTATAGGTGTTTGGTAATAGAATTATGAAAACTATGAAAATATGAATTTTCCATATATTTTAAAGATGTCCTAAAATTCCCAAAATGGATCAAATTATAATTATAATTTCTACAGTTCTGAATTCTACAATGACATTTGTACTCCCCTAAGCCGCACTATTTTTGTGCATTTTAAAAATGCCTGTACAGAATAAGAAAAGATGCATGAAAATTTTTATAAATATGTTTGGTTTTTGCATCATTTTTTTTGATTTTCGAAATGATTTTGATTCTGTTAACATTTTTGTTAGCTAACAGAACTATCTTCACATACTTAAATTCTTATTATTGGGCATAATGAAACAAAAGATGGTTGGATTGGAGAAGTGTGTAAGATACAATTATTTTAATTGGGGTAGCGAAGTACACCTGAAAAAGCTATTTTAACTAAAGTTCCTATCCCGTCCCCCTAAGCTTCCATTATTTTTGTACTTTTATTAATTTGCTACTTCTTATTACACTCTTTACAATAAAAAAATTTAAAACGGATTTTGTATTTACGAAATTTTGTTTGGGTTAAAAACAATTTTTTTTTGTGTAAAATGATTTTTGGATTAACCGAATTGTATTCGAATTCATAGCTTGTAACAACAACCAAATGCGTTTTCTATTTTGGATAAAGTTAAAATCATTTGTCATAATTACTTTTTTTTTCTGTGCGTATTCTCTTCACAGACGTGTAAAGACACTGCAAACAGCTGACACTATTAAGCAGTCTATCTTTCACACCGGCTCAGTTGTATAATCGCGAAAAGCTAATATAGATCAATGTACCCATAATTCGACATTATCGAAACAGCATTTGAAATTGCTATCAAGATTAATTTCAAGCTGAGAGATAATACATTCACCTCTGCGATCATGCTACTCAAAATACTTTATTTTAGATAGGATGGAAGTTGTAACTGGTCTATTGATCGATTGCTTCAAGCTTTTTAAGCGAACGTGAGGCAACCATAAGGATTAAATAGTTGCATTAAATTTAACCCAGATTTTGTTTGCTTCTCAAACTGTTTTTGTTTTATTTAAATTTGCTTATTTATCATACTTATCTGGTCACCCTTTCCCTTTACAAAAATTTGTTTAGTTTGTATATTTTTTAAGTTTTAGTCGCCTTCTTGACAACACACATTACCGGACACGTGTATGCATGGCAGCAATTTCGTTATCATTGATTTTTAGTACGACCTTCAGATCATTTAAAGTGCTGTATGTCGAGACTTCAAAGAAGATTTATTTATCAACCAATGTATCAACATTTTCAAAAATTATCTTTAAAATACCGCTATATTTTTATATACCGGGGTTTTCAACAAGAAGTTTTTTTTTCAATTGTGGCAACACCAACAACATGATAGTTTTAACATTTAGTTTTTTGACATATTCGTAGTAGATGCATTGGCAATTGTTACAATGAATTCAATTTCGCACGAAAATCGAATTAAAATAATTAAAATCTACTATGAAAATGGTAGTTCTCTTAAAGTTGCATTTCGTAAAATTCGTGATATTTTCGGACAATATTATCGTCCTTCTGAGACCGCTATTAACAACTTGTTCGTTAAATTTGAAGTCGACAGGCTCGATACAAAATGTGCGAACACCAACGCTTGTTTAACCGGGTCAACCAACTGAAAACATCGCAGCCGTGAGGCATAGTGTTGAAGTAAATCCAAATTTGTCAATTCTTCTCGTTCTCAACAATTGGAGTTATCCAAAGCCTTACAAAGTTCAGCTGGTGCGAGAATTGAAGTCGACCGACCATTCACATCGCCGCAGATTCGCTCAATTCATTCAATAACAACCGGCTGGTTTTTCTAAAAAAATCAATTTTACAGACGAAGCCCATTTTCACCTGCCAGGGTATGTCAATAAGCATAATTTCCGCATTTGGGCTTCTGAAAATCCTGGACTGATTATTGAGAAACCTTTCCATACTCAGCGTGGCACTATACGTTGCGCTATGTGGTCTGGAGGCCTGATTGGGCCGAAGATGACGCTGGAAATGCGGTAACGATCAGTAGATCACGTTAACGCAAGGTGCTAACCACTCAATTTTGGCCTACTTCTGGCGATGTGGATATCACTTGTGGTTTTAACAGTGCCATATGTCACACAGCCAATGAAACTTTCAATTTATTGGAAACCAACTTTCCCGATCACATAATTTCACGACAATCAGCAGTTAAGTAGCTAACCAGATAGTGTGATTTAACATCACTGGATATTTTTTCGATTTCAGCCTTCAAACTTAAAATCCGTGATGTGATTAACGCCATTTTGCCAAAAAGTAATTAAAAACTTTGATGAAAGAATCGACATCTGTCAGCGTGGTTGTGATGGACGTTTGCCAGATATCATTTTTCATTCATAATTGGCGAACTTTTCTCTTCGTAATACAGTAACAATTTGAATCATCTGAATCTACATTTTTTTTTTATTTTATTTTAGAAAACAAACTTGTTGTGGAAAAACGCTTATCAGCTTTTAATTTTTAGTTGTGGCACTGGGCTCATAGTACTCTTGGAGAATTACAGAAACTTTTACAGCCATTAAACACAAAGCAACACTAAAATAATATGACCCCATTTTGTTATCAAATTAAATACGTGTAATTATCTATGTAAGTGTGATTATCTAAATGTAATTAAGTTTTTACATTTTAAAGCTATTATCACTCTTTTGCTCGACTGTATAAACACAACGCCATCAATTCGAAATTCAGGCAACTTGTATTTTTGGATTTAATCAAAGAAAAATTTATAACAATAAATTATTTCTGATAAGCTGCCTAAAAATAATTCTAAGAAACTAGTATTGTAAAAAAAAATAATAAAAGTAAATAATTATTTTTTTACGAGGAATGTGTTTAAAAAATGCAGAAAAACACATATCGCTGGCTTAACATGCAAAGGCTCTAAATCCACTTTTTTAGTAATTGAGATTTTAACGACGTAATGTAGAACAAGTAGAAATACATTGATTAAAAAGAAAAAATTAATGTTATCTCGTTTTTGTTTTTATTTTATGGTGATAAGTAAAGGCACTTAGTCCAAGTTATCACAAAGATCCCTAAACTTAATTTTGTTGTTGTTGTAATATCTCTTGTGATGCCTGAAGTTCTGAGGAAAAAAGCTTTTGGTAAGTGTAGTTGTCGCTAAGCTGAAAATCTTTGGCCAAAAGAAATCGAGGTAAGAAAAAGTTATCGTCAGAACCGCAGTATGTTAAAATTTGTTTGTCAAGTTAGGTTTTAAAATGTGAAAAAATGAGTGTTATGGAGAGATAAATCAGTAAAAATGTAGGCACGTTTGTTATTGCGTACATTTGCCACATAAAAATTAATAATCCATTTACTGTTATCTCTTCTTGGAAATTTATTTCGCTGAGAAAATTCCCGGCGTTTATAGAACTGCAAAAAAGTTCGGTACGCGGCTTACTAGTGGTCTACACCCTTTGTCGCCATCATTATACGGTCAAACGACCATCAGCTTTGTTACGGTCTCGAAGTTTAGGTCATCAAAGTCTTCAATTGGATATAGAATATTTTATTTTATTTAATTTTTGATTTTATTTATTTTTTATTGAGAGATGTAGAGAAGTAGCGATAAGGTATAATTATTTCTCTTGTAACCGTACTGCTTTATTCAGGAAAGGGGTAAAAAAGAGATAAAACAGGTGGTAAAAGAAGAAAGATCGAGAGGCTTCACTTTTTTGTTAATCACTACCATTGCCGTTAATACAATAGACAATAATGACCCGGCATATGTTGTTGATTAGACGATTGTTTAGAAACAAATAGCCATTTTATTGGTTATTTTACTTCGGCGACAAGTGAGCTATGGAAAATTGCCGGGGACGAAGGGTATAGTGCTTTAAATATGTCAAGCTTTAAATTTGCATATACACCCTGAAACAGAAAAACGAACATGCAATATATTTTTTCCGTTTTTTTTTCTGTTTTTTTTTTTTTTGTTGCCACAGGATTTGAACCCACAACAAGCCGATTTGAAGTCATCTAGTTTACTACTTAAACTACAGCAGAAGGGAGAAAAACCATCTATTCTGACGACGATGCGATTTTTCATCATGTCAAAACAAAATGCAGAATCTGGGGATCGAAAAGACCGCCCGAGAACAGCGGCATCATTTAGCTATTTTCAAAAACGCTACCGAAAACACAATTCAGTCAACGACGAACATTTTAAACCACACTTCTTCTTAAAGGTTGCCAGTAAAAACTGGCCAATACTATGACAACGATAAGTTACTTCATAGTAAGCCAAAAATACAAAATACCAATACCAAAGAAGTTCACTCTATTTAATTTTTAAAAATATCTTTATATTTTGACTACCCGGTGTTCTTAATTAATTTCAAATTCTATGCTAATGCTATGTTGCCTTAGCAATATTTAGTTACTAAGAAATTTTTTGAGTATTTTTACTCTACGTTTTATTTAACCTGGAAAAGGATTTATTTTAAATTTTAAAAGAATTAATTTAATTTTTTGGAGTTTGAAAATGTTTACAGTACAATATTTTTCAATGTCATTCGAACATGTTTTAAGCATTATTATATAGTATACACAGCCAAACTAAACCGCAGGAGTTTTACCTTTTGCAATAAAATAAAATAGTGGCGTTTTACTATAAGGATTGAAAATGCACACAAGTAACATTTTCTTTGGCCTGACATTCTGTCGATATACCTTATCTAATCCGATGGTGCCTTTATCAGCTGCGATAACGCACCAATATAATAATATAAACAAAATTTGTATTGAACGATTGTGGTTCAAGAATCGCAGGCAGCCATAATGGTCCGCAATTTGAAAAAAGGTATACCCCATGGTAATACAAAATTAAACTATTGGAAAAAATACACAATGGACTTTGTTAGATATGTATTACTCAAGTTAGTGTGATAAACCCTAAATGGTATATGTAGATACATACTACATAGTTCAAATTACGGAATATTTAAATGCTATAAACGAAAAATTTCTTGAGTAAAATATTGATAGAAATAGTGCAATGTCTATCAGAACACACTGTGTTTATGTATTTCAATAATTTTTCTTTTTTTCAATATAAGAAAGGTTTTATTATTATTAATTAACATTAATTTTATTACTATTTTTTTGAAATTGGTTCTGCTTAAGATTTGCTTTTCGATTATAAAAACCAATCAGGCTAAAAATTTATTCAGTCGTCAGTGAAACCCACTGAAATTTATTTGATTTAAATGTATAAAGGCACTTAAGAAGCTTTTAAGGTGACAGATAAATAAATGACTGGCAGACAGAGACACGGACAACCTGATAGCTACTATCAATTTACTTTATTTTTAGGTAGAAGATAAATAAAAAAACAAAAAAAAACATCTGAGGTCAAACGAAAACCAAAATTTACGCACAAGATAAATAAGAACAAGAAAACAAAACAGAGACCAATAAAACAACATGGTACAATACTATCAACGTCACAATTATTTTAAGATGTTTTAAAGCCTTCTTAGAAAAGGGAAAATGAAAATACACATTTAAGCGTATGTTAAGTGTTCAGCATGCATACAAATATAAACATATATACACACAACCCACAACGCAACATACAAATGTAAATAATAAACAGTGTTGTTGATCGAGCGGGTTTTAATAAAAGAAAATAATAAATTGATATTGATATTTTAACATTGCTTATTAGATTGAAAATTTAGCTTTATTTTGGATTTGTATTATATTAAATATCTACGTGATAGGTTATAATACTAGGTAAGTAATGATTTTCATTTCCAGTATTTAATCAATATTAAATATCGAATGTTGCATAAATTTTACTTTGTTTCCTTTTTTAGAAAAAGTAAGCGTGGATTGCTATCTTTTAAACTCAACCATTTTTGTTAGGTACTTAGAGCGGTACTGGAGTAATGCTTTTGTAGTATTTTACGCACTAACTATGCTTGTTGCTGCAAGACCTCTTGTTTAAACGACAAGAAATTATTAATTAATGTTCAATTATTGTTATTATTTTGTTTTCCTTCATAAAGATTTTTTAATTTTTACTTTTCTAATGACTATTTTTCTGAATGGAGTAAACAAAATTGTCTGTTTAATATATCTATTTTACCTCAATTATCTGAAATTCCCCAAAAAAAAAAAACTTTCTCGGAGGTGAATATCTGTCAAAAATATTCGTGTCTCACTGTATAATTCGCTCTGTTGGTTTATAATATGACATATAAATTCCTAAAGCATATAGTAATCCTTCCGTTGACCTCAATAAAAGGTCGATTAATCAGAACTAAGTATATACATTTAATAGACCTAATGGACCCTGCAGAATATGATAAATAACCGCACAGTATTGAGTCCTTGAATTCTTTAAAATTTAATAGTATCAAGTATTAGTCAAATTCAAAATCGAAAGTTAAACTCTAAATCTCATCCTGAAATGTACACGACCGCAAATATGCTAGCAAATTAGTATACAAAAATAGAATAGAAAATTTCCAAACTTCTGTCAAAAGTCTACATGGATACTTGAATTGGCAAAACGATTACAATAACTTCATTTTGTTTGTGTTAGCTTCGACCTTTAAAGTAAGTAAACCATATAGGTATCATAACTTTGGCTAAATAAAAGCTGAGCAAACCTTATAAACATTACTTAGATAAAAAAATTATGGAAAAAGTATAAACAAAACTATTAAATTAGCGATTTCAAATTATTACACTGTAACACTATTTTAATTTTGATTTTAGTATGCGATAATATAAAAACAGTGAGCAAAACATAGTTTTTATCACTGCAAACTGCAAATTTTACTAACGTTTGATATATAAAAGCACACTAGCAAATGCAAATTATTCTTGTACAGAAGTATGTAAATACAAAACCATTTTCTGAACTTTTTTGACAAAAAAGACAAATTGCAATTTGGAAAATCAAAACTAAACAAAGAAGAAGCATGACTTACCCTGAAGACATCATACTTGTGCCGTTGTTACTCGCTTTTTAAACAATGTGTAGTTGGTTGCTGTTGCAATTAAGTGCAAATAAAACTGTTTGATCTATTAAACTCACCGCAAAATACACATCAAGCAAGGCAAGAAATACTTCATTTCGCAGTTTTTATCAGTGCCAATGGCACCCAAAAGAATGAGCACCGCCACTAACAATTTTTCTAATATAAGGAAAAAGTAATTGTATACCCACACACAATTTAAGTTTTTTGATAAACATGAACGGAACAATTTTTTATTATTCCTTTTTCTTCAACCAACAAACATAGTACGGCAATAAAAATTTTTTTATTGAAAACATTTCAATTTTTATTACTATAAAAGATAACACTTTATTACGTTTTTTTCTATTCTTTTCTTGCGTTTTTATATATGTTTGATAGTATTCCACATCATCTTCAATTTGCTCTTGTAGTTGCTGATGTTTGATTTATAAAATTGTTTTAAATTCTTTTTAAATACTAAAACCTTAATAATAACTCGCGTTCATTTTCTAAAAACAAACGAATAAAACCAAACGACATAATAGAAGAAAATCCAACACAAAACTAAATATAGTTTTAGTGATGCACATCAGTTAAACACATACTGACTACCAAGTGTAAAAACAAATTATGTTCTTATCAACCGATTACCAGTGTGGCCACGTTTGCGTTTTTTTATTTTATAGAATTAGTTTGAGATATTGAACTCAGTCCTCTGCTGTTTTTCTAACATTTCCAAGAAATGCTACCAGATTTTTCTTCAGAACTAATTGTAAGTATGTACACATTATTAAATATGGAAAATACTCTCCGATAAATTTATGCATTTAAATTATTTTTCAAAGTAATCTTAAGAAGTTGCAATGGCGAATTCATATATTTTTTGCTCTATAAAAAGCGAATGATAATCGTTCGTAGTAAAAGTACTATAAATGTATTTAGACCTAGTAAAAGCTTTTAACTAATGAGGAAAAATAGTAGTACAAGGACAAAGATTTTTAAAACGGATAACAATTAAGCAAATTAATTTCACGAGCCGTAGGAAAAGGTTCGAAAAAGCAAAGATTTTTTTATTAAATGGTAAATGTAAGCTTTGCGCAGTCCACATTTGTGTCTTTAACTAGCGGTCACGTTAATAAATCCGCATTACAACACACACCTATTTATGATTTTCTGTAAATTTTAACCTTGTTTTTGGTAGACCATTCTAAAAGCTACCGATAAACCAAGTCAATGTTGGAAGTGGTAAATGTACCGTCACGGGGTGAACATTATTATAGATGAACTTTTTAACATTTTCACTTCTGGAATGGAAATTGTAAAATATGCCTGTGGCCTACACTAATTCTAATCATTTCCAAATTCTTGATATCAATATAAACGGAATTTCACTTTTTTAAAAATATCTTCACCAAAAAGACATCCAACTAGCAATTGAAAACAGTTCAGTGAAGATAATAAACGAAACCAATATATCGACGTTGTCTTTGATAAAAAGTTACTTGTCAAGAATATTAATGAAGTACGTTCCAAGGCAAATTGAACTTCATATCTTTATATCCTTTGCTAAACAGGTGTTCTTATTTGAACCAAAAGAACAAATTCCTTTTTAAAAGTGGTGTCAGCCTGATTTTGAGTTCTGCTACAAACGCCGTTTAAATCGTCTGCAAATCGTTCAAAGAAAAACGATCAAAATAATCAACAATAAACCTTGGTCGCACCCAACCTATGTCATTCATAAAGAAACAGGATACGAAAAAATCATTGAATTTATAACAAGACTAAAAAGTAACGGCCGTATGCAAAAAGAGTGAGCTTTAAAGTACACATTAGTTAAGTTTAAGCCTTACAATCGTTTGTTAAAAAATGGCATGCAAACACAGTACTTTAAGTAATGTATGCTTTAGTATTTTTATTCTGGCAATGCCACTATTTTCAGTTGTCACTTTGTAGATAATGATGTATAAAAATGAATATTATTTATCCGGGTAGTTAGATCCATAAAAAATGTTTTTATTGCTTTCAAAAGTCAGCATATTTTTTTTTCTTATAAATCTTTTGGACAAAAAAAAAACACAAAAAAATTAAATTTGCAAGGTTTAAGAAGAACTTACAAAAAAATTTGTTGATATTAATAAACTAAGTATTCGGATAACGAGCTTTGTTTTGATTATATGTACATAAACAAACATTTGTTTTTACATTTTTTTCATTTCTAAAAAATTTGGAAGTAATAATACAATAAAAAATATGGAATACCAAACAAACATTAAAAGGCAGCAATCGAAAATTGGAACGAAGAAGATAACGTAAATGTTAATATGTTGTAATTTCTAGTGAAAACTTTGTACATTCAGAAATATTTATATCTGAAATATTTTTCCATATACACATACATACATATGTAGATCCTCGATAAGAAAATAGGGATTAGGGATAAGGCTATTTAGTATAAAAATACGAACAGCAATACAAATAAATCGAAGAAAAGAGATTGGCTGAAAGTTACAGAGTTGATTTACTTAATATTATTCAAAATAGTTTAACAATTTTTCTTTTCAGCTTTAACAGCTTGTGTACAGGTAGCCAACGAACCGTTATACTGCTAAAAAATCAGTGAATGGCTACCGAATGAATTTTTGGTCGACACCAATGAGTTCGACTTAGATGCAGTAAAAATAGTTGTAAGTAGTTAATAAGAGACAAAATATATTAAAGCCTTCCATAAAGTAGTAAATCTCTTTATTCTTAGATCGATCCAGACACATTTAAACATTATATATATATCTTCAATGAGATGCTCCTCAATGTACTGGAGGAGCATCTCATTGAAGATGAAATCTCCGGAGTATTTGGAAAAGATTCAACACAAATCCTAACGTTAAAAAGGTTTGTGAAAAACAAATAATTGATTTTTTATCTTAATATTTAACTAGAAAATACCTCCGAGGTTTAATTCTTTCGAAAGTCATGTAAGGCAGTTTGTTGAATTTGATTTAAAATGCCGAACTGAGTTACATGAACTCGAATTAGAGGTAGAAAGAAAAGAGGTAGAGGAGATGAAAATAAGAAACCTGCATCGTGAATGATTTTATAATAACTAAGTATTCGTTGTAAGTGAAAATTTTCATTATTCAAACATTTCTGTAACGCTTGCTTACTCAGTCTAAATAATTAACTAAAATTATCTTTTTGCAGATAGCAAGAAAGAATCACAAATAAATTATCTATTATAAATTATTATCTATGGTATTTGCAAGATATGCAAATTTATTCTATTGTTTTTTCCCTTTTAATAACTTTCTTGTTTTTGATAAAAGTTGTCATTTGTTTTTATTTTCTTTACATATATTATACAGTGAACTCGCAGAAACGTGAACACCCAGTAACATGAACATCCAAAAACATGAACATTTTTTTTCTTACATTCACTACTCTTAAACGTGAACAAAGGCTGAAGGCTCTAAAACGTGAACTTTTTATCGAACGTTAAAATTCAATTTTGTAAGCTTATTTAAACTTTTTGGGATTTCCCGCAGAAGAATCTCGTTGTTTGTTTGTTGTAAACAACTTCTGTTGCAGGTTTCGGTATTACCACGGCAGTTCTTCTGAAAGCATCTCTCTATGCTGACTATGCATATAAATAATAAAAACAAGGTGATCTCTTAAAATATTTTTATTGAAAATGTGTTATAAAAAACCAAAAGTATTAACTCTTTAAGAAAAGTCAGATATTTTAGAGCTTTTATGGAAAGGTTCACCTGTAACTGGTTTGTTGAAAAAGTATAATGTCGTCATATCAACGATTTGTTCAATAAAAAACAAAAAAGATGTAATTTCGAAATGTGTTAATAATATATTTTCCAGTCCTAGAAAATGGAAAACACTGCATTCTTCGGAGCTTCCAAAAATGGAAAGATCTCTGTACTAATTTAGAAATTTGTATCTTAGAAACCCTTTTGCAACCCATAGTACATATATTAAAATATGGCAGGAACTTACAAAAAGTAGAATCAAAACATGTCTCATAGCTAAAAAATAACGTACTTTATTTTAAATTAAATAAAAGATAAAAGGAGATTAAAATATGTTATAGAAAAAATGCAATCTAAAACGTGAACAAAATCAAAAACGTGAACACCCTCGGTAAAAATTAGTTCACGTTTCTGCGAGATCACTGTATATCATTAGTTAAATTAGAAATTAACATTCATTTTGTTTAATTGAAATTGTCATTTGTCTTTATTTCTTTACATATGCTATTAATTAGCATTACACAAAATAAATATTGTACTTTTGGAAGATAACTTCGTGTTTGTTGCGATGGCAATCCTGAACCCGGATTAAGAAACGGTGCAATTTGTCCTTGGGTGGGCTAATAGCCTATTTCCACGACAGTTTGAATCTCGTGCTTCGCTCTCTGAAGCAAGTTTGTGAATCATGCTGTTTACACGACTCATTTATCTGCTTCGATTTGGCAGTTGTTATTAAACAGAAAAACATAAGTTGAAAAACAACAACAACAGTTGAAAAACAACAACAACAGTTGAAAAACAACAGAAGATATCCTTCTTGCCGCGATAGCATTATGTATAATTTTTTTTCCTATCCATTTTTTTTTTAATTTTATAAAATTAAAATTAATTGACACACCCACAAAACAATTATATTTTTTAAGTTTTCACTTTTAACTTTGTTTTGTTTGTAATTTTTCTTTGTTTACAAAAACGTTTAATTTTGATAACTAGTGCAGATAAACTTACGATAAAAATTAGAGAAGAGAGGATTTTTACTTGCTTCGCAACTAGCTTCAATATGAATCTACCAGCTTCGCTCTCAAAATTTTGTATGGCGAAGCAGGTTGATTCGCTTATGATTGGGGTGTGAAGCAAGAATAGAGAGCGAAGCAGGTGCCGTGGAAACACCATATAAATTAGTAAAATGCTAATATAAAAAAACCCACCCCTTCCTCTGGCTAAGTTGTATGATTGCCCCAGGAGAGTGTGCAGTTAGGCAATCGGCGGTGCAGATTGTAAAAGATAAAAAACGTAACGATACATACAAGTTACCAGTTGTAGGGGATACATCATTAGTTCCATGTCCAAACGCGCTAACAAGAATCCTGTAAAAATAAAAAGAAGTTAAGAAATTAGAAGCATAGATAATAATTAGAAGAATTAAAATTATATGCTGTGTGGGTACGTTTTCTTTTAAGTAAACATATGGAAAATAAATAAGTGATGTTGCCACCCCTTTAAGTTATTTTTATATAGCATACTGGAACTGGAAAAAAATGACTGTTATAAAATTTCGACTCGAACAGGGGAAAGTAGTCTGAAGTGGTTATTATAGAGGGCTAAGGAAGTTATTGTGAAGAGAGGTATTTTAGGTTACAAGGCGTAACAAGGATAATAAGCGCGCTAATAATATTATGACGCTGCATGATCAGGTATTGATCATTACCTAATTGACTTTCTTCCAAAGTGATCAAACGAATTTTGCTCCTGGTTTGTTTCAAAATTTAACAAATTCAAGTACAGTGTGTAAATGTTTAAACATAAAGGTTTAGATTTTTAAAAATTAACAAGTTCAGTTGCTTAAAATTTACACGATCAGTTGTTATCAAGTTATTAAATTAGGTAAGGAGCAGGCAAAACTATTAACATTTTTACTTTCCTAAACCAACCTCAATTTTTTAGAATTTTGGTAAAACCAATTAACCGTCATAATCAAATAATAATTACCTTATGGAAAGAGAAAAAAGAGTGTAATTTGTTTATTTCGATTGCCTAGAGTGGTGGTAAAACTTTGGTTGGAGCAGGGCCAACTATAAAGAAACCCTTTCAGTGTTGAAGACCATATTCTTTGGCAGACCACGCGGTTAATTCTTCCAAAAATAAAAGTTTTATTGAAAAACCACAAAACGTATGAGACAGTAGCCAGAAAATCCAGGTAACCTAAGAATAAGTGAAATAAATATTACCCGAGCGAATATATACATATTGTTTTGAGAGAAATTGCTAATAAAACGAATCAGCTTAAGTAATATGTGGATAGCTAATCAGATAAGTACATATATATTTGTTTTTTTTTTAATGTTAAAGTTTATATAATTTTGATTCAAAACTAATTCTAGCAATTAAGTTTTTTTGTTTGTTTAAACATTTTGGATTTTCGATTGTATTTGTTTAAGTCCTAGTGATCTCATTCTTTTCAGTAGTTTTTTTCTATATAGAAACAAAAATCTGAACCCTAGAAAAATAGATTTTAAAGAATAAAACATTTTTTACAATTCCCAAAATAAGTTTTAACTCGTTAATATTGAAAAAAAAAACCTGCACTTGAGTGAGCTCATTCAGGGAAAGTTATCTATTATACAGGAAGTACTGTTCTGTTTTGTTATTGTTTTTCTTTTTGTTTCCCGGAAGGAAGAAAAATAGAAATATTGTGAGTCATAAGAAATTGTTCAACAGCTGTTAGAAAAAAAATTTTAATCTCCATAATATTCGTTTTTAAGTATCTTTTATATAAAATTCTATTTAAATAATTTAATGTAATTGATATTGGTGAAGTAAACGAAAAAAAAATTCTATGTATAATAATATTAATTTTTCTTTAATAAATATCTTTTTTTCTTTTTAACGATCTTTTTTATATATTTTTTTCTTTTCGATATTTCGCTTTCCTTTGGAAAGCTTCTTCAGGAAAAAATTTTTATTTTTGAAAACAAAAAATTATTAACATATTGAAAAAATTTTCAAAACATTTGACAAAAACATATAAAATATTTTTTCATACATACATACAAAAATTTAAATTTTCAAATATTCAAACACATACAAAAACAAGGAAATGGAAATAACAAATAATATCAAATATTAATTTTTGTTAAATATATTTTTTATATTATTATTTTTATGTAGAATAAATACAATGTAAAGAAGGAAATTTGATAATGATGATGGCTTAAACTATTATATGGATTGTTGGTGATTGGTAAATTAAATTAGGTGGTTTGAGGGGTCATCAAATAATCGTTCAAGAGAATAGTGGTGACCAAGGCATAGATAATTATTTTATCTATGTTAAAAAACATCAGCTGGAACTTTTAACTTATTGACCAAGTTTTGTCGCCGTCTATTCACAGTATTTCGTAATTTAAACTTATTAAATCTGGCAGCATAGCAAATTTGTTGTAATGCTAAGACATTTAATTTAAAAATGTCAACAAACAGAGGACGCACATTGTTAAAAAGTAAATTCTGAGCAAATAAATTATTTGAATATTTAAAAAATATGATGTTTGTCTTCAGGTTCCATGATAAAAGATGAATTACAAGATGATGGGGGTTTATTGTCGCTAGAAAAATTAGACCGTGCATCTCCAGATCTCTGGCCAGAAAAAAGTAAGTTTCTATATGATTATTAGAATGTATCATTGCATTTTGTACTTACTGTGATCGGCACATATTCGGTGGTACCATAGAGGCTTGCTGCTACAAAGTCGTCTCCACATTGATTCAACCTTTTTAGGGAACCTAATATTGCAGACCGTCGCGTATTTGTAAAATAAATTACGTGCTGATTTAACATAAGATATAGAGAAGCAGACAAAAGAGACGTTTGCTTCTGCGACAAAAATTTAATTGGTGTGTGTCAATTATAAAATACCAATCAAGCTTCCAACCATTTTTCATAAAATTATTGCAGTTCATTTTGGATTATAATGTAATTTAATTTTGTATTCACAGACAAGTTTTACTAATGTATCTTTTCCATTTGCACCTATTAAATTCAACGATAATTGTTTTTTAATTACCTTGTTAAATAAAATAACATAGAGTGCATTGAGAAAAAAATCAAATTGTCACTATTTAAATTAAATAAGAAAAGCTAATAAAAATTATTTCTCTAGTACCAGGAATAACAGATTTCATAGCTATGAGTGATACTCCGATTCGAACACCTGCTCCTGAATGGTCGCGAGGGCTTTCTCAAGAGGATATGTCTGCTATGTTAGGTAAATTTGTTTATTCTTTTTTCTATGAGTGAAATAAATTTATTTTTCAGAGTTAAGTTCCTTAAAACCAGATGCTTTAATAATGGAGATCAAAAAGATCTATGACGAAGCCTATCAGCTAGGCGTAAGTGAAGCTAAAGAAATGACTCGAGGAAAATATTTGGGCATATTTAATAACGCAAAGAAAAAGACTATTTGAGACTTAAATATGTAAACGTTATAAAAAAGAACCGATTTTATTTAAGTTATTCCTGAAAAATGCATATGAAAATTGTTTAATTATTATAATGAGTTAATCATTTGAAGTTCAGCTTCGTCCATTACATCAGCAATTTTACGTTTTATTTTAAGTTGTACGGATAAAGGCATTTTTTGTAATTGTTTTGCATAACCAAGGAATATTAGCTCCAATGATGTCAAATTTGTAAATGAACTATCTTCTGGCATTTCACTTGAATCACTCGCTGCTTCAATCTTTCTGTTTTCTGTAACAGTCATGGACGCTTCATTGATTTTACTTCCTTTTTCAATTTTAACCTTATTTCCCAAGTCGGAAATTTTATAATCTTTTCCTTTATTTGTCGTGGGTTCAAATTTTGTAATATCTTCTTCGAATCTTTTACAGTTAATAGCTTTTAAAAGTTCGTCTTCATCAATATTTTCATCATCACTAGCATTAAATAAAGAAACAAATTAAACAATTTTATTCACTATTTACATGACAAAATTTTTTAAAATACTCTATGTTTTCATTTATGTTTACGGGCATTTGCATTCTAATTTTCATGAAGCTCTGTATTTTTTAATATTATATAATAAAGCTTGAGATTCAATTTTCACTCAATATTTTGTTACTCTATTAGATCTAGTATAATGAACAAATACATTATTAATTATTCTTATCGAGTTAGTCCTAGTGGTACGATTCAACGAAATAGCAAAATGTTATTAATATTTTAAGTTTTATTAAATACTAATACTTGTACTCGGCGTTGTCTTTAGGGCCTTTAAGCACTGTATCCTATTTTAGCCTTATTTACAATAGTGCTGCACTCCCATCACAAGAAAAACAGTATTTTCTAATCAATAGAGCATATTAATAATCTCAGAAAAGGCGTAACCTATCAGATGTAAATTATCAAGTATGTGCTTTGGTCACATACGTAAATAAAAATTTTATTGAGAATTGACTTGTTTCTGCTTTTGTTTCAATAGGGGTTTTTAAAATTTTTAGGTTGGTCATTTAATTTATTAAAAGATTTTCACTGTGTTCCTATTTAATTTCAAAGGACTTTTAGCCAACAACTCCGAATGACAACGTGAGTTATTATAAATCATGCAAATTTACGGTCATCCATCTAAAAATATTTTCAGGCTTAGGTATTGAATGCAGGCAGGCAATAGAGTTTAATAAAGTTTAGAATGATCGTTGTGTTTAACAACCCCAGGTAAAATGAAAATATTAAGTTGAAAAGATATTTTAATTAATAAATAGCTCTTGATGGCAAATCACAATTTTAATTAATAACATTGTTAGCTTTAGCAAGCTTTTCTCTAAAAGCCATTCCAACGCTCAGTTCATGTTGGATACAGTAGGTAGCAAAAGTTAGAAATAATTTTATTTGAAAATAATTTGTATCTAACTGTAAAAAGCTACTGTACGCTCGTAATTCCGTGTTCTTTCATAAATTTTTTTACATAAATGGCAGGTATTAAAACTCTTTTAAGGTCTTTTCTGCGTAATCCTCTTCCGAGGCAATAGCATAACCATTTTGCTAGCCTGAAATCACTTGCCATGTAATTTCTAGTGAAAAGTTTACGTATGACCCGAATTCCTTGTTGTGAAGTGTTTAACACTGCCTACATTATGTCACTAAGACTAAAAATTATAATTGCCTTTCAGTCCAATAACACGTCTTTTACATGATAGCTATAAAAATGCATAATCATTAATTAATCAAGTTTGGAAACATAAAGAAAGTGGTTCTAACTAGGATCAAGGTTTACCACAAAAAAGTAAATAAACAATCAAATTAATCCATTTTACAATCAGCGATTTTAAAACCCGTTCTTCTTAATGCATAGCAGTCGTTAATAAAATTGAAAACGTTAAGAAAAATAATTTAAAAAACATGCAACTTTTCTATTTATGAAAAAAGTGCAATTGCTGTTTTAACTGACAGAATGTGAAAGGTGTAATGCTTTAATCGGATGGTAAAAATATGATAAATATATCTTACGCGACCTACGCCTATAGGAAAATAACATTCCCATATACGCGAAACTTTAAATTTACAGGAAAAATAAAAAAATAATATGCCACATAATTTTCGTCAAACACTTATTGATACGCCTTACGTTTGATTATGTTAGCCCTTTACTAACTATAAACCAATATGCTTGATAATTCTAAAGCACCTTTTGGCAAGCAATGGCACCTAACCAAACCTTATTTAGAGTTATTTCAGAGAGCAGAATTAATTGATTCAACGGAAGCCACAAAGAACAATAAGGAAAGTGGGAATGTCTACTGTGGCCATTTAAAGAATTTACTGTTTGATAAAACCTTCGAAAGTACTTACCTAATCGTAAAAAAATACGGCTGCAAAAAGTCCATATGGTGAGCTAAACTAAATTCTTGATTGTTTTTTAAATATTCTATATATCCAACTAAAAGTTGATTCCATTGATCTTGTGCCTGTGTGGTTGTCATTTTGCTTTTTTGTGCTACTTCAATCCATTCTTTGCATTCATCATTTTGTTCCAAATTTGTAAAAAGTTTGGGATGATTTTTAATCGCTTTTATTAAATTTACTAAAGCATCTATATTTTGCATTTTGGAATAAGCATTAAATATGAAAATACTACAACTTTTTCCTCCTGTAATTAGCAATAACCCAGTGATTTTGAGAGGTTGCTAAACAAACGCGACTCTTTTTTAAATCGTCCAGACGATTGTATGAGTAAATTTGTATTTTGTTCTTCCAATGACCCCTTTCAGACAGACAAATTTTACTTTGACAAAGTTTTTTTAATTTTCTTTTAAACTTTCTTTGGTGTTCAAACACAAAAAGTTTTCTTTTACAAATTTTGTTTTAGTCAATGTAATCTGTAATGTAATCTGTGTATAAGTACAACTGTGTATAAGCGACGAAAGAAAAACAAAGCAACTTTGCGAGTATATCAAAGTCTGTACTCTCAATCATGCTTTCTCCCTCGCTCTCACATAAAATCAAAACTTTGCAAAGTAAAATTTGCCTGTCTGAAAGGGGTCAATTTATGTCTTTCGAGTCATTTTGACGATTCTTAGTGACAAGTATTGGAAGATGGTAGCCAACGATCGTATTTTACACTTCAATAATTTTAATGGTAAATGTATACCTATTAAAATTTTTTGAATATAAATTTGTATGCAATAAGTAAAAATATGAATAATTCTGCCGTCAAGAAAAAAATATCGAATCGAATAATATTGTTATTCCTTTAATAAACGTTTATTTTATTGAGTTATCTCATTGTAAAATAATTTACTCATAACACTTTTAAAACAAATTACATGATTTGTTAAGAAAGCTGTTTACCTAACCTGTGCTATTGGCCGAAAGAGGGAGCTTCTATATTCTATTTTGAGCGGTTGTAGCCTTTACTCGAAAATTCAAATTCAACGCATCGCATATAGATAACGTTATAATCATTATTCAGCGTAGCTGTTTGTATGTTTTCTTATTCGGTGTTAATTGTTTTTATTTTCTGATGGTTAAACTTAGTTCGTGAAATTTTAATGTAGCATGTTGTTGTTGTTTTGTGTTCACAAGATTTTTTGGAAACTTCTTAATTTGTAAACAGCCACAATAGATCATTTCACTTTACTTTTTTTATAACTTAAAGTAGGCATCTTCGTAACAATATTATATCGACCCCATTGCGCGAATTATCGTAAATGGCAATTTTTTTTTAAATTGGGTTTTTAATGCAATCTTGTTTTACTTTCAAAGATATGTCACGTTACAAAATATTGTAGGCGAATTCCACTTCGTTGTTCTAAAAATTGATTGAATACACTCCATTTTTTTCTTGGGAACGATTTTATCGTATCTGCCAATGATATTGCATATTGTAGTTGTTACAATATTTACTACATATTTCTTTCTAAGTTAGAATTAGAAGGTAAAGGGAATTGCTCGCTTTATTTTGTTTTTGTCTCTATTCGTTTTACCGTTAATTTTACAGAAAATGCTATATTAAAGTTAAAGGGAAGCATTAGCATGAATTCTTTTTCGGATCATGTGTTTGAGGTAATCAGTTGCTGTAAACCACTCCAAGTAAAACATGGTCTACAGAGAAATTAATAAATAGTGCCTTTGGGCGCCAATGGCCCGCAATTATTTGCAATGCACGAACTAATTCATCGGGGTAAAACTGTATTGAAATAGGCCACTCAGAGTTAGAAAGCTGGAAGTCCTTTTCAAATCTGTTACTATCAAACAAAGGTTAACTAAATATAAATAAAGTTCGCAAGCTTTATTAGACAAAAAATCAATTGAACTCATTTACGGATATTCCGACAATTCCTTAAAAAAAAAACTATAAATGACTTTAATTTTACCTTATGCCTTGTTTCCACGGCACCTGCTTCGCTCTCTATTCTTGCTTCACACCCCAATCATAAGCGAATCAACCTGCTTCGCCATACAAAATTTTGAGAGCGAAGCTGGTAGATTCATATTGAATCTAGTTGCGAAGCAAGGAAAAATCCTCTCTTCTCTAATTTTTATCGTAAGTTTATCTGCACTAGTTATCAAAATTAAACGTTTTTGTAAACAAAGAAAATTTACAAACAAAATAAAGTTAAAACTTAATTAATTAATTTTAATTTTATAAAATTAAAAAAAAATGGATAGGAAAAAAATTATACTTAATGCTATCGCGGCAAGAAGGATATCTTCTGTTGTTTTTCAACTGTTGTTGTTGTTTTTCAACATATGTTTTTCTGTTTAATAACAACTGTCAAATCGAAGCAGATAAATGAGTCGTGTAAACAGCATGATTCACAAACTTGCTTCAGAGAGCGAAACACGAGTTTCAAATTGTCGTGGAAACAGGCTATTAGTGTATCTCTTTGCAAAAAAAAATAGCATACCGTCAAAATTCCACAATGAATATTTAAATTTATAATATTCTGTACGCGAAAAAGACGTGTTAAATGAAAGCAACGAAGAGGATTAACTCATTATTATTATTGTTTTTTTTTAATTTTCTTTTTTAATGAATTCATCCTTCCGTTAAATATTGATTACATCTTTTGTTACTTTGTACCATTCTAAGTTAAAAAAATTAATAAATACATAAAACCACAAATAAATCTTTGCTTCAATTTATTTCTAACACTGACAAACGTAAGTGCCATTTTCTACACACGCCTATACGAAATGTGAATGAAATTATCGTATATGCCAAAAACCTGTTTTTGTCGGAAAACTTGAACTTTTCCACCGGAATACTTTTAGGTGTAGTTATATAAGTTAATTATCTAAGCACATATATATTTTCATTTTGATATTGCAAGCGAAAGCAGAGAAAAATGGATAAATGGCTGTCCTGTAAAATTTTGGTTTTTGTAGCATACGATAATTTTGCGCAAAAGGGTTGATATATACAATTAAAGCACCATCTTATGATAATATTCTATTATAATATATTCTTACGAAGTGCTTAGCTTAAGTTATAAAAGAAAATAACTATCACTTAAAAAACTATTTTTGCTTTTTAAATGATTGTTTGCAATATTTGGTTATCAATTTGTTATAATAATTTTGAACCACGTAGAACGTATTTAAGTACTCGAGAAATAATATATAAATATAACAGCAATTACCTCAAATGATTATAAATTGAGACTACGAAAAAAATTTATATACATAATTTAAATATTGTTTGTAAATAGTTTCTCTGTTTATTGGGTATCGATTAATTTTTCTTTTTTTGTGATGACCATCAACTCTAATTTCTTTAGAAGCAACGTTGATGGTTATTCTATTTTGATTTTCGCCGTTAGCAAGACTCTAATTCTAATGTTACTAGCGAAAATAAGTGAATGACAATTGATTCGCCATAATTCCAAATAAATAAAAAATGTGATAAAATCTGTCATAGAAGCAATGGCATAGATACCTGTGGCTGTAGCAAGTGTATTTGAAAAGGTAGCATTGATTGATTATCTTTTAGACAAAGGCATATCAAGTACAAACAAACATTTGTTAATCAAGAATTCAAAATAATTTTTTTTAATAAACTTTTTGCGTCGACAACATGGCATAAATTACAGATGATAGAGTTACGACCCCTGGCAATTTTCTTTCTCATTGCTTACGTACGAAAGATTTTTTTTACAAATAAATAAAAAATAAGTGTACAATTGTTTACTTATTCGTGTATGAAATTTCTTTTAGTTCTGCATAAATTAAAAGCCTGCGAGCCACTGAACAGAGGTGATAGTTGATACCTAGCCGTCTCTGAAGTAATTAGGTTTGAGCCGCCGTCAACTTTTACCGGCCATGGGGTATAAAATAACATGAACATTACCCTGTAATAAGCACAACAGTCCAGTTTGTGATAAACACTAAAGTAACTGAGAATATATAAAGCATAGTAATTATTGTGGCACTGTAAAGATCAATGATTGCCTTACAGTAATAAAAACGAATAATTCAGTTAAATATGGCATCAGCAATATTATGTCGTTTATGTAGCTTTACTTGCTGTGAATTTAAATACTTATATGAGGTTGATGGTCAGAGAAGTGAAGTTTATCAAGTTGCAGTGAAATATTTTAAATCATCGGTATGTTACTTGTATTGGTCGCTAAACCTTTAAACTTAACTTCCAATTTTGGCTTTGTTTTATTTAAAGTCTTTAATTTAATAACCCTTTAAGTACATGTTCGTGCAAATTTGTTCAAGACAGATCTCAGTTAAGCTAACACGAGCGTAAAGCAGTTTCTTGGTCACTAGAAATTAAAATAAATCACTAAAGTGCTTGTCCACAAGGTATACCTTGTGTATATGTGGATACGAGGTTGATACGATTGAGGATGGTTGCAATGAACCAGGAAGTGAATTTCATATTTAAATTTTACTGTTCCCTTTTTAAGTATTCACAAATAACAAATTTAAGCCTAACTTAAAAGTGGTAATTTATTTTATTATTAATTAGTAGAAATATATAAGAAATTACCAGAATGTAAACGCTCTTTCATCTTCATCACTATTAAAATAAATTTGTTATATAGAGGGTTACATATTCTCAACTTGCGAAACTATCGAATAATAATTATTTTTATTTAATTATTATTAGTATTAAAAATACTCTTTCAAACATCTATAAATATGTATACATCACAATAAGTTACATTTAACAAAATTTGCTATATATCTTCTAAATTGATGTGGGTTCTGTTCATTCCTCACATGGGTCGGAAGATTCTTGCAAAGTTACGCCTTTGTAGAATAAATTCCTCTGCATTGCAGTCGTTGTCACCCGCTCAATCCTAAAGCTGCTATTATTTCTTAGCTGATATGATTGAACGTCTCCCACATACGATATTTGTTCTGTTAAATGTTCTGGTGCTTGACCTGTTTTCATTTTCTGTATAAAATTGAGTGTGTTGATTGCAATCCTCTGCCTTATGTTCAACCATTTCAGCGCGCTTAGCATGAAATTGATCGATGTGTACCTATTGCATTTCAGTATTGTCCGCATGGCCATGTTTAGCAGTTTCTGTAATCGCTCTACTTGTTGTCTAGTGCAGCATGAATATATAATCGTGGAACCGAACTCAAAATGCGGTTTAATTATTGTGTTATAAATGTTTATCGCCGTTTCAACTGTTATATTTCTCCTTATTCTCTTAAAAAAACTTATTTTCCTTCCAACTTTTTTACATATATAGTCTATATGAGCGTTAAACTTTAGTTCTTTATCAATAACCATTCCCAAATATTTTATATCTATCACTTGATCATTTACCTTAAAAACAAAATTAATGTTTGCATTTACCTCCAATATTCTGGTTTTAGTCTCATTTAATTTAAGCGTGTTCACATTTATCCACTTCTTTATATTTTCCATATCATAATTTAAGTTGATATAGCTGATCTGATTCGCCCTCTGCAGAAATTAACGTGTCATCCGCATAAAGAATTATTTGGCATTTTTCTAATACACTTGGCATATCGTTGATATATATTATGAATAATAATGCACCCAGAATTCCAGATTCTTGAGGCACGCCGTATTCATTTAAAATCGAACTCGACCTTGTGTCGTTCCGAATTCGATTCAGGGTTAGAAATATATTTGATACATTTCAAAGTCATAAAGTAAAGATGTAAAGACATACGAAAAGAAAAATAAATTATTTATAGTTTTTTAGCGAAGTTATGATGTTACACTGTTTGCGTTAATCTTTAGCTTCCTGCAATGTGTTAATGCATTTTCAATGTTCGGTTCAAGGAGAATTATTTGATTCTGTAGCTTGATTAAAGTTCTAAAATTTTATTTACATATTTAGTCTTTACAGCTCCTTTCAATATTTCTTGCTTACTGGTGGTAATGCGCCAACACAATGCCAATTTTATGAAATTATCGAGTCCAATATAAAACCGACCGTTTGCCATGAAGATGAATAAGCTACGCTTTTCAAAGCAAATAAAAGTTTAATAACATCAAAAGAAAAAATGTAATACGAAAGCAATTTTATATTATACAATATTTTCCAACAAACTAGTTATTTCATTTGTTACATATTAGAAAATCAACAATACACCTATTTTCAAAGACGTATAAAAGGAGGTTTGAGGTACATTTTAAAAGGCCCCGGAGATTTCTATTTGACCTTATCTTCAAAGAGAGCTCTGATAATAAATTTGTGCTGAAGTAAGTTTCAACTCGTACATTGGTTTTTTAGATTGGATTTTTAATTTTATGACACGCTCGAGAACAATAGATTTCGCCTAATATATAATTATATATAATAAGTTTTTTCTTTTTACCCTAATATTTTACGTATTTTACAAATTAAACATGAAGGTTTAAATGTTTTTTTTTAAATACTATATATAATTCTCGATGAATTGTTATCAGTCATCAAAAAATTAAAATCGGAAGTTTTCATAAAAAAAGAAACAAGAAATCGAAACATATTAATAATTTGTTTTACTTACCGAGTTAAAAGTAAAATAATAAAAATTCAAAAGATTATATTTTTCAAGTAATTATATTAATTTTACGCATGCAATAAAAATAAAAGTTTTTATGTTCTAAAATGAATTGTTATGAAAAGCTGCATTTTTTGAGATTGCTGTTATTTATAAAAAAAAGCGTTTTCTTCAAATATACATTATTTTAGAACAGTTATCCATGTGCGCTTTAAGAAGTCAATTGCAAAACAAACAATCTAGGATCTTATATTTTCAAACTTAATATACAAGTGACGGAAAAATCTTAAATTTTAATAGAAAACAACAAAATGTTTTTATTTATTTATTTTTTCTTAAGAAAAACTTTATTATTTTTTATCTTTAAAGAAATTACCCTTCTTTAAGTATTTTTTCTATATTTTTTTAAGCAGTATAAAACAATTTTTCAACTTGAATAGTAATATCCTTGATTGCGAAATTAAAACGGTTCATTTATTAATTTTTTATTTTATTTAACTATTATACAAACCAATTTAGACCAAAATAAAAATGTTGCAGACCGCTGTTACAATTTGTTAATAGTTTTATTGGTAAGACTTTAATTTACTTTACCTTGTGGTACTATTTTAGTTTAAACTGTACATGAAACGACCGTTTTCCCCAAAAAATCATAACTTGCACTGTTGGTAACTTTTGATAATATCACACACTAAAAGTGTTATTGCTTCTGTTATACAATTTTATAAGTTCGTGAAAAATTTCAGTTTAATTTCGAATTTAAGAGTACGAATTTTAATTCGTAAGAAAAACATTATAATTACAAACATACAAAATATTTAAGTTTTGCAAATAATGAAATTCAAAAAAGTGTAAAATTAAACAGTTCAACATTAATAAATTATTACTTTATTGTAATTTTGCTTAATGCTGAAATTTATTTAAGTTTAATCTAAATATCGAGTTAATAAATTTCTTTTGTTTAAATATTTTATCTCATTTTTTTATCTATTTCAGCTTTTGGATGCAGAAACAGAATCAAGTTTACGGGTTATATGCCTAGAATGTTGGGAACATATAAATGATTTTCATAGTTTTCAACAATGGATTTTGAATGCCCAGGATGACTTACATTTTATTATAAATGATGAGAACTCAAGTAAAATGATGAAGGCTTCAAATAATACTGATTTAAATATTGATACCATCAAAATGACTGCCATTAATTCCAATGCATTAGATTTCGTAGATGAAAAGGAGAGTGGTATTTCACTTTCTGATGTAAAAGGCGAAAAATGTAAAGAAATATTTAAAAATTGTATGGCGTCAGAAGCACATTCAAGCAGACTTGAAGATAATAAGCAAATTTCCACAAAAAGCAAAAATGAAAATTCTTTTAAATGTGAAACATGTAGAGCATCGTTTTCACAGTATGGAAGCCTTAGAAGACATATTCGAAAAAAGCATACGATTTATCCACTATTAAAATGGATATGCAAATATTGCAATAAAATCTTTAAAAACCGATCACACTTAGAAAGGCATAAAAATAAACTTCATAATTGTCACTGTAGCGATAATTTAGAGACAGCAAAACAAAAGTTTGATGATAAAGAAATTTATATAAACTATTCTGAAACGCAAGATGTTGAAGTGTGTAGAGAAAGTAAAATTTTTAATCATAATAAAACTGATTCTGTTTTAAATCAAATTAACATAGAAAATTCGAAAATCAAGCATGAAGGACAAAGTTATAAAAAAAGTTGTTATAATACACGATTTTCGGCAAATAAAATTGCTATTAATAAAAATAGGAATTTAGATTCAGATGTTGAATCATCATCAAGTCCAATGAATTCCGATATGCATATACAAATGCCTACTTTAGAGATTGTCGATATTAAAAGTGAAATTTCCACGGATGCAGAGAGTGATGAAGATACGATTAATATAAACTCTAACGAATCGAATTCAGATATAGAAGAAAATTATGATGATATTTTAGCAAAATGGAAAGGTGATTGGCAATGTCCTAGGTGTGATGGACATATTAAAAGCTACTCACAGCTAACTGAACATTTTCTGATAGAACATCCGGAAGAGAGTTGCTACATTATTTGTTGCGACACAATCTTGTCTGAACGTCAAAGCATTGCGGAACATCTAAGATTTCATGAAAACCAAAGTGCATTTAAGTGTGCTGACTGTGGCAAATGTTTTAAAAATGAAAAAGGTTTATGCTCTCATAAACTTCAAGTTCATAGTAACCATAGAAGTTCGTATCATTTGCATTTATGTTATTGTAAAAGAGATAAGGAGCTGCTTGTAAACAATACAATGGAATATGATACACTTGTCTGTTGTCATCGTAAAAAGAAAATATTAGAAGATGATGCTCTTATTGCAAAGTGGAAAAAACAACTAACATGCGAAATTTGTAAGTCTACATTTTCATATTACTCCTTAATGCGTGTTCATTACTACCATGAGCATCCAGGAGAAAAGTGTTATATTTTTTGCTGCCAAAGAAAGATGTCACGAATTTCTGATGCATTACAACACATACGTTTCCATTTGGATCCACATGCATATCGATGCAAAGTATGCCATGTAGATTTCTCTGGAAAAAATACTTTAGCAAAGCATATGCGTAATGTTCACTTTGATTTTATACCGAAATATACATACGCATGCGATGAATGCGATAAAACATTTGAAATACGTCAAATTTTAACTCGACATAAAAATCTTCATCATTCTCAAAAAGTCTGATCTGTACACTTTCATACATATTTACGTACATAATGATATTTTAATGAGTCCTTAAGTTCTATTTTCACATATTGAAAGCAAGCAAATTATTTAGTTAAAATAATCATTTAATAAAAGTACATACATACATATATATATAAATAAATGAATGCTAAACATTTTTGCAAAGTTATTACAATTCTTCTACGCATCCCCAGCGATGGAAAGAGCTCCTCTTCATCAGCATAAGGTATATGAATTCGGAATCCTTAAGCATAGGAAATTCGATGTTTGTCTTTGTGTTCTTAATAAGCCAATTTTTTAAATATGATGATAAATAGGCGATAATAAAGTCTACCGTCTCTGTTTTCCTATGGTTTTTCTTATGCTATTGTTTTTATCTTTATCTTATTATTATTGTTCTTTCTCTCATGTAATTGAAACTCCAACTAAAAAATTACCGATGATTGAATTTTAAACAAAACATCTCTATTTCTTGCGTTCGATCTCTGACAAGGGGTAACTCAATTTAATTTTCTTTGGGTAATTAAATTTGTTATTCATTCCGAGTTTTTGATTTGGTGATTCTAAAATTAGAATTATCGTCACCCTTGCTTTTGTAGAGTTAGTAAAGGCTTTTGAAATTTCCTACCCAATGGGGTTCAAAACACATTGCTGGTTTTGTATGTACTTTCTTCGCTACGCGAGGAATCTAATGGAGTAAATCGCATCCAAGTGCTAACAAACAAAATGAATTGGCATCATGTGCCAACTAATTTGAATCCAGCAAACATATTATCGATGCCTTACCTAAGGAGCTCTTAGCATCACAACTTTGGAAAAGTAGATCAGATTTTTTAAGCAAAAAATAGTGCAAAATCAAGATAACTTGTAGAAATTCTTTGTTAGACAATCTTTCATGTCGCTGTTGTTTGTATTCAGTTATAATTATCCACCCCTATTCTGACTTTCGATTCGAATCGAAAGTTTCTCCGTTTTCCAACTTTGGTATTCTGAGTTTCGATTCCGCTACGTTTATTTCGATTGTAGGTATTCTGTATTACGATCGTAATTACGTTTTTCTACGCTTGTTTTTCAGCAACGGAATTTATTTCGATTGCTCTTTTTGAAAAGTTTAATAATTAAAATGTAAGTATAAAATCTGTAAAAAGTTTTTTTTAAACGATCTTTTTTTATTTATCTTTAATAAATATCTTTTTTCTTTTTAACGATCTTTTTTATATATTTTTTTCTTTTCGATATTTCGCTTTCCTTATTTTAAAAAATAAAAAATGTTTTCCTAAAGAAGCTTTCCAAAGGAAAGCGAAATATTGAAAAGAAAATATATAAAAAAGATCGTTAAAATCTAACACATATTTAAACGCGTCTTTGTTTAAACGGAAGTTTTTTTTTGAACCTGAAAATGTTAAATTGAAAAGTTAAATAAAATTTATTTTACTAAATATAATTTCTACAACTGATCACTCATCTCGAATGGATTGCAGGTGTCCCTCAGTTTTCGTTTTTCGAGCCTTACCTCTGTGTTCTGAATCACATTGCTCTCCTCTTCCAGCAATACAGCCACTGCTATGGATTCCATTTTTCCTTCAAATAAAAAATTAAAACTACCACCTCCGGCTTCACACAATTCTTACCACTCAATTATTTTCCAACCAAAAATGATTACCTTTATATTATTATTAGGTATTTTATTTCTATTTTATTTATTTATTTTATATTTATATGTATTTTATTAATTCCCAAGCAAACTAATCGCACAAATTTTTTTATTTTACTTTTTTATTCTTTGTTGTAACTTTTGTTTATTAAAATAGTAACATACTTGGTCATTTCTTTGTTTCTATTCCACATTCCGTAGTAAACAAATTGCTTTTGTAAACATTGTTGTCTTCTTCTTGTTCTTTCAGTTTTTGTTTGGAATACCAATTTTCGATCGTAGCGTAACTGAATGCGGAGAACGTAATCGAAAGTCAGAATAGGGGTGATTGTTTTTTGCTGTGTTTTATTGAAAGCCGAAAAAACAGAAACAGAAAAAACTACAGGCTACCAAGAAACTAGAATTATAACAAAAAATTGGATATTGAGCCATTTTATACCATGCAATTTCTATATTATAATACCAAGTGAAGCTGAACTGCTTTTGTCATTTTCTTAAGTTATAATTGTACAAATTAAGTTGAAAAATACTGTCCAACCTCGTAAATTATGAATAAGCTGAGCCCTTATTTGCAGGGACATCGATCTCTGCCCGTATTGGTGTTGAAATCGATTTTGTTAATGTTTTGGGAAAAAAATGTTTAGTCTCCGGTGTATTCCGGTGAATCCACTCAATATAGACGAGTTTTTTTGACGTTTCATAACCGCGAATGAAAGGTGGATTCACCACAACACAGCGGAGACCAAGCAGTACGAAATTCACTTCTTCCATTTGCTTCTCAAAACGCGAGGTATTCTGCTATCAACGGCCGACAAACTAAATGATGTAGATTGTTCAAATTTAAACCGGAGTTAACTGACAGTTGCCTGTTTACAGGAGCAGTGTTGCTCAATTAAGAGGCGGGAAATTATTTCGAGGCCCAAGATAAAGAGTCCCCAACGTGACACAAAAAAATGGCCTCCACCAAATGGTGGTTCCATATTATATAATATTGTTACGAATGTGTCTTGCTTAAGTTTAAAATAAAATAATTAAGCAATAAAGCAAACTACTGGTTACAAACTGCGTAGAAGTTTATACACACACAACTACAATTTGATATGCTGTTTACCACAGGCTACTGTTTACTAACTGCCTGGCATGCAAGAAAAAAAAATATAAGTATGCTGTTTATCATCTAAATGCGCAAGACAAAAACCAGAGTAGCGAAGTATTCACTCACTGTTCATACATGTATGAATATGTACATTTCATTTTTTAGCCGCTTCTTCTCATACATGTGTGAGAGACTACAAATTATTTTGTGTTTTCTCATTTGTGAATGCGACGATTTATTTTTTTTCTTTCTATCCATAAGTGAAAAAATGAGAAACACACAAGTGTTCATTTTTGAATATTTACAATTTTGATAATTTTTCATAAATGAAAAGGTCGTAAAAATATGTGCGTTAAGCATTCGCGTACATAAACGCACATATTTGATAATGCGCAATTTTCGGCGTATGCAGGAAAAAAATGTTTTTTTTTTTATTTCTTTTAGAATATATTGCAATATTGTATTTTGAGTTAATATGTACCCATGTATTTTTACTACATTTTACGGTAAACTGCGATCCTAGGTAGAAAATTTTTTCACGTTTATTTATGAGAAATTTTATAAAATTTCAACGTTCATAAATGAACATGTACATTTATGAAAAATACCATTAATGAAAAGTAGCTAATTTATCATTTATCAAATATGAATAAGACTAATAATTCTTGTTGTTCGCATTCATGTATGAAAATAACCAGAATATTTTTTGTTGTTCGTTTATGAGTGTGAAAAATAAATATAAAATTTTAGATTTCTCATTTATGAAAAATATCATGAATGTTGATTTTTGAATGTTCATAAATGAAAAATTCTGAACCCTGACAAAAACTAATTTTACAACAACAAATATACAGTTGTTTATCATCTGCGTAGTTTTCTAAGAAACCCTTTTTTACAAAAGCAACAACAAATGTATTGAAATAAATCCCAAACAGAAACCTTATCAGCATAAAAACAAAAACAACTATACACGCAGACATGCAGACGCCTATAACGAATAAACAACCTACAACAACAAAAATGCGATACAAAGGGAGTAGAAGATTCTTAAACCTTCTGGATTCTAATTGGACAAGTATAAATAGGGGAAGCATCTGAGTGGATAATCAATCAGTAAATTAAACCTCATCAAGTGAAGACGTGCATTTTAAGTAAATTGTTCTGTGTCAACTTTGTGCAGTTAAAGTAAATAAAATTGTTATTATTTAAAAACTCTAAAAACTAGTGTTAATCATTTTGCAATAAAGAACTCGGAACAAATAGTTTATAAAAGGTATAAACGTGACAATATATTGATGACTGTCACATTTAGCTAATAGATATTACGAGGTCAAATGCTAATTGGTTGTTGACAAACCTTGATACCGATCAACGCTTTGTCAACTCTGACTGTTATGTTGGTCCGTCAAAAAAATTACCCTTTTAAGATAAACAAAACGAAATACTTCGCGTTTTGTTTAGTAAGAAAAACTTGCCGCATCCAGACTAGGAAGCTCCTGTCTGAGAACAGAGCAATTTCCGTTTTACTTGGATTCACGTTACGATTAATAGCAGTCACCAAGAATTCCTGAAGCTATTTCTCACCCCATATGTTGCTATCGATACGTCATCATTGTATGTTACAGTCTTGAAGCCCTGATGAGCTAGTTCCACAATATATGTTACAATATTCCTGCTGATGGTTTAATTAATGTAAGTTGAATCTAGCTGAGCCAATATGAGACGAGATTGTTTTGTTCGCCAGGAGGTTCGACACAGTCAATTAACTGTACACACCCGAATGGGGACAGTTTGTAGTCATACGAAGATTTTTACCTCTTGGCTCTTGATTTTTTTCATATTTAGTTTTTGGGATGTTTCCCATAACCCTATTCCGTCATAAAATATAAGTTTTAGGATCGAGTTGTATAAAAGAACTTTACGATCTAGACAATACAATGTCAAGTTTTATGCTATAAGTCAATTAATTTGAACTGCTGTTAACTTCATTTGAATTAGTTCTGTATCTTCCTATCTTCTCTGTGTGCACGAGGGAATAATACAAAATTTTCTTAATGCTTCTTTTTATGATTTTGCTGTTTCCATTTCAAAATTTAAACTTTTTCGAAGCGTAAGTGATTCACTTTTATGCAAGAGTTACCTTGATAACTTATTTTTGATCTGTCTTTGTGAATGTTAATTTAGATAGTTATTATTTTAATCGGCGTTATTAACCTTTCAATTAGATGATTCTCGTGACGTAAGCAATTTTTCTTTAAGGTTATGAGAGATTTTTAGAATTAATCTCTTTACTAATAGCATGGTTCATTTTATTAAAAGTCTTCCTTTAAATTATAATTTGAAATGTGTTTTTAAAGAGATTGGAAACAACTTAATCCATTGACTTATCTATCTACTATTTAATACAGTTTGACTCTGGGTAAAAGTGTTGAAAATTTTAATTTGAATTAAGACCGTCTCTTAAGAGTTAAAGTTTGATTTCGTAGAATTGTAAGAAATCAAGAAAACACGGGGACTAACAATAATTTCATTCACATTTTCTATGGTAGAGATTCAGCATGGCGTAGCTATCGCGGTCTAATTTTTTTACTTAATACAGAACATAATTTGGAGTTTTGTCGCATTAATTATTTTACAAAATTTTTTAAGAGATGAAATCTGCGACAAAAACCATAACTGGTCATACGGAAATATAAGATTTTTTACATATGACAGACGACGATATAGATTACGTAGCGAGTTCGAAGGAACACATGTTTTTTATGCAGTTTGTAGGATTAAAACTGGTGATGGTATGCGTATTCAGATTTATTGGTACAGTCATACTCCAAACTACTCCTAGGATTTGGAAAATTGAGAGTAAAACGCCAATTCCAAAAATAAAAGCACCCCGAAATATCTATAAGCATTCTGTCAGTCAGGAGGTTTTTGTAACAGGTCAGATAATGTTGCACTTGAATAGATGGAATGTGATCGCGGCATTTACACCTTTAACTCGATAAGTTAAAATTTATTGATAAGTAAACTCGTTCGTGTTTCATTTTTTTTTTATTTTAGGTTCTGTAAACTTATTTCTGTCTGAATGTTTTTTTTTTAATTATTCGCAGTTTCCAGTACAGTTTCAACTCAACGCGATACACTTCATGATTCCATCTAATTTTATGTATGAGCCATATATTAAACGAATTACCTCTTTTTAAAGGTGTATAATCTGAGTAAAGAATTGTAAACTTGATCGGTTAGTTGCCCGAAGAGGTCGTAATTTTGTGCAGCTAACCATACAATTTGAGATAACAAGTCTATATCTAACTTTAAGGAACCTGTACAGCGTCGCTTTTTTTACCATTGTAAATCAGACGATGAGTTTTAATTTGTAGAATTTTAACGTAATCCTGTGCTAGTATTAAAAAAGGGTACGCTAAAACCCCGTTTCAACACAGTAATACGTTATGAATTTAAGATTCGTTTTGGTGACCTGTATTAAGCTTTTATTCTTGGCTATATTTTCATTCAATATTTTCAGCTAAATCGAATTTTTGTTTTTTTATAAAACTGTAAAGTATCAGAGGTCTGTCTAACTTCTTACAATTCTACAAACTTCGCTGTTTTTTGCCGAATACATGTTTCTACGGCATTGGCTAGATGTTTTTTTTTGCGAATATTGCTTGATTGTGTTATATCAGGAACACTTTATCAAATTTTACAAACACAGTTTTTATTAAATTTGTTATTTATTGCCCAAGTTTGGAATCTTTTTGTTTCGAGTTCTTTGAAGGTGAAGTTAATAAAAGAATATTGAATACTGGGAAAACAGTTTAAACAGCACGCCACTCTAATTATAACACTTCTTGGAATGTAAAATTCCAAATTTTAATTTATTGTCAACTGTTTAAGCAAGATCTTCGACAAGTTTTATGTTTATTCAATAGCCTCGTTTTGCAATTAAATCTATTTAACTAAAAGTATATATAAAACATCAAATTATTATTTATTTTTAAATTTAATTTAAGCCTAAAGTGAAATTCACAATAAGAAAAAGTTAAGTTGGTAAAAAAATTTACGTTAAACCTGCAATTCGTTCGTCAAATTGCGTGCGATGTTCACTTTTTAAAAAGCGTCTCATGCCTCTTAACAAATACAATAAATGGGGTTGGCTTAGTAAACGAAATAAAAGATCTAATAAAAAGTCAATGGTATCCTCACGTTTATAGGACACCAACGCAGACGTAAAAGCACTGAAATCAGCCGGAGATAAAACACTGCGCAACTGAAATTTCGTTTCGTTTTGTAATTAATGGTTTATCTCACAATTGTAACATTACAATAAACTTACCACTTTTAAAAACTCAACTCTGTCTTGAGGAGCTGTTTGACTGACAGTTGACATTTGAGTTTTACTGAATGCAAAGGAGCTTAAAGATAAAGTGGATGATGGCGATGTAATTGTAGATAAACTTGGTTTTGAAACGAAACTATTCCCTATTAATTTGTATTTTTTCTTCCTTACTGCATCAGAAGTCGTTGAAGATTTACTCAAGGGACTGCGTTCGCGTTTGTGTATTTTAATCAAATCTGTTGTTGGACTGCTACTGTTTTCACATAAGCTGTTTGAAGAATTAAAATCAATTGCAGAAACATCAGAATCTAAACGACTCATAAAATCCATGGCATTTGGTAATTTGCTATTACGCGGCAGACCGGCAGCTGAAGCATAATCATTTGGTGTCCACGTATTTATGCAATTTGCTTTTTCTACTTTGCTAAAAAGAAAAATTAACAGAATTGAGTAAATATTCCAAATAAGAGCAAGCAAGCTGTGCTTTTATATTTATAATACAGAAGTGACCTTTCAGTAGCTTGTAAAAAGTGGGGTTTTCTTGTGATAAAATTATCACAAGAAGTTATGGTTTTTTAATGAAATTTAGATTGCTTGATGAGTTTTGTATGTTTCAGTTAATCTTAAACTCTTCAATTCTATATCAAACATCCTAAATGCGATGAATTTTATTTTAATTTATTTTATTGTTTTGTGACAAATTTAATTTTTGTTTGGAATTCGCAATTGTTCTACTTATTTAAGAACTTAATTAAGAAATTATATTTATGACTTCGGTTAAATTTACTGGAAATTAAGGATTCTGTAATATGCTAAAAACTTATTTGCAATTCACTGCAAATTAATATAAAAAAGATTATTGTTAAATTTTTAATTTCTATATATATATGTATATATATATATTTTTTTTTTTTTTTTTAATGTAGTCACCAACGTTGGATTATGTGTGTGGACATACATTATGTGATAATAATGATAATTTCCGTAAAAACTTGCCATTTTTTAAGATTGTCTTTTTGGTGATAAGTCGATTAATTTTGTGAAGGCAAGTAAAATTATGTAATTTATTTAGTATTTGTAAAATGCAACATAAAAAATTATAAAAAATAGTAAATAGAAAGCTAATGATTTAAATTATCGTAAAATGGGTGGTAATTTTAATGCATATATATATATTTTTTAATTGATTACATACTTTTATATTTATATATTTTAAATTTCTTAGTGTACAACGGTTTTACTTCAGCTACGCAATTTTCCCTCCTTCTTTTTTGCGATAAAATGATTCAGCCATTTGAACGACGGCTTTTATACATATTTTATTTTTTTTTTATACAACATTCCCCAAAAGTCATTGACATTTGCTTCTCCATAAATTTTTCCCAGTCTTAGTTAATTGAGATTTCCAGGAACATGTTGAATGTAGAATAAACACTATGAACCTCCATCATTGTGTGTTATTTTACCAAAATTAGCTGTTCTATTTCAATATTTGTTCTTGAATTGAGGTTTCTCGAAGCGCTAGACCAAATTGTATTCCTATTTTGATAAGAACAGCCATCAGATATCAAAATCACGTTTTATTATGTTGAATTTTATCATTGAATATAAAATTTATTACACAACTTGCAACATTGTTAGCTGTTGCCCCACTTTTACCTTCATGCCATACATAGAGATGAACCTTTTTTGTATATTTAACTTAAAAACTGAAATAATGAACGGCTAGTTTCGATTTAAAATACTGTTCAGAGACTTGTAGCTTTGGAGTTAACAAAGCACTTTGCATGCCCTATTATTTCCGGCGACATATTATTAATATCTAACTGTTTGGCAGCCCTTGCTTCATATATTTGTACAATATGTAATTGTGTCCCCTTTCGAATATCACACTGATCTTTTCATAGCTTAAAAACTGAAATTTTCGCTTTTTCTTGAATTTCACAAAACTTATATTACTTTTCGTTTTAAAGTGATTTTGTGAACTAACTCTGCAGGAATGACTTGGTACTTTAAGTATTGTGTTCAATCATTCTCGCACGTAATCACATTTTTCCGATGTTGTGTTTTTGCAAACAGAAATTTTCTTTCGTGCTTTAAGCCACGTTTGGAAAATACGTTTGTCCAGATTAAAAGTTATTATGAAGAAAATCTTTGAAAACCCGCACTTTTTTTCTGTCACCATATGCTAAAAACAATCTAATAGCTGCCTCTTTTTGATGTCAATAGAAGTTGATCTTTTTCGTATTGGGATATACGTTCACTTTTTTTAGCATCCTATAAGGCTAATTCCAAAAAGAATGGAAAACAATTTTTCTATATTCTTCACTTACAGCACCACATAACAAATTTCTTTCAGTTCGTTTCTCTGCTAAATAAATGCAACGCTTTTTTTGAACTGCTCTAGCCTTTCATACTCTACTTTTTACTCACAACTCTTTTTTCCTTATTTCTTTTTTATTTCAGTGTTAAAAAGCGGTTCATCTTGCAATCATCTAAACGTAATTAGTTCAAAACTTCCTGTTACTTCATTTTAGATGTGATATAAATATAAAGGTTAAAAATATCTTAGAGAATTTTGTAAGCACTCACTTTTTCTTATTTCACTCACAATTGAGAAATGAATCAAGAAATACTTGACGAAATATTGATAATGTGTAAAACGGTCAAGTATATTTCTACAGGTAACCGTTTTTGTTGAAACATATTTATTACGTATGGGTTTCACATGCAGCTTTTGATAAACCAATAAAGATACCTTTAACGGTTTGGTAGGTAAATGTGCCATTACCAGCAGTTGCAATATAAAACAAAAAATTTACTTATAACCGATCATGGCAGAGCAACGGCGATGTATTTTTTATTTCTAAAACTTATAGTCAATTTTGCTAATTTTTAAAGAAATACATAGGTAAAATTAGACACTACCGCAATTTAAAGATCTAGATACTTTCAGCTGTTATCAGCATTCTTCGAATTTTATTTTATTAAAAATGTTTTAATAAATTTGCAGACGTAAAGACAGTTGCTTGTAATTTGCTAAAATATACTCACATGGCATCATTGTGAATATTGTGGAATTTCGTTTTTGCTGCCAATATTTCTTTTGGATCTGAAAAATATTTGCTACGGACAACTTCTGTACCAGCAACTTCACAAGTATCGCTAATTAAAGCTTCTACAGTGCGTTCTTTTGACTTAGGCACCTATAGCAGAATATAGAAAATTATTTTTAAAAAGAAGTAGTTGAACATTTCTTTTAATACCACTTTACAATTTTTTCTGCGTTTTTAAAAAAGTCCCTCAGTTCTTTGACTACTGGACCAAAAGCAGAACTTTTTGGAGCAGCTCCTAAAACTTCTCGTATCCACTTAGAGAGCTGTTGCACTTGGTTTGTTTGCTGAAAACGTATGTCACATAGCAAAATAGCGCCATAATCATTACGATGACGTATTACACGGCCTATAGCCTGATTAACAGCACGTGTAGCATCTAGAGCATACCAAGCTTGTCCAGTTAATAGCTATGCAAAAATAAATAAAATAAATATTTAAAATTTAAGTTTACTTTTAAACATACTAACCTCATTTTCCTTTGTGCGATTATCATCCAAATATTTTCTTTTAAGTATAACTTTAGGGTCTTTTAATGGAGGAAATGGTAGGCCGGTTATAATAACAGCACGTCCATTACGATCAGCAAAATCAAGACCCTCGGACACTTTGCCGCGACAAACTGCCATAAAACAAGCTCCCTTTGAATCTTTAATGCTTTGGTAAAATGACTGCATTGTTGTAACAAAATCTTCTTTACCTCTAGGCTCTACAAATATTGGTTTATAACGTGAAATATCACCCCATAAGCCAGATGCCTGCCATGAGTTAACACATTGGTTGAGTAAAGGATATGATGGGAAAAATACCAAAAGACCATCGGGAACAACACGGGCTACATTTAAGATAGTGGATCCTAACGAACTTATATATTTGGGGTTATCGCTTCAAAGGACAAAATAAAAATCTTAAAATATTTAATGTATATAAAGTTTGTTAATATACTAACCGATTTTGATAGTTAGATATTAATTGTTCACGATCTGGACCAGAACCAATTATTTTTACATACACCTGTGAAGTTTGGACTATATGAGGATTCTCTATACTCTGGGCTATCGGTATAGACAATTCGGCTATAAGAGGTTTAAGGGGAGCTAGAGTGCCACTTGTTAAAATTACACTTCTTACATTTGTATTTAATAGTTGCTCCATACTACGAATACCAAATGAGAACATATTTGTTGTTGGTATACGATAATTTCATTGCTTACCCAAATCCTGGGTTAAAACACCAATAGTTTATTACTTTTGCTGCCTTAGTTGTAGTGGTGTTGTTTCCTTTTGATAACCAGCCATCTTTGTTGTAGCCTTTTGTATACTGCTGCTTAGGTTCCTCAATCTGTACATGTACTTTGAAGCTACGATATACCTTATGTATGGTGTCTTCTTTATTATTAAATACTATTGTCAAAAAATCTGCCAATTTTTGAAAACTTCCACCCTTTCTTAGGTTATTATTTTGTGATTCTATCGCCATAAATTGTATTAGTTTGTCCAAAAGTGCCACGATAGCTTTTGATGAGCCGTAGGATATCTAAAGTAAAGAATATTAAATAATTTTATAACGATAAGCATAGAAAATATATTTTTAATGAAAGTAAAAAACAATTCTTTTCATTAATACGGCTTGATTTAATGTCAGTATACTTAACAAATAGCAAGACAAAATAGAAAATATTCGATACATTAAATGTGTCTTGGAAATGTGTATTAATCCGCTGCGAGACAGTTATTACAATAGTGGCATTTTTATAGAAATACATTTTTCAAAAATACAATATAAAAAATTAATTTATCATATTCTATATAGTATTTGCAATTAAACTTATTTAAGAACGAAGGAAAATATATTGGTAAAAAAAATAGTTGGAAATAAAATATCAAAATATTTAACAAGCAATTATATAATTTTAACCTTAATATTTTTTTATCGCTATACCTAAGTCAAAATTGCTTGCAAACAGTTCCTCTACTACAACTACATTTAACGCGTAAATTAATCTGATAGGAAAGCATTAAATAAAATATAATTTTAATAGCTTTAATATTTTGACATTGGATGTTATAATTACGTACATTAGCTTGCACAAGTAAATCAAATATAAACGATGCTGGAAACGTGGCTCCTTCTTGTTTATTTTCGACTACAATATCATCAGCTGCCTTTTCAAATTCCAGAAGCATTTCCTTGAGCAACGCCAAATCATCCAAAGTAAAATCTTTCGGCTCATCTCCAGCATCCTGCTTTTCCGCCGAACTCATTGCCTTCATTATGTGTGTGGTGTCATCAATGGCCATTGCAATATCGGAAGACTTAATTTGTACAGAAGCTGATTCTTCGCATATTTTTTCAATGTTGTGGGCTTCATCCAAAATACAAATAGCGTTGGATAGTTCTATTTTATTAGCTTTACGTGCAGACGGATCCAACAAATAATTATATGGCATAAAAATGATATCAGCATCTTCGACTAGCTCTTTGGAAGCATAATAGGGGCACATTTTCAATTTTTGTCCTGCCTTCACCAGATCTTCAATATCCATTACGGGTTGTTCCTTGAAGCTAGGATCATCCTTGCGTGATTCAACCCGGGAGTGGAAAGAACATGTTCGTGTTTGAACTCGCAATTTACATAATTGAGTTTTATTGGCATTTCCTTGTTCTTTAATTACCTCAGGATGAATACAAAGTTGTTCTCTAGAACCCAATACAACTGATCGCATAAAAGAATAAGAGGTTCTTTTTAATTCCTGCATGGCCTGTGTCAATTGGGAGTGAGTACGAGAAGCATAAATTATTTTCGGTACAGCCCAGTTTCCCTTTCCTTTTGAGCGGTTTATCATTTCAAGCTGGTCCATAATTTCAGCCATATTTTTGTTATTACCAGCTCCTGTGCAGTTAATAGATTTCTTAACATTTGCAGCTATTTCTTGTTTTTTCGACAAAAGCCATGCTAATGAAGAGCAAAGGAGGCTTAACGTTTTTCCTGTGCCTGTTGGGGATTCCAAGACACCATTGGTGCTATCACGCAAGCACATGATTACTTTTTCCATATAGGCACGTTGAACCTCATATGGTTCGAAAGGAAAGCTAACCGGTATACCAGCAATTATCGTTTCAGGCATTTTACAAAATCAAAGTTTTTATGATTTTTCCAATAAATCGGTCACAAAGTATAAAACACAAATAATCATAATCTATGGTATAAAATAGATAGCCGCCAATTTATTTACATATATGTACTTTTAACAACACGAGTTCGCCTCACTTTGTGACCACAGGAATGTTTCTTTCAAACAAAGCAAAATAAAAATTAATATTTTAAGGCGAATTAACAATCAGGCGAGTTCATTGATAATCATCGTTAAAATGAATACTAAACCATAGATATAATAGGTTATATAGGTTTATAATCTATGGCCCTATATGCACGACAGTAATATTTGTTCCGCACAACTTCTGTTCTGTCCAAAACACAGAGACTAATTATTCTAGCATTAAATTGTATACGTATACACAGCTTTGTGTGTGTTAGTGTTTTTTTATTTATTTAACACTACGCTAGCCAACTGACGACTAAAAATCGCTCTGCAAAAAAGAAAACACAAGACCTGTGTTTTCATAAATGCATGTGGATTAATTTTGTTCTACTAATGCGGGGGTGAAGCTGGTTGAAAAATTGTGCCAATCAAAAACTACTTCCTTCACCGAAATTGCAAACAAGCTGCCATGTTAGACCAGCACAACTACTCTCGTGTAAATAGGCTCTATGACAATACTTCACATTAAAATAATTACAAATTGGAATTTGGCAGTTATTTTTCCTATATTAAAATTGTCTAAAAAGCAAGGCGAATTTATAGTAATCGATTCGCCTTACTGAAAAGTAAATGAAAAATTTATTGCCAACAAAAAATGCAAAAAATATTGGGTACATAATTTTTACACATTTCAGAGTTGAAGTTTTTCTTTATGTTGAGGAAGGAATAATCAGCAAAATTTTGAAATTGTGTTTTTAAGGTTCAAATTACACTAAACAAAATTTTTATGAGCCCTTGTTTTACCTGGCATTGATTTATACTAAGTTCACACTTGTGTTTTTGAACGCGTTTAAGCAAAATGTTTTAAAATTTAAACACAGCCGTTCACACTATAATTGAGATGTTTAAGGTTGACGTTTTATCTACTTTTTTTTTACCTTTAAAATGATTTTTTGTAGTGAAAACAGCCATTTCAGTTGGGAATCAAACCCAAACCCCAGACAAATTAGTTAATTACACTACCTTTTAGCATACAGGGGCAAAAACGCACTTAGCATATCCCAAAATTAAATGAGTTGTATTTGAAATTTACGTGTTTAACGACGTATTTAAATCAAAAACAACTCATTTGAGATGTTTAACAAACCACGTCAATGTATGGTAAAACACCTCCAATTCGCCGTGTTTAATGCTTAAACACGATTGAGAAATTAAACAAGCTAGGTGTGAACATAGTATTAAATAAAAACATTTTTTAGTTATATAATTTTTATCACTTATCAAAATTATTAAAACAATGTTTTCTATTTTGAATTTTTTTAGATTCGCATATAAAATTTTATTCTCACACGACATCGACCCTTTGCGAGAAATTATCTTATATGCCAATTTTTTTTGAAATTAAGTTTTTGATGCAATCTTGTTCTACATTCAAAGATATGTCACATGACAAAATATTGTAGGCGAATTCCACTTCGTTACTTCAAAAATTGATTGAATACACTCCCTTTTTTCGTGTGAGCGATTTTATCGTATCTGCCAATGAAGAATATTTTGCATATTGTAGTTGCTACAATATTTACTATATATTTCCTTCTAAGTTAGAATTAAAAGGTAATTGCTTGCTTTATTTTGTTTTTTGTCTCTATTCGTTTTACCGTTAATTTTACAGAAAAGGCTATATTAAAGTTAAAGAGAAGCATTAGCATGCATTCTTTTTCGGATCATGTGTTTGAGGTAATCAGTTGTCGTAAACCACTCCAAGTAAAACATTGTCTACAGAGAAATTAACAAATAGTGTCTTTGGGCGCCAATGGCCCGCAATTATTGGCAATGCACGAACTAATCCATCGGGGTACAACTGTATTGAAATGGGCCACTCCGAGTTTGAAAACTGGAAGTCCTTTTCAAATCTGTTATTATCAAACAAAGTTAAACTAAACATAAATAAAGTTCGCATAGCTTTATTAGACAAAATATCAAAATCAATTAAACTCATTTACGGATATTCCGACAATTCCATTAAAAAAACTATAAATAACTTTAATTTTACCTTTAAGTTACAAAGGTTATACAATTCATTTTTGTTTATCTCTTTGCAAAAATTCAATGATTTCAAAAATCTATGTTTAAAAAATAGCATACCGTCAAAATACCACAGTGAATATTTAAATTTAAAATATTCTGTATGCGAAAAAGACATTTTAAATGAAAGCGACGAAGAAGATTAACTCACTTATTAAAGTTTTGGTTTTTTTAATGAATTCATCCTTCTGTTAAATATTGATTACATTTTTTATTACTTTGTACCATTCTAAGTTAAAAAAATTAATAAATACATAAAATCACAAATAAATCTTTGCTTCAATTTATTTCTAACACTGACAAATGATATCGTAAGTGCCATTTTCTACATACGCATATACGAAATGTTGTGAATGAAATTATCGTATGTGCCAAAAACACGTTTTTGTCGGAAAACTTGAACTTTTCCACCGGAATACTTTAATTATCTAACCACATATATATTTTCATTTCGATATTGCAAGCGAAAGCAGAGAAACGTGGATAAATGGCTGTCCTGTAAAATTTAGTTTTTGTAACATACAATAATTTCGCGCGAAGGGGTCGATATGTTAATAAAATTACCTAACAAAAATGCTACGAGGCCCTGATACATATCCATTAATAACGTCTAGCTAACAAACACAAAAAAAAATAACGAGTACTATAAGAGAAAATTTCTAAATGTCGCACTGAAATAAATTGAATTAGAAGCTTTAAGCAAGTTAATTTAAAATATCGAGGTAGTAAAGAATTAATTAATTAATGCTTAGATTTGCAGAAATTAACTCCAATATATGTATGTCACAAGCATTTGATTTGAACTGTTATTTTTATATAATAATTAAGCAATTGTTTAGTTTAATTTGGAACTTGTTAAAACTGTGCTATTTTTTTATATATTTTCATTAATATTTATTTTAATCTTCCTGTATAGTGTCAGCAATTAAAAATTTACCTTTTGATTCTACTAATCAATAGAGGTCGCTAGAATTACAACTACAGCTGGTTGGTGAGCAAATATAATTTTGTTGGCGCGTTAATAAGCATAGAAAAATTATCTATGTTAATAAGTAGAATCGAGGAATTGTAAAATTAGTCTTTATATTTAAAACATATATGTATAGTTTGTGATATTTAATAAATATGAGTAGGTCAAATAAAATCTTTGCCGAGAAGTCATTCGAATTAGTCAAAGAACTGGAAAGAACTTCTCAAACAATACCACCATTTGACGTACGAGAAAATAAATACATACATACATACATAGTATATCCTTGATCTGTTAAGCCATACATATACAAAAATCTATTTCAATTCTAGGACGACGGTGTTCGGCAAGTGCTAGAGGAAATTAAAGCCATATTTGAAGAAAATTGTGCACAAGCGTAAGTATCAATAACAAAATTAACAAATAGCAATTTTTTACTTTTCGATGCGCGTATTTAAAGTGCCAGTTATTCAACTTCGGGTGATCGTACTTTGTGGCCATTACTAAATTTTCGTCATGCAGCATTGCAGCGTAATAAAAGATGTCTTTTGGCGTATTTATTTCAGCGACTACAGAAAATAAAAGCTTTCCGCTGGGAATTTGGCCCTATTGTTCCATCCGACATCAAAGCCAATCTTTGTGAACCAGAAGTTGCATTTTTTAACAAGTATTCAAAATCTTTGGCATCTTATATGCGCTCAATAGGTGATGGACAAGGAATAGATTTAACAGGAGACCTTCGTCCGCCGAAGTCATTATATATTGAAGTTCGCTGTGTTGAAGATTTTGGAAAGTTTGAATTAGAAGACGGTGAAGTAATATATCTTAAGAAAAACAGTCAACATTATTTACCAAGATCCCAGGTGGAATCATTAATAAGACAAGGTATCTTACAACATATTGTTTAGAATGGCTTTTGGTCAATATATTAGTAAAAAAGTTTATAAAATCAAATTAATATTTGCAATATTTTTTTATCAAGTGAAACCGTAACGCATATTTTTCAAATTGTTATAACTTTTTAATTAAAAAAAAATAATTTGCAGAAAGCAAAACCAAAGTGTCCAAATCGACTAAAACAGGTGGTGTTTTACTCGGTTCTTTATGATGTGTTTGTGATTATTCCCTATAACTGTCTTCAGTTTCCTTTGCAGCAAAACAAACATGCATAATTTAAAATTATGCTGTTCAATAAATCTTTGTGATGCCTGCTCAATCAATACCTTAGGCCTAGTATTACTTTTGCTTAATGTCATATTAGTGGCCTGAATATCGTTGAAGGAACTAATATCGTAGCTACATTTTATAATGCCGATTTTTGTTTTGTTGCCATGGCTATCACTTAAATCTGCCCTTTTACTATATAGAAGCATTTTTCAAGTTTTAATTCCTTGCAGAACACGTCGACCTTTGCATTTATAATTAAATTACCATTTACTTGTATTAACGTTCAGTTTTCTTTTCCTTGCCGTGTAAGAAATCGTTTAAAAGCAAGTCATAGTTTTAAAAAATTTTTATACTTTTGCCTATTATGATCTCATTTTGCTAATTACAATAAATAAAAATTTTTTAGTTATTATTATTAAAAAAGTAAGTAAGTAAGTATTATTAGTAAAAGTATTTATTATTAAAAATGTTTGAAATAGTCCATTTAAATTTCTAATAAATGATTTTTTATAACTTAATTTTAAATACACACGTATATTAATACAAAATCTGGTTTTATATTTATCTTAATCAGTCATTTTAATACATTTTTTAATAATGCCAGGTGAAAATGCTCTAAATTAAAAGGAAATTAAGAAAATTACAAAATTAGGTTTTATTATTTGTTGAAAAAATAGCTTCTGTACTGAAAACAATCGGTAAGAATTCAAATTGGATCGGAATTAACCTATTCATTTTTGTCCGATTAAACACCATTAGGTAATATTATTCAATAATATGTATATATACAATGTATATATTGCAGAGATAAAAAAGTTTTCGTGATCAGTAGCAAAGTAATTATCATTTTAATTTTTGTTTTAGATTTCCTTTTTTACATAATTTTCTTGTTTACAATTTCGGTTTTTGTATTTTGTTTTTCTAAAAGAATGATGAAATCTAATAGAAAATTAATGTCTTTTAAGACAAATAACACTCATTGCTGAACTCATGAGAAAAGAAAAATATATATTTTGTAAAGAATAACTTCTTTAATTCCCGTAATCCTTTAGTTAATGGTTACCATCTTTACCGGTTGTTCTCTTTACATTATATGTGAACTCGTGGTCAAAAGTTCTAGAGAACGCACTTTGAAATATTTTTGCAGTTGCAAACTAAAATAGCGGCAACAGACATCGGAATTGTAACGATAAATTCATTAAAAATGCTATCATAAATATTATTGAAGAAACAGGAGATTGGTGTCGCAATATTTTTAAGATGTTTTTATAAATAATATGTATATTATTGTTCACCCTTTGGTCTAAATTTGTCTATATTTATACATAATTTTTTTCATGTGCAATAGCAGCAATTCAAATAGTAATTTATTGCTTATATACTGAACATATTAAAATTGAATGAAGATGGTGCACTGAAGCCCTACCGTGAATGAAAGAATAAACAAAATCGGTTGAGAAACAGAAGCCTCAAAGTTTTGTCTTTCTACATTCATGTATAAGTATTACTTTGGATTTTTTTCGAAAGAATTGAAATGAAAATCAGCTCTTGCCACGTTGTGAAATTGAATACTAGGTAAATCTAACAACCCATTTGATCAAACTGACTCTGTCTCAATTGCAACTTAATGCTTTAATATTTGTTTGCATGTCTATTAAAAATAAAGAATAGCTAAAGTGTAAAAATATTGTGCAGAAGCTAAAAAGGGAAAAACGATAAAAATTGTCCTGAGTAATCTTTGTTGTATTTACATTTTTTGGACGACGCTTTACACAAGCAAAAGAGATATGGAATTTTTTTTGGCCACACATTAAATTTCAATTGACTTTATCTTTTTTTTTTTTTTTTTTTTTTTTGTATCATAATATTATTTATTGAATCTTCTAAATTAATAGAACTAACAATAAGTAGATAAATCTTAAATCTAAAAGTAAAAACTATCTTTATGTCTAGCCAATGCCAGCCAAAAAGTTTTAGTTAACAAGAAATAAAAAAAAATAAAAAGGAAAACACTAGAAATTACTTATACTAATAGCCCTAACGTCTCTCCTCTTCAGACGATTGTAGCCTCTATCATTTAATATATCACGTGCCAAAATATTTGGACGAAATTCCAGTTTTCTCAAATATTTGGATGCGTACTTCTGTATTTCCTCTCTTACAGAGGGCACTTTCAAATCCTTGTGAATGTTCGAGTTTTTCACATACCATGGGGCAGCAGTTATGAGTCTGAGGATTTTGTTCTGGCTTCTTTGTATCCGTACGACATTTGACACTGAGGCAGTGCCCCACATTTGAATTCCATAGCTCCATATTGGCTTTAGAATAGACTTGTAGATCAAAAGTTTGCAGTCAAGACTGAGAACAGAATTCCGACCAATTAGCCAGTTTAATTGAGCAGTTTTAAGTCTTATTTGCATAAGTTTAGCTTTTATGTGGTGCTTCCATGTTAGACGCCTGTCAAGGTGTATACCGAGGTACTTGACGACCGAACGTTGAGGTATTGTTTGATTATTTATTGTGATAGGTGGGCATGTACTCCTGCGTAATGTAAAAGTAATATGAATGCACTTCTGTTCATTAATTTTTATTCGCCATTTTCTTAACCATTTTTCGACTTGGAACACATGACTTTGAAGACGTAGTGAAGCTTCGTGTGGGTCTACATGAACACAAAGCAGGGCAGTATCATCAGCAAATGTTGAAACGTGAACGTCGTCCCGTGTAGGCATACATATCTGAGGTATATAATAAATACAAAATCGGACCCAAGATGCTCCCTTGAGGAACTCCGGCTCTAATTTGTTGTAAAGCACTCCTCGTGCTTTACAACAAATAAACGGCTACTCAAGTAGCTTTCTAGTAATGTGGAAATATTTTGAGGCAAATTCTGCCTTAGTTTATGAATTAAGCTCTCGTGCCAAACTTTATCGAAGGCCTGGGAAACATCAATAAAGAGAGCAGAACAGTAATGTTTGTTTTCAAAGGTTTGTATAACAGCATTAACAAGTCTATGCGTTTGCTCTATTGTGCTATGCTTTTTCCTAAATCCAAACTGGTGATCCGGTATACACTTCTTTTCGATCAATATGGGATACATTCTATTTATTAAAAGTTTCTCGAACAGTTTAGATAAATTGGACAGTAAGCTTATTGGCCTGTAAGAATCTATTTTAGAATGATCCTTGCCCGGCTTGGGAATCATTATCACCTTCGAAATCTTCCACTTCTGAGGGTAAAAACTGAGGCGCAAAATGGCGTTATATAAACAATAAGATTCTCACCGCTACATTTGGTAGCTCCAGAAGCATCCTATTACTAACTTTATCAATACCAGGTGATTTTTTAAGTTTTAAGCCGGCGATAGCCTTTCTCAACTCTTGTACCTCCAGTCTCAAAGGCACAGCTTCTATAGGTATTATTTCAGGTAACACTATAGGGTCTGTCGATAAATTAGAAGAAAATACTTTTAGGAGGTGGTTGGAAAACAGATAAGCTTTTTCCTCGTTGCTTCTTGCCCAATCACCGCTTGGGGTGCGCAGTGGCGACTGGCGTAAAGTTGGTCGCTTAAGTGTTTTTTGTTGCGCGCCACAGAGAGTAGTCTGAATGCGAGGTTGCATCAAGATTTTCCAAGTATTTGTTAAGTGAAGCAATTCTTTGCACTTCAAGTAAAGCACGAAGCTGTTTGGTACACTCTTTCAGCCTGTTTCTTAGTTGGGGTGATCTACACGCCTGCCACTCTCTACGGATTCTCCTTTTCTCTAGGAGGAGTTGTTGTACATCTACTGAATATATTCTGCTGTATCTTTTTATCGGAGCATTTGTGGTTGCGTGAACTGTGGCTAGTCTGATTTCTTCATTAAAGTCGTCAATAGCTTTTTCCACTTCTCCTGAAGTACGCAGTGGTATATTTTCCGAACAATGAGAGCTTAGATATTTTCTAAATTTAAGCCAATTAATATGAGTCTTAGTTGCCAATGCAGATCGATTTTCAGAATCCAACGGGTTCCATAACGTAACAATAGAAGGTGTGTGGTCGGAGGATAAGTCTAATGAAGACTCTACATTCGTAAACTCACCTGGTACATTTTTTGCGACTCCAAAGTCAATGACGTCAGGGATTTTTTGCCTGTCGGTGGGCCAATAAGTTGGCCTTCCGCTAGAAATTACTTTATCTTGGCTTCAGCGAATTATATTTTGTTGCATTTGAAACCATTGCCAAAGATTTACGTACGTAACTCGCGTAAGCGTACACATAGATAATTATCTATGATTAATTATCTTTATCTATGAGCGTACATTAGCATGACGTTGCGGACAAACCTGTTAAATTTAAAATCATATATAAATTAATTATCTATGTTTAAAATGATACTCTGTTTTTACGTATCAGCTGTTTTCATAAGCAGTGCTGTCAACATATTGTGATAAGCTGAGTTTCTGCGTATTTTGCTTAATGTAATTTTTAGATTCAAACAATAAATTTGATAAATGTATATTAAAATTAAAAATAAATAAACGTTTATATTATTATTTATAAGTGTTACTGCCGTTATTATTAATACTATTGTTATATTATTATTATTATTTATTTTTATTACTTTACTATTTTTAGATTGTAATGAGTGTTATTGTGTTTAATATTATTATTACCGTTATGATAATTCTTACTTCTACACTTCAAGTAAATTTGAACACATTTGTATTACATAAACAAACATAAAATAAAAATTTATAATAGATGATAAAAATATATGAATTGCCAACCAAAAGTTACCTAGCATAGCTAAAATAAAAAATATAAAATTTAGATAGTGGAGGATGTTATAATAAACGGTGAATTTTGTACAGAAATAAAGGTTTTAAAAATAAAATTGTTGCATAAATGCATTGTAGAAAGATATGAAGAATGCTGAAGAAGGTTGTGGGGAACCAGACAGTGTATTTCATTTCTTTACGCTTAATCAAAATGAATATTAGCCTATCTGCACGATAACAATAATGATATTTATATATAGATGATAAATACATACATACATATACAGGCATACCTCGCTTAACGCTACCTCGTTTAGCGCTGTTTCGTTATAATGCTCTTCAAAAAACAATTTTTTTGTCGTTATTTTTTAAAATTTTTTGTCATTTTTCGAAACATAGTCGTCATAAAAAGCAGCAGAAAATATACATAATTTGAGTTTTTTTCCATACGTTTTTTTTAGAATAAAAGTAGGCTAAAAAAATTCCCTAATTCTGGGAATTCCCCTACAAGAATAAATAATTTGTGAAATTTTGTCTTATATTAAATTAGTCATTGGAAATAGTGATATGGTCCGGTAAAAACTTAGTAATTGCAATATTGTTATTTTGAATTATAATTTAATTTCTAATTTTAAAATGAAGTACACATTAAATAAAAGATATATTTTTAAATAAAATACCCATCTTATTTGTCATTTTTTACTTCAAGGCAGCAAAAAAAACGGAAACCCATATTTTAATGCAAATAGTGCCTTTTTAACGCTATTTCGGTTAACGCGTAATCTTCAGGAACGCAACCTGAGCGTTAAACGAGGTATGCCTGTATAGTACACTTATCACGTTCTTCTTTACATCGTTTACTTTTCAAACATGAGTTTCTATAGTATTATATTATTTAACAACATTAGAAAAAACCAGGAATTTTCGTTAAAATTGTGCTACCATATATTGAGGTAATAAGTAGTTATTAACTATAAAAAAATGGGATATTTGATATTTATAGGTTTTTGAAAAAAGGCTAAGATTATTAAATTTCTTTATTTATTGGCTTCCATTTATTTTGGTGGCATTCCTTTAAAAAATAAGAAACTAGCCTAGTGGAAAAAACAATTTCCAAAGTTTGATATGAGGAAATATTAGCATTGCAGCAATGTCTAATAAAAGTTCTATGAAAATAAATGGAAATTATTAGGAAAATCACGAAAACGGAAATGAGCACTGCCAATAGTATAATTGCGCCTGGTTATTTTGTATGCATACATTGTTAGTCTTGAATCAAAATATGTAATTATCTAACTGGGAGTGGTGAACAAAATAATTTGTTTAAAAGAAAAATATCACTTTTTCTTAATTTCCTGGTTTATCAAATGATCGCAAACATTGGTTACATGACAGTAAAATTTTGGAAACAGATTTGTTGTCATAACCATCGGTATGTCAACTTTCGTCGCATGTCGTGTTGTTGTTATTCCTTAAAAATTAAAATACCTACATATTACGGTCACATTATAACTAACAATTATGAACCATTATAAAGTTATTTCTTTACAGATGTGTATAATTTATTTTTGATTTAAATCGGTTCAGTATTTTGGAATTTATAAAGGTTTTAAAGTTGACACATTGAAAAATAATATTGTTCAATTATGATATTTGTAGTATGTTGAAAATTATGTTTCCATTCTAAGCTGATTTAAGTAATCTGCTATATTTACCTAAGATCATTTTACATCATTGATGTATTTTTCATTATTTTTGGCGGTCTCCTGGGCCAGCGCGTACGAGATAGTTTCGGTGCGAGATGCTTTCCGCGCATATTTAATATCTGGATCCGGTATGCCATTCACAACTGCTTCAATTTTAAACTGATCCAGGAATGGATGATGTTCACCTGGATAAGTAAGCTGCACCAAACGTCCAATCTCCAAAATCTTGCAGCGTCTCATTTACCTTCTGCACCTTGCCTCGTAACTCCATTCTGTAGAGTTCTCTTTTATGCTTGCCGCCGTACTTGCGTTGCAAGGCCACCATTATGTCTTCGTAATTATTTCTGCAGGCTTCTGGTAATCTTTCAAGGACTTCGGCTGCTGCACATTTTAAGGCCAGAATTAGCTCAATAGCTTTCTCTTCATTGTTATATTTCTAATCTATTTTTGCTGGCTACTGTTTCGAACTGGAAGTTGAATATTTTAAACGGTGTGTTTATCTTGCTGGAGTGCTCAGCGACGACTCTCACCGATCCTTCTCGAATATGGAGGTCGTTCATTTTCCTTTTTAGTTCATGCAATTTTCTGTACATTTTTCTTTCTAGGCCAGAAATTTTTTCGTCAAATTCGCTGACCCTCTTTTTGCACTCGTTTGCCAAATATTTCTGATCTTGAAATTTCTTGTTTACTTCACTAACAAGTTTTTCTCCGTTGGCTTTAGAGCTTTCTTGAATTGCATCAATTTTCGCACTGTTGATTCTCGAGCTTTCTTAAATTGCATCAATTTTCGCACTGCTGTTTCTTGCGCTTTCTTGAAATGCACCTAAAAGTTTGTCATTTGTGGCATAAATTCTCGCACTGCTTGGTCTAGAGCTTTCTTGAATTGCATCTATTTTCGCCATCATAGCCGCAAGTATTGAATCCATGGCTACATTGTTGTTTGCTGATGGGTTGCATACCCCAAACACTTCATTGTCTCAAAATTTGTATGTTTCAATATCAATGTCAGGCTGCTTGAATTCATCAATCAACTTCCATTGCAATTCCGCCTTTCTTCCCGTTGTTGGCAGATCCAACTTATTCAGCTCCTTCTTTAGCTGCTCAACTTTTACTTCTTCCAACTTCATTGTAGTTGATTTATTTTTATTTTCTTTTTTACATTTTTCCTTCTGACAACAGTTGTTGCGTTTATACCTTTTATAAACGTTTTGTTGTAAGTTCTTTATTGCAAAATAAATAATACCAGATTTAGAGTTTAAACTTGTAATTTTACAAGTTTATTTAATCTAACTACACACAAAGTAGACACTACAGAAATATTTACTTTACTTCACAAGGTTTATTTTTCAACTATCTAACTATCCACTCAGATGCTGCCCTTTTATATTTGTCCATTAAAAGTCTAGACAAATTAAGAATCATCTACTCACTTTGTATCACATGTTGTTGTTGTGTGTTGTTCAATCAATGTATAGGCTTCTGTATGTCTGTGTGTATTTTTGTTTTTATACTGATAAAGTATCTTCTTGCAATTTATTTGAAGATAGTTGTTGTTGTCTTGTGTAGATAAGTTTTCTTAGAAAACGACGCAGATGGTAAACAGCATGCAGATTTGTTGTTGTCTGTATAAAATTCCTACGCAGTTAGTAAACAGAAATTTCTTGTTGTCTTGCGTGCATAAGTTTTCTTAGTAAACTAGGCATTTAGTAAACAGCTTACTTGATTGTTGTTGTTTTAGCGTGTATAAAATTTCTACGCAGTTTGTAACTAGAAATTTGTTGTTGTCTTACGTGCAAGCCGCGCAGTTAGTAAACAAAATACCCAGTTGTTTATTTTAATGCTAAATTATTTACTTTGTTTAGTTATCGAAAAGAGCACAACTCGAAAGAATTTCGTCAAAGTACACTGAACAAAACTTAAAGGGGATATACGCAAAGTTGTTGGTTATTATAACCTATTGTATAAAAATAAAAAAACATATTCCATATGAGAACAGATTAGGCTCGATGCTCTCATTTTTTATTTTTAGTTTTCTTATTTCTCCTGATTGTTTTCTATTTTAAATAAACATCCGTTAAGTTTCTGTACAAAATTTTATTAATAATTTATTATTGTATTACTTTAATCCTATTATTTTAAAAAGACTGCCTTTCTAATGTAAATCCCCCTTTTCTTTAATAAATCTTTTATAATATATGAGGAATTAAAAAACACAAAAGAATATTCCATAAAACTTTTTTTATCATATTTAAATTTTGGTCAGTGCACCTTGAACATTTTCCCAAGTTGTGCTCTTTTCGATAACTAGAGAAAAGAGCACATGACTTTACGACCTAGCTAGCGTAGTTTGTTTTATTTATTTATAATCCAGAGTTACCAAGCTTTACATTTTAATTTTCTTTGTACTCAATAAAAGTTGACACTAATAGCCTGTTTCCACGACAGTTTGAATCTCGTGCTTCGCTCTCTGAAGCAAGTTTGTGAATCATGCTGTTTACACGACTCATTTATCTGCTTCGATTTGGCTGTTGTTATTAAACAGAAAAACATAAGTTGAAAAACAACAACAACAGTTGAAAAACAACAACAACAGTTGAAAAACCACAGAAGATATCCTTCTTGCCGCGATAGCATTAAGTATAATTTTTTTTCCTATCCATTTTTTTTTAATTTTATAAAATTAAAATTAATTAATTAAGTTTTAACTTTATTTTGTTTGTAAATTTTCTTTGTTTACAAAAACGTTTAATTTTGATAACTAGTGCAGATAAACTTACGATAAAAATTAGGGAAGAGAGGACTTTTACTTGCTTCGCAACTAGCTTCAATATGAATCTACCAGCTTCGCTCTCAAAATTTTGTATGGCGAAGCAGGTTGATTCGCTTATGATTGGGGTGTGAAGCAAGAATAGAGAGCGAAGCAGGTGCCGTGGAAACACCATATAATAGCCTGTTTCCACGACAGTTTGAATCTCGTGCTTCGCTCTCTGAAGCAAGTTTGTGAATCATGCTGTTTACACGACTCATTTATCTGCTTCGATTTGGCTGTTGTTATTAAACAGAAAAACATAAGTTGAAAAACAACAACAACAGTTGAAAAACAACAACAACAGTTAAAAAACAACAACAACAGTTGAAAAACAACAGAAGATATCCTTCTTGCCGCGATAGCATTAAGTATAATTTTTTTTCCTATCCATTTTTTTTTTTTAATTTTATAAAATTAAAATTAATTAATTAAGTTTTAACTTTATTTTGTTTGTAAATTTTCTTTGTTTACAAAAACGTTTAATTTTGATAACTAGTGCAGATAAACTTACGATAAAAATTAGGGAAGAGAGGATTTTTACTTGCTTCGCAACTAGCTTCAATATGAATCTACCAGCTTCGCTCTCAAAATTTTGTATGGCGAAGCAGGTTGATTCGCTTATGATTGGGGTGTGAAGCAAGAATAGAGAGCGAAGCAGGTGCCGTGGAAACACCATATAATCGTTTTGTGTGATTATTTAAAAAAAATGATTTTAGTTAAACGTAAGCTTGCTAAATTCCTGTTTTAATAATTAAAATTCACCCACATTTATTATTGTAGACTTAAGAAAGCATGTCTCGATGGTCATTTTGATTCCGCTTCTCTTCAAAAACCTTCTCATACATTTTTGAATAAACTAAAATTAGAATAATAAAAAAGTAAGACGAAAACTAAAGTTTAAAGAGAACAACAATAACCAACCATGGATTTTTTCATCTGCATACGAGCAATTATTGTCATTATATATGTAGTCAAACGATACTAAAATGCACTTTGTTAATATAAGAGTGTATTAAGCATACTAAATATATTTGAAAGTTGTAGGTGGTAGCGCTGTGCATCTTTTTGATATTTACTGGCTGCAAATTTCAAAAAATTGCTTTAACAACATTTTTCAAAGTTGTGCAGCATACCCGTTTGCTACTAAAAAAGTGCATAGTATTTCTACACTAGCACTTGTATCTGTATATAGCGGTATTTCATAAAAACTTTACATATATATCTTGTTAAAATTAATTTAATTTTTTAATTTTTTTTAAAACACATTTTTTTTTAAATAAAAAGAAATTAAAGTAACGGCAGAATTAAGAAAAAATTCCAATTTTAAGATATTTAAATGTGTTGTTGAAATTTTAATATTTATTTATTTATATACAATAATTTGTTTTAAGTAGTTATGAAGAAATCTTTTAAAATTTTCTGTTAACTTAAAAATAAAATATTTTTAAAAAAGCAGAGAAAAAAAAGCATATTGTATATTTTATACAAGCGAATTTTTATACCAATATCGAAAATTTTTCGAATATCAATATTTAACAGAAAAGGTGAATGTGAATAATGAAATGTAATAAAAACTGATTGTACTGACTGGAAAATATATTAATAATTTCTGATAAATAATATTATGGAATCCATGCCTTCTAGAGAGTAAAGTTAACGAACAAGCCGATTAGGGCGCACAAAACAACATTAAAAAAAAACATTAACAAAATGAGAAATTTTATTATTTTTTATACAGACGCCATTAATACATCACATCCAACATTAAGACATCACTAACTAACAAAATCGAATATAATTAAAGCCAATATTTTTAAAACACAAAACGTTAAAACATACCAACCTTTAATAGAAGTTATAAAAAAGTTGTTTTACACTTTATTGTTTATTGCTAAATAAAAAAACCCGATATCCTTAGCTGCCAGTGTCTTTTTTGGTGATAGTTTTAATTATTACAAAAAATTATATAAATAGATTTTCGCATTTTTCAAACTTTGTTGATAATTAAATATTCTTGAAGAAAATACTTAATTTTAAAGTTATTCAATGCAATTTGATAACATAACTTTTTAAAAATTTTTAAATTGTTTTGTAAAAAAAAACTACAGATAACTGTTGGGTATTTTCCCTTGCTAAACAGCTTGATGGCAACGTAATGACATTTGAGTCAACAAATATTGTGAATACAAGAAAATGTAGAAAAATTCTCGCTTCTATTTCTTTTGAATTGCATGTATTTGACAGTTCGTTTCTTGCTTTTGGATGGAGAGGTTGTTTAAATAATTTTAAAGGGGAATAGTCGGCAGTTCAGTTACAAGAAGGAAAAAAGTAAAAGAAAAAATATTTGAATAAAACTCGTGAGAAGTGTTTGTAATCAGCAGCAGAAGAGACAAATCAGGAACAATAAATAAAAAGAGAAAATTGTGCTCACCGCTCTCCGTTAAGTGATAAAAAGATTGTTGTAAGCAAAAGGAAAATATAAAATCTGTTTTTTTTTTTTAATTTAGTGTTATAAAAAACGGAGTGATTGAGTGTGACTGTGAGCATATTAAAATTTGTTGGGGATTGTGGAAGTGATGGATGTTGTTGATTAGTCTGTCGGATGAACTTAGTATATGGTGTAAAAATTTAGAATAAATAAATATACCTATAAGGCTCGATACAGTTAAAATATTTAAGAAACGTGGAAATTTAAGTGAAAAGTTAAGCAGTAATAACAGTTTTGCATTTAGACCAACAACAATTCACACTGACAAACCCAAATAAAAACTAAAGAAAGAATGATTTGTGAGCGTAAATAAAAGTTTAATGGTTTTGTAGTTGTTTCTCATTTAATAAAAAGGTCTCAACAAGGTAGTGTGAGTTCGTGTGTATGGTTATTAATTTAAACGGAGACCATAGAAAAATTAACTCATATGAGATTAAGCTTGTTTTTTTATTGTTGCGATGCGGTGTGTGTTAATTTGTATTCTCGGCTAAACTTTTTGTAACGCATACAATAAATTATTGCGTACTTTAGGATGCAAACATGAATTTTAAAATAATTGTAAGAAATATTCCACAATAATAAATTTTGACCCATGTGCCTTTGTCATTACTATATTGCTGATCTATTAATTTTAAATCGTCCGAGTCATAAAATGGCGCGCAAAATAATAAAATTAAAGTTACAGACGTTACTTTTAAATTTGAAATTATACCTACTTTAATTCAGTGAAAAATACATATCAATTTGTCCAAAAAATTTTTTAAAAAGTGCTATCTTTCAGCCACCCACTTGCTCAACATGGCAAACATTTTTCTTTGTAGTAAAATTTGTATTCGCTTTGTTTACATACTTATTTTTTATTTTAAACTAATGATTATTTTGTTTACACTGTTAAAAATTGTTTCTCGCAATATACTTTACCATTAAATTTTTCAAATTTATTTTTTTAACTTTCTGCTTAAACAATTTCAAATTTACAAAAAAAAATTTAATTTCGGCATTTTGTTCTATTCTAATTTTGTTTATTTCTCAATAATACACGTATTTAATATGTTTCACTTTGTCAAGGTTGCCAAATCGAGGAATAATTAGAAGAAATTCGGGCTTAGATTCAACATATTCTTATAATTTCTTGTTTGTATAAATTGCACTAATTTTTCAATTTTTTTTTCAGTAGATCAGAGATTCTCAATTGTTTTGAATAAGACGTGTATTATATCTTTAAGTCAGTGTATTATTTTACTGGGTCCTTAGATTGGTATGCTTATATCTGTTTTGCATGCTTTTCTACATCTGTTTTCACATTGCAAAATTAATGCACGCCGTGTGAATGTGCTGGAACATAGCTTGTGTAAAATTTGGATAGAAAAATTGCAACTAGAGTAGAAGTGAACGAATCTGTATAATTGATCGAATCACACGAGTAATCCGTTCATTTGTTGCTCAATTTTATGAACCTATTAGATTTGTATTTTTTAATATTAAGAGAATTTAAAAAGTTGTTTTATGGAGAATTTTTCATTAGCAACTAGAAAATCAGTATCTTTTTATTTTTTTTTCTAATGAAACCTTGCTAATAGCACAATTATTATAACTGTTTTTTAATTTGATATAATATATGCAAAATTATTTTCTTTTTCAATTGAATCCCAATTTTTTCTTCACACAGTCATAAATTTTTCATCCATTCTTGTTTTAAGTTTTTTTTTTTTTTTTTACCTCAGACTACTCTTTCTACCATTTCATTTATAGTACTATGTTTTTCTTTTGTTTGTTCATCAGGAAAAATTAGCGCACCAGTTTACTTCTGATACTTGAATACAAATGACTCCACACTGAAATTAACGACTTGGCAAATGTCTAAATTACAGTTTTTTGTATTTTTATCTGTACAAGTGCGCTTGAAAGTATAAATTATAAAAGGTATGTGGAACAGATCTTCGAGTTTCAAAAGATTTTAATTTTTATTTATTTATATCTGCAATTTTTTGTAAAACTTACTGCTTGAAAAAAACAGAGAATGAATATTTCTCTGTTATCCTTAAACAAAGCAACTTAAATGAAAAGCTGAAAAATATGAAATGGATAAATATCTATCGAAAAAAAAAGAATAATAGAACTCAAGTACTTCTAAATTTGAAACTTGAAAATCTGATATTCTAGTGCCTTTATTTATAATATTAACAAGAAGCTTTATTTTGATAACATAAAGCTGATGATAAGAAACATGAATGCTGTACAAATGTAGTTATGTTAGATACTGCCTTGCGCTCCTATACTTCCAATTTTACAAAAGTATACCTCCGGGATTCCCATACAAAACGACTTAACAACCAATTTTTTTAGTAAAGTTAAAATTTGTTGGCGGCTTATAATAAATAAATCCAGAAAAATAGCCTTCCCTTAAAAGTAAAATTATATTTTAGATATTGGCAATCATTGCTTCTCAAATGCACTCTCTCTCTCTCTCTCTCTCTCCAATAATTACTCTCTGAGTTCTTGCCGTTAGGTAATTTTTTAACCTTATTGTCAAGGTACATTTATTGTACTAGGTATTGGCGTCTCTACAGCAAATACTACATGACAATAACAACATGATTTTTTATTGTTGCTCACCAGTTCGAAAATGTCAAAATACAAAAAAATAAGAAGTAACTGCTTAAAAATTGTAAATAAACGGTGATGTGTATGTAAAATATAAACGCCATGTTATTTTTGCTGTAATATCAATTAAAAAAAAAATCATCTGGGCGGACAACACTACCTATTTAAATAAATGTACCTTGTTGACGATACTTTTTTGAGCAGTGTTGTCGACTATGGCGACATCTCGCCAAACGTCGCGATGAAAAATCGTTTTTTGATGAATATTTTAGATTGGCAATTGTTGATATTTACTGTTTAATATTTTTTGGCTATTTTTTTATAATTTGTTTACGATTGTTGCATAAAAAATATACATGCAAATAAATATTAATTTGCCAGTTAAATGTTGAGGAAAAGTCAGATAAAAAAATTTATTATATCTGATTTCCATCAATACAATTATAAATGTAATGAACAGTTTAAATTTGGATTGCCAAACTTATTATATGGATGATGCATTATTGATTACATTGGTTTAAATGATATATCGGCTTTCTGAAAGCATGTATATCTTCCAATCTTAAATAAGGTTTTCTACAGTTTCAAAAGTTTTCAAAAAATTTGGGTGACCCTAATGACACATTTGGTGTTAATGAAACACGATGGTGAATACTTAAATGATTTAGATTCAATACTTTGATTATAAATTGTCAAGCTATACGCGTTCGGTAATCGTTCTTATTGTGTTGGTAATGCCCACAATTAATAATTGCATCGTAAAATGCATTACGAAAATCTTAAGTCGTTACTGGTACTATTTTAATTTGTGAATACAAATAGAATATGTTCATTCGTAAGAAGTATGCTAATGGAGTTTAGAATACGAAACAATAGCAACATTGGATGCCTAGCTTTTAAGCGGACTTATTTTGTTGTATGAAATGCACTATATAGAAATGGAGAAGCAGAAACCGCTCTAAAATTATTTAAAAGCAGTCCCATTGATAATTGATATTGATAGTTGTTTTTTGTTACTTGTGTCTCCTAATAATTAGGAATTGTTTTCAACTTTTCTAGAATATACTTCAATTACAAGTTATGACACTGGGATATTTAGGCTTGTTTGTAACTAAATATTTTTGTCAGGCAGATTATGCTTTGCATATGAATATAAGAATAGTTGAAAACACTTTTGATTCAATAAATTCATTTAATTTTTTTCATTTTTTGTCTTGAAGCTTAAGCTTTAATAAGGAAAATTATTTAAATCGTATAAATTGAGTTTATATTTTTTTAAACTAAGCTATTAATTTTTTTATTCATATTTTGTTTTTTACACTTATGTTAATTCTTAATGCTATATAAAACCAATGTACCTTTTACAAATTAATTAATTTTTTTAATATAAACGTTGTAGTTTTTATATTTTACGATAGGAAAAGTAAATTAATTTTTTATTTGATCGGCGTTGTGAAAATAAAAAAAAAACGTTTTTATAACTATTATATATTTTTATATATTGGCCATATTTGACGATTGTCAACACGTCATTAGGCGATTGAGCTAAAAGATCTCTGGTAACACTGATTATGAGCATGAGTTTCTCAATTATTCCTACATTATGGGGCTGCCACATTCAGAAATTTTAAAAAGCTTAGTGCCTGTTTACACGCTTCAACTTTTGTTGCTCTACTTCTGATTTTTCCATTAGAAAGAAAGAGATGAGGTATAACAGCTTCTCTTTCTAATGGAAAAATCAAAAGTTGAGCAACAAATGCTGAAGCGTCTAAACAGGCAGTTAAGAACATTTAATTTTCAATCTTAAGATTGAGCTTTTTTGTAGGAATATATATAATTTAACATACAATTTTTATTGCAAGATGTTCTGTTAAATTTAAAGAATCTTAAGTGCAACACTCTCAGCGAAGTACTATTAAAAAAGGCAGAGATAAGGTGTTATCAAAACATTTTATTCAGTTGCCAGATTTAATGATTAATGCTACATATACCATTAATGCTACATATACCATTTTTTTCTATATAAACTTTCTGGATTAGTTTCCTTTATTTGTTCATAATTCTCATGTTAGACCACTTTAATTTTTTTTAGAATGATAATTATTTTATGGTATTTTTATACGCCGCATTGGTGTTTCATATACATTGCAGTTCTGGCACAAAGGCTCTAGCTCTGCTTTTACTGTGGGATCTATATTATAATTAAAATTTTAAATCCATATCAGGAATAATCAACATTTTGTAATAACATTGTTAAAATGACTAAAATTTCGACATTCGACACTCTATCTTTATAATAGTTGTAAAGTCGATAATACGTTACTTGGACTGAACATTCATTGTTTGAAAAAGTTTCATAACTAAAAATAAATATATATAAGTAAGTCGCACCCCTTCCAAAAAGTTTGGTTGCAATGCAAATGATAGCCGCAAAAGTAATGAATCGATGCTATTTTGCTTACTACTCTCTTTTCTTATGTTATAAAATTGTGTATGAAATTATATTCTTTGAGTACAAAGCACATAACTTCAGTATATATATATATATATATATATATATATATATAGATTTTTTAATTCAAAGAATACCTATATTTTGTTGATCTGCCTATATATATATATATATATATATATATATATATATATATATATATATAATATAAAGGTTTTTTTGTTGTATGCATGCCAATTTTTAGAATTCCGGCCTATCAGTGGGCTAGACGTAAGAAGAGATAGACGCAAATAAAGACATTTTATATGTAAATGACAACGTAAATTATAATATTAATTACAATTATTAGTAATTAAAAAATTTTTTATAATTTTTGTAAAGTACGATTTTTACGATTATTTCTGGCATCACTGGAAACAACGAAAAAAAAAGAGTTGGATAAACACATCTGTGTCATTCACCAACTGATAGTGAAAAGCGCTCTGTAGTTATTGATGTGAAATGTGTAGTAGGGGGTATAATTAAGAAAAATTAACTAATGTTTGCTGTTGTTTTGAAATATTTAATTCTTTTCAGTATTTAGGAAACGGCTGTTTTTGTCTAATGTTTGCATTTGTTAAAAATTGTACAGCATTTTGAAAAATCGTACAATATCCAATCAATCCACCTGGACATACATTCATACATAGTATATTCATACGTATTAAGTTTTCAAGTTGTTAGTTAAACAGCATTTTTTTTAATAAAAGTACATGCAAGGAACAATGGTGTAAATTTTTGTGGAAGCTTACAACAAAGATCTGCCCAAATAATAAGTTTACTTGAGTAAACTGGATAAAGTTTGGCGTAAAGTTATTTCAATGCCAGCTTTATTCTTAAAAAAGTCCTCATTTGATGATTTTAGTAATAAAAATAAACGTAAATGTTATGCATAGGCCCTTACCAATTTTGTGCTCTTAAACTTCGAATTAGGAACTAATTAAAAACAACAAATAAGTTTGATGATATATTATTATAAGGAATGATGTTTTTTTCACTAAAGAAATTTGTTATTTATTGTAAAGGAATATGAAAGAAAAACCTGTATGGATTTGGAAGATTTATATAGTACAATAATATTTTAAAGATTTTTGTATAGAGGGTGTCTATACAAAAATATTTTTAGGTTAGTAACAGGGAACGCAAAATTCACAAAAACATACGAAACTAATATATCTTTTGTATGCGGTTGGTATCTTAAATAGTTTTAATTAATTATCTTAAAAGTTCAGTGTGAGCACGCCAAAATGTTGAAAAAAAAAACAATTTCATTTTGTCACCAAGTTTCATAAAATTTGTCTAAATTTTCGAAAGTATTTGCTTTTGTGGCAATTGAAAACCAGATGCAAAATGATAACTTGATAAAAAGTTTTCTTCCTTTTTTGCAATTTTTAAACTTTTTTGAATTGTAATTTTTTCTAATTATTATTTTTATTCGAACTTTTTTATTTTAATTAAATATGTGTTAATTTTTTCTAATATTTATTCAAGTGCTACCTGTTTAAGGCTTAAATATTATTTTTGTTTGATTTTTAAAGTTTTAAATAATTTTAGAACGTTGGCTTTTTAAAAGTGACTTCAGTAACACTGATTCAGCGAAATGTGTGCTAATAAGTGTTGTCTTTATTTTTTCATTACGGGTGTTGTTGTATTTATTATTATCTTTTTTTTTATTTATTTTATATGTGTAGATCTAACAAGTGTATGTTAAACACATGTTATGCTAACATTTTTTTGTTTAGTTTTTGTAAAAGGTACGTTGAATTAAATAAGAATATGTAAAATTTGGTCTATTTTAATTATAAGAATAACAGTATTGTTAGAAACACAGAGAAATAATCTCCACTTATTTCTTAAAGATCTTTAAAAAAAAAATAAATTTATTTGGGATATAAAGACCTTACTGCTCAGCAAGCAAATTTCGAACATCGCCTTTAATCATAAAGTTTAATTTATAGAGATGCGACAAATAACGCAACGACATTTATACAGTCCTGGTGCTATGAATAGGGTTGGTAGGATTTAATAAAACATTAATTTAATTTTAAGTTTATAGCGTCCTCAAAAACTTCAACTCCATATATAAATAATTAATTTAATTTCATGATTGTCATAATTTTTTCATATGTTTTTCTCTTTAATATTTACAGATGAATAGTTTTAAAACAACATGACTACAAATAAAAAAAGCGTATTAAACGCTAATAGCTGTTGAAAATAAAAACTTAATACAGAAAAAATAACTAACAATATATAAGAAAAAATATTAAAAGCAAACAACCAAATTACATTACATTAACATAAATTCCAAAATTCGGTTCATCACCATTTAAAGTAAAGAAGCAACAAAAAGCATCAAACTATAGGAGTGTTAAAAAATGACAATAATATTGTTTTTGGTCGACACTTCGTCGTCAATGTGCCAAAAAGCATATGTGAATGGTGTACAAAAGTCTTACTTGGACATTGCTAAGGGAGCTGTCGAAACATTCCTTAAGTATAGACAACGTACACAGGATTGCTTGGGCGATCGTTACATGTTGTTGACTTTTGAAGAGCCGCCGGCAAATGTGAAGGCAGGTTGGAAAGAAAACCATGCAACATTTATGAATGAGCTCAAAAATCTCCAATCTACCGGTTTAACATCTATGGGGGAATCTTTGAAAAATGCTTTTGATTTGTTAAATTTAAATCGGATGCAATCTGGTATTGATACATATGGACAAGGTAGATGTCCTTTCTATTTGGAGCCCTCAGTTATAATTGTCATAACAGATGGAGGACGCTATTCCTACCGTAATGGAGTCCATCAGGATATCATATTGCCTTTGAATACGCAAATACCAGGAACAAAATTTACAAAAGAGCCGTTTCGTTGGGATCAACGTTTATTTTCTCTAGTCTTGCGTATGTCGGGCAATAGAATAGACGAACGAGTTGAAGGTAAAGTTCCACACGATGACTCTCCGATTGAAAGAATGTGTGAGGTGACTGGAGGAAGATCATACAGAGTAAGGTCTCATTATGTTTTGAATCAATGCATAGAAAGTTTGGTACAAAAAGTGCAACCCGGCGTAGTTCTACAATTTGAGCCATTAATATCAAAAGATCCAAACAATATGACTAGCGAAGCGTTGCAGGATTTGATTTTCCAGCCCCTTAAAAAGATGATTTATGTTCAAAAGCATATTAGTCAGAAAACGTTTCCCATAGGATACTGGCCTCTACCAGAACCCTATTGGCCTGATCCTAAAGCTGTGACTCTACCTTCTAGGGATGCTCACCCAAAGCTAAAAGTAGTAACTCCTGCGGTAGAGGAGCCACAAATGGTGCATAACTTTCCGGTCGATAAATACGAAATTGAAGCCAGTCCCTTGACCTTGCAAATTTTACAGAAACGCGAAATGAAAAAATGCTGGCAGGTAATTATTTCGAATGGAATGCATGGTTTTGACTTACCGTTTGGATATCTTAAACCCTCTTCAACTACTTCCCAAGTGCATTTGTATGTCTTGGCATATAATTACCCAGCATTGTTGCCACTGCTACACGATCTTATACACAAATATAATATGAGTCCACCAAACGACTTGATGTACAAATTTAATGCCTATGTCAGATCAATACCTTCTTATTATTGTCCTTTCTTACGCAAAGCACTTTTAAATATATCCGTTCCGTATACATTGTTGCAATTCTTGTTGCCAGATAATGTCGACAACTATTTGTCACCGAATATTGCTAACCAATTGAAGCACATTAAGAATACAGCCAAACAAGACCAAGAAAATTTGTGCATGAAGGTGTACAAGCAATTGAAGCAACCAAAACCGCCTTATCGCCAGGTTGAGACGGCGAAATTAAATCCTGGGGTTCCTCTGCGTAGAGATTTGGTGCGCCACCCGTTACATCGCGATACTTTTGCTAAATTGCACTCAGAAATAGAGCCATTGGAAAATTATACAATTGTGGTTCCTCAGCTAACACGGCAATCATCGGCCAAGTCTTATCGCAATCCCTTCGATATACCCAGGAGAGATATTATTGAAGAAATAGGGCGCATGTGTGATGCTTTTTTGAAACCACAGCTTACCAATCTCGTTGCTAAGGATTCGGGTCATTGTTTGCCTATAGCTGAGATGGGAAATTATCAGGAGTATCTTAAGAATAAAGACAATCCCTTAAGAGAAATTGAGCCTACTAACGTCAGACAACACATGTTTGGCAACCCTTACAAAAAGGATAAACATATGGTAATGGTAGATGAAGCCGATTTAGGAGAAGTGGCACCTATCAAAGGGGGTAATGTTTCTGGTGGTCCTAGCGGCCCGGGGACGTCAATGGGACCAACAGGTGCGGTAAAGAAACTGGATTCATCTAGGCCGCGAAAACGTAAGGCTGGACCCATACGCATGGACTATGTGTTCAGACGCACTTCTACTGATTCCCGACCACGTACACCCACATCACCCTCAAGAATGTCAATAGGTAGTTCATCAGTTTCATCACTTTCCGATTTGGAATCGGACGATACAACATCTGAAACCACATCAGTGTCGTCCGGCATTTCAGAGGATGGCGATCCAGACCGTTTAGTAGTTGCCTTTCCTGATTTTGCCGACGAAGAACCACCAGATCAGGAATTTGCTTTCAATGGCTATGTTAGAGATTTTATAAACGGTGTAGGTGTAGAAAATGCCTGTGATAACTCAAGTAACGATATATTATCGCCACCCAGCAGTTCGAGTCTTCTAGGCTTGCACGCTAGTGCTCTTCATAATGGGCAAATAACATCACACATGAGTCCTCATCCCCACATGATGCAACAGATTTCTCCTGCCTCATCGCCGCATTCTTATCTAGCAAATTATAATATGCCACATGAACCAGTCTCGCTGCCACCACCAATAGTGCGATCACCACATGTTGCACTTGGTTCTACGCAGCACCAACCACAGGCAACTAATGGTGGTAATGTTCTGTATAATGCACCCATTCTTCAAGCTTCCAGCAATGGGATTGTTAGTAATCTTATCAGTAATCCCGCAATGGCATCTACACACTCTACAGCAGCGAATGCATATCACGTACAAGCTAATCAGCAGCAATTGCAGCAACAACATCAAATTTCAGGGAACTTACAACAACAACCGTCATCACAACAGCATACGCAGCATAACGATATAAATGACGCCCAAGAAATTTCAAGAATATTACAACAATGCCACAATGGCAATATAATTCAAACTTCGTCTGCGCCGTTATCGACATCATCTTCCTCAGCTACAGCTAGCGATTCATTTACAGATAATGCAAAGTTAGATCCTGAACAAGCTTTAATGCCGCCACCTTCTGCGCTATTATCGTCGTCGACACAAAATAATTGCAACAGCTTTGACTCGCTTAAACGAGAGACTCTTGTCACCTCCTCGTGCACAGCAGCAGCCAATTCACCGTTTGTTACCGCTTTTTCAAATCATCTTAATCATAATAGTACGCTGCAACATCCGCTACTTCCAATTCAACTAACCGAGGAACAAAAAGAGCTAGCTCGTAAACACAACCAAGATTTACGAGCTCAAGTATTTCGTGATATACGCAAACCAGGTCATAACTACGCCCAGCTCTTAGAACATTTGAATTTAATAAAAGGTGATTTAGATATGAAATCAAATTTCATACAAATGTGCATAAGCGAATCGTTAAGATTTCGTCGAAAACAAATGGTTAACAGTATACAAGAATGGTGGGATAAGAAACAACAACAGTTGCAAGCAACTAGTTAACAATTACTATTGTAAATAAAGTATTCTTAAAAATTAGTGAAGGATAGTCAATTGAAAAATGAAGTTGAAAAATGACGGAGAGAGGAATGGGACCATAAAATCATAATGTATTTTATTATTTGCTTTTTTGATTTAGAAATTGTTGCTCCGATATAATTTCGAATGCACGCATAACGTTATTCAAAAATACTGTTGTTAGAATACGTTTTGTTTTATCTTTTAACGGGCATTTTAAATAAAACTAGATGAGGAATGAGTTTAAGGGGAATATAATCTATGGTGTGTTAAAATATGAGCAAAAATTGTTTTTTATGTTATTAACGAGATAAATGTTTTGTTAACACGTTTAAGCTTTAATCTTATTATCTTTCCAATTTCAAATAGCTTCAAATAGAACCCATTCTCTCTTTGCTATTAAAACTAAAGCGACCTTTAATAGAATCATCTTTATATGAAAAACATTTCTGTTCAAGCGATAATCAAACTGATTTTGATATCAAGTTTAAAATAATTGTGAAGACGAATTATTATTTAATTATCATATATTCGTATGAGCACTACGAATATATTGTAAATAAATTAAATATTTTAATTTCGTTCAACAAGGAGATTAGATTAAAATTTATTAACGCCTATAAAACAAAAACTTGTTTATTTAAAAAAAACGTATTTAAAATACCTTAACGATAGTTTTTGAAACCCTAGAATTTTGAAGCACGCACCTTTTAAGGTAACATAAATTAAGCGAGTTCAACTGCAAGGTAGTGTACGGGTGAAAAATATTTTCAAATAAATTGTAAAGTTTTAGAATTGGTAAACAAATTCTTTATTATTTGTGTGGTGACGGTAGCTGTCATGTAGCTAATCAAATAATTATAAGAAATACTAAATGAAAAAGAAAGCACTAAAATGAAAGCAATTGCTAAAAGCTTCATGAAAGGCATCAAAAATTGTCTCATTATCATTATGCACAAACATATTTTCAATTTCTAGCGGTAATACTTTTGTAAGAGTTTATGTTTCTGCTTCCAATTTGTTTGAATTTCCTTTCCTAGTTTTTTTTTTTTTATTATTGTTTGCATATTATCATTTTTAGCGGCAATAATTTTTAGAGCTTGAATTTTTCGCTTCAAATTTGTTTTGGATTTCCTTTTCAATTTTTTTTAAATGATTTAACATTAATTTTTTATAAATATTTTTATAATTAAGCATCTGTCGTTTTATGTATTAAATTTCAACAAATTTTGCAATATAAAAAAAAAATAAAATAGCCATCTGTTATTCTATGTTCCCAATAAGTTAAAAACAACTATTTTTGAGTTTAACTGTTTACGCGTATCTAATGAGCTGGTATATTTTTCGATTTTTCGAAGTAAAACTGATATTTCTTTTTAAAAGAAAATCTCTAATTTACTTTTCTAATAAAACAATTCATAAAGTTTTTTTTATTTAATTATACCAAAGAACAAAGCAATTAGACAATGCCTCAAAGTAAAACTCATAAATTAAGTTGGAAATATGTTGAGAGCTACAGCTTCCCGCTGATGAATATGAAAAAAATTTATTTCCAGAATTTTTGATGCCCGGTTTTAGATTTTTTGAGGTTTATTTTTTATCCTATAACTTTCTCTAAAACTGCAGGAGCATATACGCTAGGTATTCAGCGCGATAAGAGCATTTGTAGGAATTGAGTTGAAAAATAATAAAATTTCAAATTTTATTAGATTTACATAAACAGTAAAATCGAATAAAAAAATTTATTTACTTCCCTTTTCACAATATTTTAATGGCACTGACAAATTTGCTTAAATAAGATACTTCAGTATACGTGTAATAGTGTAGGTCACAGTAGAAATACAAAAAATGCATTTTCGAACAGAATACACCACAAATCACTTTACACATTTATGTTTCTAATGTAAAGTTTTACTACAGATATGAAAAAATTGTTATACTGCGTTACCACACGACTTCCCCTCATCACAATAAAATTTCATATAATCAGTGCATTTTTTATTTTGAAAATAATTTGGAATTATTAATAAAAAGCGTTAAGAAATTAAAATCAAAAACATGTTAGAAAAAGTTTTTAGATTTATGTGATTGCTTTATTCTCTTTCCATTACCTCTCCACCAATTTTCAACTTTTATTAGCAACAAAAATCATTCACTTAATTTTTTGTACAAATAATTGTCAAAAATTATTATCAAGTAACGTAAAAATTGCCTTTATATATTTTAATTATTCTGAAGTTGGTATTTTGTTGAGTATTTTATTTATATTTTCTTTTTAAACTATTTAAATATACATTTATAAATCTTATTTCTTTCTAACGCCCTGCCTCATCGTTTTACTTTTTAGATTTAATTTTGTTTGAATATTAAATTATTATAAGCTTTACTTAAAGTAAAATTAATTAAAAAATCAAGAATTTATATAAATATAAATGAAATTATTTTTAATTTCTATCTTAGAAATTTAGATTATTATACGATATAAGAGACATAAAACAAAATATTTGCTAATTTAGTAAAACTATGTAAAGTAAATCAACAAAGAAATCTTATTTGTTGCAATGGAGGAAATAGTGTTTTAATTGCATATTTTGTAAAATTATAAGATATACAACAATTAGTCATTCTGCCAGCATTCTAAATGTGGTAACAACTAAACAGCTAAACTGATTTTGATAAGATTTCGGTTATTTTTTAGAAATGTGTAGTCCCCAAGTAAAAAAATGGATAAGAACTTAACACTAATATATTATAAAGTCGAGGTATACTTTTAGGCAAAAGTGGTGTTTTAATGGTTACGTTGTTATTGCAGCACGTAATACATACATGATGACTTATCAAATTTACTAAATAATTTTGTTTATGTTTGTATGTAAACACTTTTGAAATTTTAATATTTTAGTATTATTGATACTTTTTTTCAGTTTACATTTTTATTAAATTTACTTTCCTTAAAAAACAAAAAAATAATTATGATTAAGCAACTGCTGATGCACAGGCAATGGAATAAGCACATACTTTATATCTTGGAAACGGCCAGTAACAGCAACTATTCGGTAATTTTCATCAAGCATTGCACCTACGATGAGGTGCTATGGTTCGTAGAGCTCCTACAGTTAGTGACGCTGCTATATAGAATCAATCAGCGCAAACGATATCAAACAAGCTTTATGGTAATTTTTTATTCGGTATTGAAATTCGATATCGAATGAAATATATTTTAATTTGAGATGATATTGTAGACGCTGTCATGTGAATGGAATACCTCTTATTATGCATTCTTAGCGACAAAAATACCAGCAAGAATATGTAAGTTTAATTAATGTAAGTGTCTTAAATGAAGTGATTAATCAATTTAAATTTTTTTAGGGATTATGTGAATAAACTAAACGCAATGCAGAAAACGCTAATGGCAAACTTTATAGCTCATCACCCTCAGTTCGCTTAAAATAATTATTCAAATTTGGGCAAAACTTAGTTGTGTTTCTTGTAAAACGTGAATTAAAACTATTAATAGTTTGTCCTATTTCTACCAAATATCCTTCTTCCTTCAATGTTAAAAATTTTACTTCTCAAAAGTGAAAGTATGGCTGTTAATTTGAAGGCTCAGCGACTTAACGGTAGCCACATTTTCGGTGTAATTAATATCTGACAAAGAATTTTATCAAATGTGTTTCCTACCAGTCCTCAGATTTAAAGAGAAGTTCTGAATTTGAAAGTTATAAGTCCATTTTTGGCAGTTGCCGACAGATAAAAAGGATTATACTTATATCTTATTTCTCTCGTTAAAACTTTGTTTCTAACCAATAATTAGTAATTTAAACACTTTTTAGTAAATGTGAAGTAATTGATTAGATTATCATTATCATAATGATTGCAAACTGACTACAGTTACTACGGTGATTATTTTCAGTTATTTTTTTATAATCGTAATCAATTGCAGTCATATTTAAATCAACGCGTTTAGCGCAACACCACCTAGCGCCTAGCTTTTACGCTGAAATATCATATATAAATAAGAGCCTAAACAGTGTCTTGAAAACTAATCTTAACTCGATTTTAAGCTCTAAGAAATCCACTGTGCAGAAATAAAAGAAATAAAATCGCCCAAGTGCCCTGGAAATAACTTAGTTATTGTAACTTTTCAACAACTCAGCCAACTTCATTTCCAAAATCAGATCATCTAGCTTGCTTGCTTCACAAATTTTGTATGCACATGAGAATTTTTGATGATCAATAATACTCGAATAACACACGTCTAGTTTTTGTAGCAAGTCCTTTCTCTACGGTTAATATTAGACTTGTTTCAAGAAAACTTGTGGTGAGTAAACCAAGTACAAGGATCTTTAAAAAGTCTAATTAATTACTCTGATCGTTATCGCTATTTAACAGCTGCGTCTTATATGTGTTACACATATTTGTTACTCGTCCGATAGAGATCAATAAAATAATGGTTTCATTTATAAAAAAAGTATATTTTTTGGTTAATTTTTCTGATTGTTTTTTTTAACATATCGAAATAATTTATACGATAGCTTACTCTTCATCGAATTTCGAAATTAGACTGTTTTAAGATGTTAGGCAGACATAGGGTGCCTATTAAAGGGCTGCACAAGTATATTCGTTTTTATATCTACATGAATAACATGCTTCAGTGTACAATGCAATACTTTTCAAATTTTTTTTCTGTACTCAACAGCAAATAAAAACGCAAGCAAAAACTGGTATTGTACTTTGCAACAACATAGCGAATGTGCGTAAATTTTGTGTTTTCCAATACTTTCAGATGTCCTATAGCTGATTTATATTTTGATGTTCAAGTGTTGTGTCACCAATTGCATTATCTATTTCATTAATAACATGAATTTCACTGATAACTCGTGCATTTTTAAATGAAAAGGTGGTTTTGTTATATTTTTGTTTTGTCTATTTCTTTGATGTTAGTTATATGGAGATTTATTTTATTTTTTTAAAGTTATTAGTAAGTTATTTTATAAGTAAAATAATAGAAATACATATTTCAAATAGGTATATAACTTAAAAGTAAACAAAATCGATTAGGGCTCGTTTTTAGTATTTCGTTAGATTTAATAAAATGTTTTGAAATATATATTATGTGTACAGCAACAAAAATATTAGAAATGTATTTCCTTATTCAGAATTTAATTTTGTTTTTAGTCCGTTGGTCCCTAAATTAGAATGTAAAAACATTATTTTGTTTACGGAGTCATCATTTGATGTTATTTTGGATCTTTTTTCCGTAACTAAATTTCTTTCTGCTGAAAAAGAGCTTTTGGATGCCGCACTGCTGGGTGGAGCAGCTAATATTTTACAACTAACTTTAAAAAGAAGTAGTGGATGATTTTTATGTACTTCCCACAAATGCAATCTTTCAAAGTCATCATGGAACTGTGTTTTTATGTGCTGATACGTTGATATTTCATTACTTATTTTGTAAATCGGATCGATTATTGCTACATGCGGCATAAATTCAGAGTAAATGTACATTAGAAATTGTAATATTTTCTTCTTGGGTTTCTATTTGCCTGTTCCTGGTAGTAACTCATAATGCGCTTACATTCTTCTGTTATAGCTTTTTTTTCTTCACTACTAAATTAAATTAGTGTACTAAATGGTGGAAATAAAAATAAGGCTATTTTATAATAGATGGTTAGGTTTTCCAATACTATTGATTCTAAATACTTTGTTAATTTTTCTTTGAATCTACTAATTATTTCTGTATCAGAAGTACCACAGATGCATATTTTTTTTAATCGGTGAATGTAAATGTAGACAAGATGTATTGTAGGATATTTCTCTCCTTCTAATTTTCTTGATGCCTTTTCAAATTTTTCTAATATTTTTAGCATATCTGATAATAAGTCAAAATTGATAGCACAAATTCTATTCAATTAATTTTTTTGCTGCAAAATTTGAATTATCTTTGCCCATTTCGATTAATAGGCGAAAAGCTTTTCAAAGTTGTACTTAAACTTGCATTGAGAGCAGAAACTTTGAAATATTTGACTAGCTTTGTACACGTGCGAGATAAAATAGCAACATCATTTGCTTGTTCCATTGATTTTTGTAGAGTATTGTGCATCAAATTGTTAATACAACATAAATGATAATTGCTACGGAAGGCAGCAGCCACATTAGAACCTCTGTCGGTTACAATAAAGGTATTATCTTCAAGTCGGCATTCTGTGTTAATTTAAGTGGTCTGCAGTTACTAACAGTCCATTCAGTGATGTCTGTTGTTAACAGCTTTTTAAATTCACTATGGACATCAATTTTGGTAATGGTCTTATTTTCCGTAATCGTATTCGAATATTTAAAAGAAATACTAAGAAAACAATAATTAATAAAAATTTATTTTTTATGCTATTGTCTTCTATTTTAGTATTTTTTTGTTGGGAAACTTATGTGAACGGACAAATAATTTTGTATACATATTTTGAACAAATTTTTTAACGCAATTTCCAACAAAATGGATTATTACCTAGAAAACATATCCAGATTGTTATTTTTTAGTAATTTTTTCAAAAATTTGCCGAATAAAAAAATGTTTATAGTCGTTGACCAACTAGTAAATAAAATTTACTGCAAATCTAGTTAGCATCAGTTATTTTTGTTTCATAAAATATTTATTTAATATATTTGAATATAGGGAAATACGTATGAGTAGGAATAAATAATATCGCAGGATTTAAGTGATAATTTTTTAATTAATTAAACGTTGGGTAGAAGTGGAATAAAAAGTTTTTTTATTGTCATAAAATATATTAGGCCAGATTAGCTAAAGTTTATGAAATCAATAACTAAAAACTCTGGATTGGCCAATGAATACAAATAACTAAAAAATTAATAACTTAATTACAGCGAGTACACTGTTGAACTGCACACTGAAATCAGGTCTTTTAACTTAGTTGTATTTCGGTCGTCAGTGTCATGTATTGTCCATCACTCATTACTTGTTAGTTATGTTTTCTCTTTTTTTGTTTTATTGTTTATCTCGCGACGCAAAAAGTAAATGACCTGAAGTAACTGCTTGGACATAATGTGTTTTGCTTGTAATTTAAATGGTTTTGTGCAGCCCTTTAGTGCCTATATCATTTTGATGGAAAGGTTCTCAAAAAGGGTTTTTTAAATCTAGAATCCCCAACACTGAGAAACTAAATTTTATTGTGATTATTGCAAGGAATTGTTTTTTAGTGCACAAGCGAAGATTTTGCTTAAATATTAAGCTTTTTTGTATTATTACATTTCGTTCATTTGTAATTTTGATTTCCTGTTGAATTTTATTGTTTCCTGTTATTTTTATTGTTTGCTCTTCAACATATCGTTACGTTTATACCTTTTATAAACGTTTTGTTGTGAGTTCTTTATTGCAAAATGAACAACACCAGTTTTTAGAGTTTTTTAAATAATAACAATTTTATTAACTTGAACTTCACAAGGTTGACACTACAGAACAATTTACTTAAGATGTACGTCTTCAAGAGGGTTAATTTTACACTTATTGACTATCCACTCAGACGCTGCCCTATTTATATTTGTCCATTTAAGGTCTAGAAAATTTAAGAATCCTTTAATCCCTTTGTGTCACATTTTGTTGTTGTATGTTGTTTATTCGATGTATAGGCACCTGTATGGCTGTGTGTATTTTTAATGATTTTATATTTTTGTTTTTATGCTGACAAGGTTTCTGCTTGGGATTTATTTCAAATATTTGTTGTTGGCTCGTGTAGATAAGTTTTCTTAGAAAACTACGCAGATGGTAAATAGCATACATGTTTGTTGTTGTCTTGCGCGTTTAGTTATAAACAAAAATTTCTTTTTTTGTCTTGCATGCCAGGCAGTTAGTAAACAGCATATCAAATTGTTGTTGTTTGTGTATAAAATTTCTACGCAGTTTGTAACTAGAAATTTTGTTGTACCATAAGTTTTCGTAGCAAGCCACGCAGTTCGTAAGCAACATACCCAGTAGTTCGCTTTATTGCTTAATTATTTTAATTTAAAACTTAAGCAAAACACATCCGCAACAATATTTTTGCTCTACTACATTCGTGCAACCAATATATCCTAGAAAAAATATAATTCTGTTAAATTTCTTTTTAAGCTTGTTTCACAGTATAATACAACAACTTTTAAGATTTACACTGCACTTTGTAAGAAATTAAATGAGTATTGTAGTGATTGTTAAAAAATTTTATGTAAATTACATTTTGTTTCTACACTACCACAGTTCAAATAGGATTAAAATTATGAGTAGAACAACAATCTCAATAAAATGTAAAATCGTCGTATTTAGAAAAATTATTAAAAATGAAAATGTATTATGGAACATTACAGTCTATCCATATTATTTGGCATTTGCTTCACACTATCACATTTTATCGTTATACTTAGCTATTTGACAAATCTTAATACTCAGTGTTATAGTGTAAAATGAACTTTAAAGTTGTTACATCTTTCAGTAATATTGAAACAAAGTGTGTTATATTTTTCAGTTCGATTATACAATGTTTTAATAAAATTACATAAAAAAGTTGCAATTTTCTAAGTAAGAATTTCATTAAGAAGCCAGGTATAATGAGCGTTTATGCTACATTTATTTGCAAAGTCGATTTTTGAACATTTGTAGATATAAAAATTCTCAATCTTTTCTGTAGGCAGGTGCTCAATTATCAATGAGCTCTATAACGTCTTCCTAATAACCCCTATTGTTAATACTTTTACGTCGAAATATTTTCCCTTAAATAAACTTCTCAAAAAGAAGCTTACGTCCAAAAAATTATCTTTATCATAAATTTTTTTCCCTCTAAATTTTTCGGGGTTCCCCTGGATTTGATCACTTTAATTTTGATTGGTAACTTAAATTATGCAGTTGGAATTTTAAAATTATTAATACATTTTTTAACTCATTGTCACGAACTACAGTACAATGACATTATGCTTAAAAAGATACAGAAAAAGCGGTCTATTGTACCAAAGTCTCTAGTAAATGTCAGGTAAATGTTGAATTTTGCCAAAAGTCTCGTTCTTGGAATAATTTAGTTTTTTAAATTTTATTTATTTTCAAAGTTCAATTTAACTATTTTTACAGATATTATTTTTTACATTCAATGTGCACTAAAATCAAATTTATTTTGAACAGCTGTTCAACTCGGGGAAATAATATTTGACATGAAATTCATGACACCAATTTTCACTTTTTTTTTTTAAAGAGAAGTAGCACTTCAGGCAATAATGCCTATTTAGTCAAGTACCGTGCTACATTCTTTAGGAAAGGAATAGAGAATAGATGAAACAGGTGGAGAAAATAGAAGGATAGTCGGAAATTAACTGCCGTATATAAGACAGCACAGCGACCAGTGACTATGCCTTCATCGCTGAGCAGCCCCACCGACAGTCAGTTTTTATTTTTGTAGTGAAAAATAAAGCCAAGGTCGTTGGAAATCGAACCCACAACCTCCATACTTACAAGCTAGTACACTACCTACTAGCCTACAGGGGCACCTAAGGCACTTCAAGGGAAATAACAATTTCATGGAAGATGAAATTTTTTTACGATATGGAATGAATTCCTACAATACCTAGGAGAGACAAACCCATGATTGATGATGGATAGGAACTTTGACCCATTCCCTAATTTCAGTTTTTGTTAAGTTTATTAATAGCCTGGTAAGCAAAGTTTACTTGCACACATTTGGCCTAATTGTACCTCAAACATGCTTTTTCCACAGAATAGCTGCCTAAGTCCAGTCTGTTAAATTTATATACAACTTTTCATCAAGAAGTAGGGGATGCTAATATTCTCTTTTCAGCACGCTGATTAGTTTATTCCAATGTCCTATAATAATCTTTAATTATGCGAAGAACACAAGTCGTATTTTAGTAATTGAAATACAAGAGGATCAAATTCTTGCTGACAGTTTCTAAATTCCCAAAAAATTCCTTGGGACCGTCTCCTGCGGGATTATTGTTATCTTTAAAGTCCTGTACAAGACTAAAAGTGGAAACTCCCACAGCTTATATTAAAAAATTAACGACTTTTATGGGTGGACTTTATTCGTTGCTCTACAAAAGCTTTATTAGAACCAAAAGTGCAAAGTCTATAACTGCCATACCCCTCACTCAATAGGACAATTAGTTTGTTATTATATTCCATGCTGTTATTTACTGCCACTGCTACATTTTTATCTAGTAATGTTTTCGCACAATTTTTTCTCTGAGAGCACTGCTGCATCTGCTATTTTATATATGTATATACCAGCTATATTATATACAAATGTATGTATACATTATTCTTGTGAAATATGTTGTTGGGATTTTAAATATCAAAAAATTCCTTTGGTCAACTGTTAAGCTTTATAATATTACTTGATTGAAAATAAATTTTCATGTTCCCCTTATTTGTAGATGGGAAGAAGTATTATGTAATACCTCGAAAACAATTTGTATTATGTTAACTGTTAACTCTGGGAGTGCTTAAATGGCATATTAGTAATTAAGATTAAGATGGTAATCTTTATCAAAATGAACTATGAAATATTTATATTTTTTTATAGCACATCGAATAACATTTGATTGTGCTCGGCACAATATTGCGTCTCAGAAAGCCGTACTAAGAAACATCATTGTAATCAAGATGTTCGCAGATCTGCGAAGGGGAAGTGTGTATATATTTTTTTTATTTATTTATTTAACTTAGTCTATAGATTCAATATCATTACAGACTATTTTTTTTTTTTTTAAAGAGAAGTAGCACTTTAGGCAACAATGCCTATTTAGTCAAGTACCGTGCTACCTTCTTTAGGAAAGGGATAGAGAAGAGATGAAACAGGTGGTGAAAGCAGAAGGATAGTCGGAAATTAACTGCCGTATAAAGACAGCAACAGCGACCAGTGACTATGCCTTCATCGCTGAGCAGCTCCACCGACAGTCAATTTTTATCTTTTGTAGTGAAAAAAACCAAGGTCTTCGTTGGGAATCGAACCCACAACCCCCATATTTACAAGCTAGTACACTACCTCCTAGCCTACAGGGGCAGCTAACAATATGTAATACATTTTTAAAGATTAATTATTCAAAAAGACAACAATGTTTTTCTTAATAGTATGTAGTACGTATAATATTTATTAAATTCAGAAAAAATCCTTAATAATGGATCCCAGTTAGCATAGTTCGCTCTGTGCACTTGTACGGATAGCGGGATAAAATTACGCGTAGGACGTGATGGGATATTAAAACATATATTAGTTATTAAACATTGGCAGGACACATTTCCCTTAATAAGATTTAGAACGAAACTAACATTCAACATTGTTCTACGCCTTTTATGCGTCGGTCCTAAATTATAGAGCCATATTTCAGAATAGGTCTAACTTAAGATGTATACAATTGCTTCGTTATATAAGGGTCAATTCCTTAGCCCAGCGTTTTATAAATCCCAAAACAGATCGGGCTTCATTCACCGTAAATGATATTGACGTATAAAATTCAGTTTAGGATCCAGTAGGTCACCCAGATCAGAAATTGCTTCAACTTTGTTCAATATTCGATCGTTCAAGACATACTCAACATTAAAATGTGTTCTACAAAAGAAATACATACTGCTGCACTTTTTGTTATTGATTAATTTTGCACCCGGAACTAATCGCATCCAAATCTTGTTGCAAGAAGATATGATCCGGAAAATAATTATAAGTTAAAAAAATTTTTACATCATCAGCATACATGAGGATATTTAAAACTTTATTACCGTTGGTAAATCATTGATGAACAAAGAAAACAACAACGGTCCGAGATGACTACCTTGTGGCACACCAGATTTAACATGCATCGGCTTAGATGTCAGATTCTTGAAGGAATTTTTCTGTATTATATTCAACAAACAAGAGGAAATCCATCTTAAAGAGACAAGTGTGAATCCCATGCAATTGAGCTTGTGTAATAAAAGCTTAT